>PTEX01000006.1:9088257-9501321 GCA_003342815.1 Eudromia elegans
GCTGCTTTGAATTTTTTCTTTTATTTTTTTTTAACTTTTTTTTTTTTCTTATGATTTTTTTTTTTTTTTTTTTTTTTTTTTTCCCTCACAGAAAAAGACTATTGGAAAAACAGGAAAGCTGCATGTGATGTAAGACGTGACTCTTTTGATGAAAATGTGTTTTCTGTCTTAGAGTCTGTGAGGAGTTGTCTTTATCCTTATGTTTAGTAAGTTTTTGCCACATTTCTCCACATGTTTCCTGTACATGCTGTGAATGCTTCCAGAACATATCAGACTCTGCAGCTAGTAAGGCAGGTGGCAAACGCTTGGCAGATTCTCTATCTTAAAGAAATCAAAGAAAAATGTTTTTGCCTTTGTGAGGTACACCTCTGTTTGTGAGTAACACCAAATATCATCCATCTTACTTTTTTGTAGTTATTGAAGATGATAGTCACACTTTTTGGATGGCATTTGCATTATAAGTACTGGGATAAACACTCTTTCTGTAGTTGCTGCCAGTGATTGTATTCTGGAAGGAAGGGCTGCCATCCAGAGCTAGACAGGTTGGAAGAATGAGCTAAGAGGAACTTTATGAAGTTCATCAAGGACAAATGCAGAGTTGTGCATCTGGGAAGGAATAATCTATTGCACCAATAAAAAGCTGGGGAGGAGCTCTTCTGAAAGGACCGGAGTAGACAGGAAGCCAAACAGTGGCATAGGGGATGAGAGACAATGGCCACGACCTGAGACGAGAGGCTCTGAACCTCTCTTTTATGGAAAACCTCTTTCGTGATGAGGAGAGTCAAACACTGGACCTCTTCAGGTGCATTGCAACCAGAGTTGATATATCCTGTTTTAAATATCAGTAAATTGCTGACTGATAGTGGTTTGTGTGATGTACTCTTAGTTTCACTTTTATCATTACTTATTCTGTTCTGTCAAATAGATCATATTTCAGTAAGCAACCACATTATGTGTCTGGTATACCAAGAATCTAGCAGTTGCTCAAGTAAGACAAGCAGCGACCAAGATCTCTATACTTAGTATTTCATGCACTTTGAATGATTTTTTAAAGCTTTATATGTCCTTACCTGCAAGAAGAATAAAAGGAAATGTTAAATCTTCATTGCTATTTTAAGAACTTATATGTGCTTCAATTTTCTTGAAGACCTCAAGCTGAAGTTTTGTTGCCTGTTTTATAGAAGCCTTTACCAGACTTTATGTATGCCGGTTTCACACTGTGAAAAAATAAAAGTAAGAAAGCGTGACTCAGAGGAAGGCATTTAAAATAAGTAGAATAAAACAGAAGACTGATCTCTTCTGTTACCCACCAGAAGAGCACAGATTTCGGGTAAGGAGAATTGTTTTCCACTCCCTGTGCTTTTATACCTCCTTTTCTCTCTTCCACATTTTTTCATATTTACTTACATTTCATATTTTAGTATGGAGTTCAAAGGAGCGGCACAGTCTCAGGCTCTGATTATGTAAGTAAACTGTGGATAAGGACAATTGCAAAGATTTTTTTCCAATAGTCTGAAGCCAATGACTTCTAATGGATAGAAAACATAAGTGTTGTTTTAGGGAAAAATAAAACTTCACTTTATTTCTAGAAATTTCAGTTCAAATAAGTTTGAGAGAAATATACATGGACAAATTTACCTTTAAGTGATGTAGAAAGTTGTAAATACATGATAGAGAATTATTCTTAATAGAAATCACATTTTTCAAAGTCAATTCTAGTATTGTCTACAGATTCAGTCCAGAAAGTGATGTTGCTCTGCTAAAGCCTGTGGGACTTGGGCCTGTTACTTTATCCTGGTGATGAAAGTCAATACATTGCAGAAAGCCAGAAACTGCATAATTTCTGCTGTTGAAGCAAATAATCATCAGAACACCACCTAAACCACAGACAGTCTGTTTGAAGAGTGCCTAGTCTCATTTGGATTTAGACTCTTCATGCACTATATATATATTTTTTTTAATATTAATGTTCAGTCTTTGTGCGAATAATTTTAATAGAGTGGCATCCATCAACATGCTGATTTAACAGCTTTTTCTTTCAGGGGAGGTTCATGTAATACAACTGGAATAAATGATAAAGCATTTCCTTTCCATGCTTCTGCCTTGTTACAAAGTGAATCCCTGGGCTCATGCATGTATGTACCTACAGATGTTTACTTAAGGGAATCAGCAGGATTGAGCTAAGGTTTGAGAGTTTTTCCTTACAAGCTAGACCATCAGGCTTGGAAAATTACCTTTCTCTCCAACGTACTAAAAAAAGTCAGAGACTGCTTCTTATCGTGAAGCAGTTTCTAAGAGTTTGTTTTGGGGATCTCATAGGAAAAGTGGAGGGTTTTTTGTGTTTTAACAATATGGCGTTATTTAAAAGTGGTCTACCTATCTTTCAAGCATTTCCATGCAAAAATTACTGTAAGGATCTTCTATTAATTAAGGAACTCTGAGTTGATCTCCTGTAATAGGCAAACATTGATCAAGATGCTCTCTTGGTTCTTTTGGTTCCTCTTTCTGTGTAAACAGAATATTTCTATGGGTACATTTGGTTAGTGCTTGGGACTTTCTGATCTTGTTCCAGCCTGCACATCATATTTATCCTATCTCTCTCTTTTCACTTTCCCAAACTTTGTGTCCCTTTTTCCACCTTATCTTTTATTTTAATTGGGCCTCAGCTGCTCTTTCATGCTGTCAGTTCTGAAGTGCTTCCCCATCTTTCTTTGATGCTGCTCTTTTACAAACGTTTTCAGCCGTACCACCTGAGCCTGCCTGAGCAATAACCAATTCATCTTCCTGTGTAAACACTTTTATAGATATTATTTAGGGTATCTTCAGTCATATTATGAAAGGGAAAATTTAATAATGCATTTCAGAAAGTGATTTTTACAATGAAACTGAAATTTTAATTGCTTTACGCTTAAATGAAATAATATTTGCTAAGCAATAGTACTTCTAATGAACCATATACTAGTTCATATTTACTGCATATTTGCTTCATATTTAATCAGTCTTTACAAAGTAAATCTTCCATTAATTTCAAAGTAAAATCTGTTTTAAAGAAATTTATTGAAGGGTTTAGCATATTCTAATGCTTGTTGTTATTTAAATAATTTAGCACTTCTTGCAGATCTTTCATTGCAAAACTATGCTGATTAATAATCAGCATTCATCATCATTTGATGATGTTGTGGTTTTTGTGGACTTGCAACACTTAACCTGTTGGACAGGGCTCAGTTTTTCTCTTTGCTTCAGAAGCAATAACTTAAGCATCTCTCTTCCTCAGCTAAGCTTCAGTGGATCTCAGGGTTTGGAAGAATTAGCGTTTGGCTTTATTCCCATAAAAACTCCTGTGACCCAAAGGAGAAGAATTTTCAGCAGACCATATGTGGTACTTTTGCTGATAAATCTCATTGAATGGATCAAGCCATGGATAACCCCAGAGAGAGTCATCCTTGCTTTTCCTGAGCGGCTGGCGCTGTAGGTAGAAGTGGAACACGCCAGTGCGGCGTTTTGGCAAGCCTGATCCACCACTGACCCTTCCTGTGGGTAGGACTTTAAATTTAGTTCTTTCGTCTTTACATGGATTTTTTCCCACTATCATTTCAATAGAAGATTCATGTGACCTTATTGTCAATTTTCTCAGTGAGAAGGTGTCTGTGGGGAATGTATTCTAAATAAAAACAAGTCTAGTTCTCCTTTCCTTTGGATTGGTAGTCAAGAATCAAAGCTAAATACAACCAAATGTTTAAGATCCCTAACTTTTACATAAATTCATATTTATTTCATACAAAATTCATACAAGATACTTTAAAGATACTTTTACAAGATGCTTTTAGAGAAGGAAACAGTTGTATAAAATATAGGCTTAGGATTTCGTAGAGCTATAGGCTTATTTCTTTTCAGAACAGACCCATATCAGAGGACAGATGAGACAATGTGCACAAAACCAACCCTTCCCCTCAAAAAAGCCCTCAAAAATACTAGTAGAGAACATTCATTTTGTAGCATCATTTATTTTTTTAATTCAGGTTTGATCTAGCTTGACAATGTTTCTATTAAACCAGCCAAGCCTGACCATAAAAATTGCCTCTACTCAAGGGATTTCCCTGCCTTGTGCAAAGTTCAATTCCTCCTGTACTGCCTTTTTTTTGTTTTCCTGTCACTCGATACAGAATTAATTGTACACCCATCACTATTAGTTTCAAATCTTTTTCTTTAAAGCTCCGTTCACTTTTTCCTTATTGAATTCAGTGATTTGAGGTACATTTCACTTCTGGAGAGCAACACACTATTATTCAAAGCTGATGTTTCTTCAAGTGACTTGCTCATTCTCCTCTGTAACATCTCCATCGATAACGCCTGTGAATGGTTTTGTCTTTTTCAGAAATAAATCTTTGTGAGCTTAAATGTCAGTGCTTTTCCCAAAAGATCACATCATTAAGCTCTGTCAATTCCTAAAGACTTTAGATCATGGTTCTTGATAGAAAAGCACCTTCAAAAAAGGCTCATATATATTCAATCCCCTCTAATAAGCATTTATGACTTAGTATTTTTTTTCTTTTATTTTCTCCTCCAGTGGTGAAAATAAAATGTTTATCTTATCAAAACTGGAAAAAATATCAATAACTATTATAATTTTTTTCAGAGTAAATATTTTTTGTGAGAATATTCACATTTATTTTCATCAAAATTACTTTTTTTTGGTCACAGCTGCCATATTGGTTAAGCCTCATAATTTAGTATTCTTAAAGGAGCTAAAAGACCCTAAATATAGTTTTGTTAGGGGAGTGTTCTGATTTTTCTATTTTGTTTGCACTTTATTTAAAAGCACACCACCTTCGCTGTATTCAAAATTAATTGTTAAAAGGATGCTGCATCCTCCCACTTCAGTAGGCCTGAACTGCTTTGTTGAATAAAGCAAAAAAACCAAAATCCTTTTGAAATTATTTGGAAGGCTTTTTCAATGTCTTTGCTATGTGTATGTCTCTGGTTTGTGCTTATTGTCTCTGGCAATTGTGTAATAAATTAGATTGTCATGAGTACATTTTTTACTTTTCTTCACTATAATGCATACTCATCCGTACTGAGACTTCTTCACATATGTATCACCAAAGTGCTATAAAAATATTTTGCTCTTCCAAATGATTTTTTTTGAGATGAAAAAGTTAGAGCTCATTCAGCCATGTACAATTTGGAGTATTTGTGAAGGTCAGGACTGAATTTCTTCTAAATAAAAAAAACAAGTGTGTAATTTTTATCATGATCAAACTATGCTCTTTTGAATTATGAAGTCATGGACTTTACTTCTATCAAAATGTTATGGTATAACATGTAGAATAACTTAGATAAAGGACTAGATCAGAGTATTAAGTTCCAGAATAATGTAGCTTCTATTCATGACCACAAGTAGATGCATGTGGTGCTTTAAATATGCTAGGTTCTCCCTAAATCATTTGCACTTAGGTGTGTGCTTATAAGGTATGTGCTATGGGATTTATTGACGGCACTCTGTTTTCCCATGATCTTACAGATAAAATTCAAGTGCCTGAATGAGATGAGCACAAGTGGAACAACATTCGAAAAAGAGATTTGTGGATGAGTGTAGGTTTTGCTGAGAGAATGAGGTCAGTAAATTTGTACCATATCACAAATATTTTCTGCCTTCTTACTCAGTACTGTAATTAGGAGTAAATGCAAATGAACAAGACTTACATACGTCCAATATATGAACAATAGGAAGCATTACACACTGTATCAGTTCTTCTGACTATAAAAAAGTGCTGCTTGCAGGTGCTAAGTTATCTTAGAGGATTCTTTCTTTTCTGGAGTGCGGGGTGCAGGGGAGGAGTGATGGAGCATTTTATTTTGTGGAGCATTCCCCTTTCCCTAACCTTTCAAAGCACTTTGTTTCGGTTTTGGGTAAAGACTTTTTTTCTTAATTTCATCAGTTTTTTTAAAAGAAAGCTTTTACAGCTCTTCATGTAACACTTTAAGTAATTGCCCTACTCTATTTAATTGGAATGACAAACAGCAGAAAGTTAATTAACAAAAAAAGTTCAGGGCAGGGCAAGTTAGCAGAATGCTAAAATAGTCATGATTTACAGTATTTGCACAACTTTCTTTACAAAGCAATTGTTCTTCATTATAATAATGCCAGGAGAGCAAATAGCAAACAAACAAACAAAAAAAAGTGTTGCATTAGCAAACAATTAATGTACATTTGTAGCTGAATGGTACCTGCTTTTATGTATTGTTTCATTAAAAGTTTACCGGATCCGTGAGACCAGAGAATAAATAAAGGTAATGATTTCAAGGTAATGGTCTCCTAGGGGGCATGAATATATAACAAATGTGTTATTCTTGCCGAGTTACCTAAACCTTAAAATCGAGGACTTTTTATAACTTAATTTTTCTACTCACTCTTTCATTAAAAGCTCAAAGTATCCTATTAGATAAGAGACAAACTGGCAAAGGTATTTCAAAATTATCGTTAGAGCTTCTTTCTCTTTTGTAGCTTAACAAGAGCTCCCCTTTTATGTTAAATCCCCCACAATTTAAATCCTTTTGCCATTGTGAAGGATAGCTCTGCGTGACCCTGCACAAAGTAGCAAGTTTTTTGTTGCAGTGGGTAACTTTGGAAAGAGGGATCGGCATTTCCTTGGCTATATACCAACCTACACTTTTTATTTGGCAACTTTCCACCAAAATTGTGCTCCCAGTCTTAGTAGCTGCATGTGCACTTTGGTGATGGAGAGGCTTGTGGCCATCTTCATCACTGCCTCACTTACTTGGCAGCTGGAGGCAGGCACAGTCGTAGTTAGCGCCTCCTTCATCTCACTTGCCAAACAGATGGGTTTGATAATTGTTTCAGTCTAGGCTGTATTGGCTGTCTTGGTCCCTCTCTGATAATATCATGAAAAAGTCATGAAAGCTGCAGGCACGCAGGGTAGCTTTGACTGTCTGTTTACAAAGACAGCTGGAATTTATGTAAGGAAATCTGCATAGGAGGGTCCTAAGGGACTTTCAGGGATTTCCTGGGATCTGTCAGGAATCTTAGAAATGTACAGAAATAGCTGTTGATGGATGCTCATTTTTCTCATATTCTTTTATTCCTACCAGTATTCATCTGTTGGTGCTCATTTAAATGTAACAGTTTTGAGGGCAGTACTGCCTTATTTCTCTGTTGCAATAGATCTTAGCACAAAGGAGTCACGGTCCTTAGCTGAGTGTCTAAAGAACACATATGTCTAAAGAACACATATACAATTACCATTTTTTTCAGCAAACTTCTGCAAATACCATTATTGCTGTAGCTATACCATCTCTCTTCTAAGTACTTGCCATGTTGTCTAAGAATTCCTCCTTTTTTTTTCTTTCCACTTAACTAGGCTATAAACTATTCCTTACTTTATTAAATGGGTGTAGAGTTTGATAAATATTGTTTAAGTGATTGTGAATGTGGTTGAAAAGCTAGGGAGATTCAGAATGTGTGAGTGATATTTGTGGCCTTGCCACCCGGGTGAGGTGAGTTGCACATCTGTAAAATGGGCACAGCAACACTTACTGCATGGCTGAATAAGGGGCTGCTAAGCAAGGGAAATTGTAGGCAGGCAGATTGCCTGAAAGGTTTATTGGGAAGCCTGAAAAGTAGTGTTCTGCTGTAATATTGGGTACTGCTATATCTTTAGCTCAGGGAAAAATTCGACCTGCAGTCCTAGTGTGCAGGCTTTGTGTCTGTGTCCTTTCTGAGCAGACAGTACACCCCACTTTTCTTGAATTGATCTTTATTTGTGAATTAGGCTGGTAACTGTTCTAGAGCTGTCACTGGCAATTGGATGGAAATGGGAGACGTGCTCTTTGCAGTGGAGGGCATGCCCTTTGAGTTGGAAGAGGCAGCACTCAATGAATAAATATAAGAGGATCGTGTCACATGGCAGACGGTGAGTGGGTGCCAGGCTGCACAACATATTCATAGGGGCTGTCAGCTACGCCGGGTAATTGAGTGGCTGGGATGACCTTGCTCATTTAATTGAATACATTATCCTAATATGTTCTCTCTGGTACACAGGTGTTCCCTGATAACTAATAGTGACCTCTGCCTTGTCAGAGAATAGGCTGGGGAGTCTGTCATTTGTGAGCAGAACTGGGTGAGGGATAGTCCCGGGCAGGGGTTAAGAGGAGTGTGTGGCTGAAACATCCTGCACAGTCTCAACAGTAGCAAGTTGCTCCACTGGAAGGCATAGAGGAGAGAAAAACTAGATGCTCTGAAGTTTTTATAGCACTTTTACTGGTGGATGAATCACTCTAGCCAAGAAATTTGAGATAGGTCAGAATGACATTTTGGGTGCAATTCATCAAAGATATATTATGACCCTCATTTTTAATGGAATATGTAACAGAACAGTTTTCTCTCACAGAACTTTTTTTTTTTTTTTTTTTTAGTTCTCCAATATATCCAGTTTTGTGTCCAATAAAGAACTGAAGGCAAATTAGAACATTGCTCTTTTTGCCCCTTTGTTTTGTTTTTAGGAAAAAAAAATCTTGAAAGGTCCTGTAAGCAACCACTGTTCATCTGAAATACTGGAATGTGGTCAAACGGTCTTGAGGTCTTGATCCTAAGGAGTTTGGGAGACTCTTGCTTGTTTTCGTGCAGAGAAGCTGGACTCCCTGTGGGGGAGGAGGACGGTGGTTTTTTACAGACTTGTCTTTTAGACAACTGGCTGGTTTTTTTATCCAGAAGAAATGGTCCTAGGACTGGAATGACATGGACATTAAGTGTCCCTGTAAAACTGAGATTCCTCAACATTCCTCAAGCATGTGATAGTATAAAGTCAATTAAAATAGAGGTCAACTTGGGCAAATATCTGTTGATCTCCAGGCAGGCTTAGTTTTGTGATTGTTCTTAAAGAGAAGTGATACATCATCCTTTTCTTTTTCTTTCCCCTTGTGCAATTCATCAAGGCAAACCAGCCAACATTTAATCAAATATCCTCCCAAAAAATCCTAACCCCCAGAGACTGTGTCAGTTCAAGCTGTATAAGCAAAGTGGCAATCTATTGTACTTCTTCTGAGAGTTCATTTTTGTGTCAGTTATGGGATGATAATGTGGATAATGTGCATTGTGTTATTGTTCTACTTATACAGTGAACTGCTGAAGTGTTTAATGATGCACCTGTCTGTTAGTCAAGAAATCCCTCAGAAGCCAAACAGTGCTATAAAATTGACATACTTGCACATAGCCAGAGCTGTCAGGCTGTTTCCTCTGCATTATGCAATATTTTCTGCTTTATGGCCATTAAAAGCAATAATAAAACAGCTATCACTGAGTGGTATGTTGTCAAATATCAGTGAAAAACATTGCCATGATGATAGCCATGTGATTCACAGTGCTATAGCTAAGGATGGGTCAGTGTTTTTATTATCAGTCCTGTTCTTTCGGTGTGTGGATGTATTTGCCCTAGGCAAAAACTTGCCAGACAGCAGATAGGACTCAGAGCAACAAGCAACTTTTGTACTTGTAAATTTTTCAGCAAATCTAACGATATAACTCTATTTCATTTCTAAAAATAAAATTTTATGACAGACTGGCAATGAGTTGAGCAACTCTGTGAGTCTGCCTCAGGTACTGACATGTCTTATGAATCTTATGACTTCTTTGTCCCTCTCGTTGTTCGACCTTGCTGCCTTTATCACTGTGGAGAAGAGGTGAAAAGCTGGAAAAGTAGACAGCAATTTTCCTTTCCATCTTTAGCTGCAACAGTGTAAAGTGTGAATTTTGATTGCACCTCCCCCAGGGCTCCCAGGAATGCTCTGAATTCTTGGGAATCTAGGAGCCTTGGCCAATGTGCCTGTAGTGTGTCTCCTTGGCACCCTTTGAGATGTTGTTGTGACAGACAATGTCAGAGGACTTTCTTAGAAAGGCCTCAGGACCTCTGCCTTCTTTAGGACTCTATCTGAACACATTTCACAGAAGGGAAGACAGCACAGATGATCATCCGAGACCCACACATAAGTGCACAAGTCCCTGGATTGTAGAGGGTGCTTCAAGCACTGGGAACGTGAAAGACTTCTCTCCTGGGATGGCTCAAGGGCGCTGCTACAGAGAAGGAAAGTCAGTGGGATTGACGCTGACCTTCGGTGCCCTTCTGCTGAGCCATGTAGGTTATTTGAATATACCCAAAGAGATAGGAAAGTATTATTTCTTTACAGGATTTTACAAGACTACTTACTAGTAGTAACATTTTTTTCATATAATGACCACCCACAGAAGGGCTACGTCCCTTCAAAAGTGCCTCAGGGCTTTCTCCCACTGTTATGAGTGGGTGTCAGGTTCATAAAAAAATTGATTGGAGTCAATAATTTCATCCAATTATGCTAAATTCCAGTTCAGTGCTGTGGCACAGGACCATGTCTCTCTAGATCATCAATCAACGTGCTGTTTGGTTTAATGGTCACTTCCTAACATTAGGAGCAAATTACAACAGGACTAAGATGAAGAACAGATTAACTTATTTTTGATCTAAATTTGACTTTTACTTGTCTGAAAGCAGTAAATCAGTGAGGAAAGGACTTAATTAAGCCTTAGACTTGACAATCTATTGCAGAGAGTGTTTTCTAGCTAAACAAAATCAGGGGCTGTCAGTGTAATTTTTCATCTGACTTCAGTTTAGAAAAATAAGATCTCCAAAATGCACAAGAACCTAACTATGAGAGGAGTAATAAATTAAACCCAGCATCTTTTATGTCACTGGGAAATAAAAAGAAACCTGGAACTGAATGTGATACCCAGAATGACATTGACTTTGATTGTGATTCAGCAACAAAAATTACAGCTAAATTATTGAGAAAAGTGTCTTGAACTCATCAATAACTGGTTTACAAGGCTTCCTATTCCCACTGTTTAGTATTTGGGACATTCTTTATGAATGAAGAAAGTGTAACTATGAGTCTTGTTTTACTATAGAGAGTCTCTGTCCCAACACCTGGTTTAGAGCCCAGACTGCTCTTCTGTGATTGCTGGCACTGTCATTTGGAAGGAAACAGTTCCCCACGTGGTTGACAGGACTCCAAGTCTGGATCCTGGAGGAATGGAGGAACAGATTTGCTGGTCAGAAGGATATACCTTCAGACTAGGCTTTGTCTTGTTTCTGTGTGCTGTCTACGTTGGACCTCTCTTTGAGATATCAGCCTTTGTTTAATCATAGTGCAAGGTAGTAGGTGTGTAAATCAGCATTCAGGCTTCTAATAAAGTTTTTGTACTTACACATACACTAACAAAGTAATGAAGTTATAGCTGGTTCATTTTGCTTGGGGAATCATTTTATTTTATTACCTTAATATTTTATCTTAAAAAATTGCTTTCTTTACTTCACCCCTGCCAAGAGAAATTATAATAATGAGTCCCAAGAATGCTGTTTTGAGAGTTCTTTGAACATCGCATGAGTGTCACTGATTTTTCTGTGAATGGCTGGTTGTAGCTGGCACAGTATATGTGGCTCATTCACCTGACAGAAACTGTCAGAAGCAAATCTATGGCAGTGCGTTTCATTCAGGAAAGCCCAAGTGCTGTTTCCATGTTTACAAAGGGAAAAAAGGGAAGTGATCACGGAATCACAGAATGGCTGAGGTTGGAAGGGACCTCCAGAGATCATCTAGTCCAACTCCCCTGCTCCAGCACGGACCCCTATGGCATGTGGCACAGGGTCACAGTGATGCTAAAAAAAAAGCTCAACAGGAATTCTGGTGTAATTCAGATATAATGATAATGAGACGTGTGCTATGTTGTGATTTTTGAGGTTGGCAAAGGTGACTGGTGAAGCTGAAAGTTATTGTGGGTGAGCTCCGGTCCCGCTGAACTGCATGTCACAGCTCAGCTGCACACAACACAGTTTGAAAATAGGTTTGACTTTTCAGGGCAAACACCAGATAAATGGAGTTTCATCAGTTGTTTTGAAAAGACTGTAAAATATAGAAAGGATTCTAAACTTCCAGGAAAAAGAAATTGATTGTGAATTATTTCAACTGAATATTTTCCAAAATGAAAGGACCATTTATGTATAATGATGAATCCTGTCCTTCCAATATGAATTCAGATTTGCTTACACAAACAGGTCAGTGTTGACCTCTAAATGAGTTGGGATGTTTGGCCCATGTTCTGTTGGAACACACATATGAGATTGATTTGCACAGTTTTACAGCTTTAAGTTTCAGAATACTTTAAATAATGAACTAATATTTTCCAAGTCAAATCTCTTCTTGAAGGAGTAGAATTTCTGTCAGTAAGGGGAGACTGCAAGCGAGTGAACAAACAAACTTCTCAAAAAAGTCTTATCTGAGGATTTACTAACAAACAAAATGTTATTTGGGTAAACAGTCTTGAACCTCTTGAATTCAGGAAGATGCTAAAAGCAAAATAAGACTTAAAGAGACACTGTTCATTACAGTCAGTAATTCATGAGAAGGTGACCGGAACAGTGACAACTGGTGTGCCTGAAGAAATCAAATGTTGCCATAACAAGAACAAAGCTTGTTCAGTCATCTCAGGTTCTGCATCTCCCTGAAAGATTAAAATTTACCCTTCATAAGCATATTTTGAAGTAGTTGGTGCAGAGAGTGATCTCTCTCAATGGGAGAGAAATTTTCTTTGTTTTTCACTGCAAACACTAGTATTGGGATAAAGTTGCTGAATGCACCCTTCTTGCTGTCAACCTGTAATAAGGTGTGAAACCATCTCACAGATTGAGCTACTTTACCTGTAGGGGCTTGCGTCTTTTCTCTTTGAAATACCTCTGGCAAGACATGTCCCTTTCAATACCTCCTATTCTCATCTTATTCTTTTAAATGCCCTGAAACATCATTTTTTATGCTCCCAGCTTGATACTGCCTTCATATTCTTATTCATCTTACAATATCATAGTTGCTTTTGAGTAAACTTCTGAGTTGGATACTGTACGGTTCCACATACTATGCTCAGTGAGAATTGTACTCTTACTGTAAAACATAGTGAATGTCCTATGATTTCTAACAAGAAAAAGGGAAAAATGAATAAAGCAGGGGGAGTGGTTTAGCTGTTCTGTGTAAGTTGTGAAGATAACTACGTACAATAGCAACAGAGCAACAGCTGAGCTCGTGTCAGCAATATGAACAGAAGGCAAACTTGAATTTCCTTTCAATCCTGCGGTATAGACAGAACTCCAGAGGATGTTAGAACATATAGGCCATGTTGCAGTCGCTGTGTGTTCACCACCTAGAACCTAAGAGCTCCAAGGTCAAGAAAGCGTGAAAATATCTACCTGCAAAAGCTTAATATTGTCTCCATTTAGGGTGTGGTGCAAGAATCGTGGAAATAAAAAGGAACAGGAAAGGCGTAAATCATCTGAAAGCACCACTGCACCTGGTAAATAGTATCTCATCATAGCCCCTTGGAATAGTGCAAGTGGACCATTATTTAACACAAGAAATATGATTTCAGCCTAGGGAAGTGCTGCCCACTGAGCATATTTACTATTTGCAGCTGTACAGGAATAGATGCTTTTTGGCAGGGTTTAGCTTGTGAACTGCTACTAAAAAGAAACTTTATGAAATACAACTGGTTATTCCACTGGTTATTAAGGAGTCAGAAGACTCCTTATCAGTTGAGGCAAGCTGAGTTAATCCTTGCACCTATGTAACACACAAAGAATCAGAAAGGAAAATGGAATAAATGGACCCCGAAATGTGTTACTCTCCTCCATTTGTAGTTCAGATGCACTCTCTGAAATAAATTCTCTCAGCATATAAGATATACACATGCTAAATAAATTAGATGGGAGAAATGGTGAAATGAAGAGGAATATCAATGTCTTATTACAGAAACAACACACCATAGTGGAGAAAATATGAACGACAAAAGTACTGAGGCTGCTAATCTGTGCAAGGGTAAGTTTATTATTATTATTATTATTATTATTATTATTATTATTATTATTATTATTATTATTATTATTATTATTTCTTAATATTAAAAAGAACCATAACTTTTTTTTTTTTTTGGAACATGGTATGCTGTTTACCTCAGTATCAGGATTTTCATCCAGGACTTTTATTCTGGTCTTGCATGTGTTTTGTCCTTGAGTTAGAAACTGTGTGGTTGCAACTCCAGAAAGGCAGTCCAATGTTGAAATTGTAATTTTTAATTGCAAGGTTTGATTTTTGCTTGTGACTTAGTGATGCTAATTAAGTTTTGTGATACTCATACTATATTTTTCAGATTTGGAAATTATGAGTTAGTAAGGTAAAATCTGAAAGTTTAGATGAATAGTCCATGATAAAACAATAATAGTATGAGAATAATGTAAGTCTGAAGTCTTGTCACAGGTTACATAGTGAAGCAAACTGGTAGGGTGAGAGATCCTCAAAGCTCTGAGTTACGTACTGGAGTTGAATGGAAAGCATGGTATCTAAAGTAAAGTTGAATTGTCACTTTATTTTTCTTTTATTTTACATTTGCTGTTATTTCACAGTGTATTTTTGAAGCTGTTGTAAGCATATACTATAGTTTTATGTCTACTTTACAGAAGTACTAAATGCAGGGAACCTTATAGTTTTCAGGAGAATTACCAGTATATTGGATTGCTTGCTGCTAGATGAGCTAGATCATGGCTCTTCATGTAGCCACTACTGGGTTGAATCCCAGTGATTTCTGAGTGTTAGTAGCTGATACCTTAGTCTTTTACAGATGGAAACCAGTACCCTATTGTTAACCTTAAATATTAAAAAAATTATAAATTTTTAAATCTGTTTGACTTAAATGAAAATACAAGTGGTCAAGTGATCACTCTGGTACTTTTCAGGAGAGAAGGATAAGAGCTCTTTCTGAGCTCTTGAAGAACATTTTCGGAATATTTTTTAATGCCACAGAATAATCTAAACTCAGTTTTATTTTTTTTTAAATGATGTAATTATTAACTGGGATTACATTTTGGGGCAATAAGGATTCACCCATAGGAGCTCAAGAATGTTAGAAATTTCTGTATTTTTTTCTGTGAAATATGCACAACTCAATTACTTACCGTTGTACTGTTTTCTACCTGGTTCTTTCAACATTTACGGGATAGGGTGAGAAATTGTTAATTGACAGCTTTATATACCAACAATGCTTTGTTTTGAATGGGTAAAACTTTAATAGTACAACCACCCTGCCTCATATGTTTCAAAAAAATTTTGAGTTTTGAGCAGTTTAAATTTATCAGGGGCTTAGTGAAGGATTAATCTGCTGGAAAGATAAAGGCAGGGATGGGGAAGAGAAGAACAAGTTTTTGTACGCGGCAAGGTCTGTATACAGATTCAGGTGAACTGAGGACAGGGAAGATAGACAATGATCTGTCGGTAAACAAAATGTTTTTTATAAAATCCTGTGAGAAAAGATGAAAGAGAATGAGTGGCATCAAATTCGGAGGATGTGAATTGTATATTTTATGCTAATTTTGTATTTCAAAAGTACATTTCGGAAATGTTGCAGTGATTATCTCCTAGGCTATGCACTGCAAGAGCTGTTAAGCACTTAGGAATATTTGGCAAGGAAGTGTATGCAGAGCCTGAGGTACCTGAGGTTCCCCAGCGCCAACAGTCCCTTGACCGAGTTCTCTGAGAGGAGTCTAGTTAGTGATTAAGTCATGTTCTGCTCCAGAAATACCTCACAAGATTATGCAAGAGTTGACAACCGTGTAGATTTATCTTTCTGGTGTTCCGTGCAATTTGATAATGAGACTTGGCGGGCTGCTTCTCTTTCTTCTTAGCTTGGTGTGCTGGCTCTTACCTGTCAGGCACAGCGCGGTGGTATATTTAGTTTCTAAAGTGAGGAAAGAATGGAATACAGATTTTTTTAATAGATTTTGGTTGTTGCTTTCTTTCATACCCTTCCATTCTTATTAGTATTTATAAAACCTATAGAGAAGTTTTACTCATGGGTTGCAATTCACAGGTGGTGTCTTATGACACCTGTAAAAAGTGTGGGAAGAATTATGAGTGACAACTGTAAAAACTTTGAAAATGTATTTCAGCAAAGTATGTTAGGAATATTTTTACCTTGTTTCAGCTTTGCTGCACATAACATGTTAGAGCAGAATCACTAATGCCAAGGAACCAGCTAGTGCGTATTTTTTTCATTAGAAAGCAATCTTGTTCATGGTTTGGCTGCTCAAATAAACATTTTTTTTTGTTGTTGTTTGTCTGTTTGTTTTTGTTTTTGCTCTAAGGCAACTGAAAACATTCACATAAGGTCAAATTTAGTGTAAATAGAAACCCGTATCCTAAAGTATAAACATATACCTATGTTTTTTAACCTGCTGTTTTTTCTTCACAGTTTTCCACACCCTGTAAAGGAAAACCTCATACTGCTTGCACAGTTCCTGCCACTGAATGCTGTCATTTCAAGCTATTTTCCCTCATAGGACCTTGGCGTTTAGTAAAAAAGCCTGACTTAAAGGAGCTCAGTAGCTGCTCTTTCCTTCAGACAGTTGAGTTTTCTGTGCTGACAAGTGCGCTGAGAACTCTTTGACCTCCTCTTTCACATTCCCTTTTGCACAAATAATACTGGATTGGGACTTTCACATAAAATATAGAGGCTGATTTTACCAGTTTCTGAAACTTCTATTATCTGTCTAAAGCAAAGCCAAAAATACTGTAACTTAGGATGACGGAAATTACAAGCCTGATCTTCAGGCTTGTAAAATTGGAGCAATTTTGCTAAAGCTGATGCCAGCTTATACCAGCCAAAGATCTCAATTTGCAGGAATGGAAGGGTGTTTTTGAGCTATCTGATCCATCTTAAATATAAAGATATATTTAATGATTAAAGTGATCATTTTATAATCTAGTTTGCCCTGGAGTAATACTCAGATTGTAGAATTCAAGTTCTGCATTGCTGGAGATACAATAATATGATTTGTGTTTATTCTTCTCTTTCTACACTTGACTACTGGCACATCAATAGGGACTGTGGAAACAGATAGGAAGACTTGAAAGAGATCTAGTTCAAGTTTGAGCTATATTTGGGACAGGATTGCTTTCTACTGATCCATACCAGTTTCACCTCCACTACGAATGCAGTTATATTTCCAGATGGAAAATATTACAGCCTTGTAGCTGTGATATTGTAGAATTGTATCTTTCCAGCTGTTCCTTAGGGAAATATTGTTGAGATTATTTAATTTGGGATTGTTTTGCATTCTAGTGAAAATGAGAATCTCATACATACTTTCTTCCTCCAAATCACACGGAAGAGGAATCTTGCGAAATAAGTAGTCTGATAAATTGGGTAGGCATCTTGAGCAGGAGAACTGCTTTCCTGCTTCCCAGATCTGTATTCTAATGACCTCTTTTAGTAATGGTGTACATGGCTTTAAAATCAGAAAACAGGAGACTTGTTCGTTAGGGTGCTTTAGTTCTTTGCTAAGTTCCCCACAGTACTTAAATATGTCTCTATTTCTGCACTGCTACTGTGAAGCTGCAACTCCATAGTGACTATGAGAGTTCCACTGTGGTCTCTTCAGCCCACAGCTGAGATCCTCTCCGTAGGTCCTTGTTTTATTTTATACTCCTGTTGCATAAGGCACCTCCCCAGGAATGCACATACATGTGTGCAGGTGTCCTGGTAAAACTAGCACATCAGTATCAATGTCGTAGTTGTCTCATTTGCTCATTAAGTTTGGGAATCAGGAAATAATGCAGCTGTAAAAAGATTAATAGGTCTGCTACACCTACACTATTCCCTGCACGAGAGGAGAGGAGGTTGGTGTGTATATTTAGAATAGAGCATTGACCCTGGAAAAACACGGTGCTGCAGCTGGCTTTTTGAGACGGATGGTGACAGAGCTGGAGATGTTTCTGACTGCCATGGCTCTGGCATTGATGACTCTGGCAGCATCACAGGCAACTGGAGTTATCAATTTGATGACTGTGCTCTTCAAATATGAAAGTAACAGGAAAAAAGAAGTGAGAATTTGAAGCACATTGCGACTGTAACTGTTAATAAGAACCCTCTCCCTCCTATATTCACAGACTGCCATGGCCCAAATGTGTCGCTAGACAATGAGGCTCCACGGTGCTAGTTTGCTTCCTGCTGAAAGCAAGACTAAAGTGAGCAGACAGAGGGGAAGAGTGAGATAGAAAGTAGATAAGAGAGACTGGCAGAGACCAGGGCTAAAAATCTTTGTTCAGTTACTCGCCTGCTATGATGATTGCATCTGAGGGTTAGCAAAGTCCTAATTTTCAGCCTACATTTATTAGTGGCTGGCTACACCTTCAAAGTTAACCCACAAAAACTTGTCAGGGAATAATAGAAGGGGGAAAAAAAATGCCTGTAGAAAACCTCTTCGCCTAGATGTGAGTGCAGTGCGGAGTTAATAATGAGCATTCTGACTGCATGGGGTGGAAATTGTTCTAAGGAAAAATAAAGAAATAAAGCTGTTCACATCATTTTGAAAGACTGTGATATAGAATAACAATAAAAAAAGAAGAAACTGAACATACTGAAGGCCAGAAAGGAATGGAAAAAACCACCAATAAGCTAAAGCTAAATTCCTTTTGATGTTTCTAATGTTATGCTCCAGTTCCCAATAATCACTAGGATTATTGGTGTACAATTCTTACAAGCCTTAAGAGAATATGTCTGTTAAAGATTTATTCCCTCTTTCACAGCATTTATATAATCTTGTAAACTACTATGAAAAACAGATAGTTGCCCACAGTGTAGTAGGAAGTAATGAAGGATGCAGACAATCTTGCGGACCAAACGAGGAGTAAAAGCAGCAGGCGCCTTCCAGGTGCGTTCAGGGGCCCTCTCCCAGCCGGGCTCTTTCCAGAGGCTCCTTTGCCAAAGACTTGGGGCAGGGTAGTTGTTTATGGCTTGCCACTGACTTCAACGCTGTTCACCTACTGCATTCACCCAGTTTGAAAGTATTTCCTCTGATCATAAATACAGAAATCCAGAACCACAGAGAAAAAAGTAGCTTTGTTTAAAGGCAAGTTGTGATGCTTATTTTGTCATTGTCATTAATTTCTTTTGTTCTAGGGACATAGAGCTTTTCCAACCAGGACTATTTGAGTTGTTCTGTAACCATTTATTACAGGAAAAGATCTGTTCTGAAGAGAAGTATGATGTCAGTGGGAGTTGGACATTTAGAGGTTTTGGAAATCTCTGTAGATACCAGTCATTAAGGTCCAGATATAATTCAAAGCTGACATGTACACTGATTTTCAAACCATCAAAATTAGGCTGATATCTCTGTCATTCCATGGGTTAGACCAGAAGTCTGGAGCCAAAATGAAGCATGACAATCTGAATCCAAAAGAGCATCCTTTTGGACTGTTTGCAGTGTCTAAAACAGTGAAAAGTGATTTGGCTGTCATAGTCTTGATGGGCTCAAGACCTGCAGGAATGCGGTTTTCACTTGTTACCAGAGCTGTGCAAGGAAGGAAGGGTTCTGAGGCTGCAGTGATACCCAGTTTGTTACCCAGGGTATGTCTGAGAAAAGTTCTGGTTTGAGGGCAGTCACGTTTGGCAGGGGGTTAAATTTGAGATACTCAGTAATTACTTGGTTTTGAACTCGGCTTCTCACATGGTTTGCATTGATAAGGCACAACCAGGCATGTATACCGGCAGGGTGGCTCTAAAGCCTGTCTTCTTTTAGAGACTCCAACCGTCAGTAAAAAATACAACGGAGTAGAGTTTGGAGTAAAATACTGCTATCTTAATCAGAAAGGGGGGTATGACTTCTGTCCAAAACACATTAGACTGGGGAGGAAATTCTGCAGATAACTCCTACTGAGAATGAATCCCCCAAATCCTGGAAGGAATGCTAAGTCTCCAGGAGTTTGGGAAGGGAAAAAATAGGCTGGGTAGAAGCCCCCTGAAGATGAGAAGTTAGTTACTTTATTAACTAACTTTTATTTAAGTTAGAAGGGTAGTTTGTAGCTATACTTAACTGGGGAGAGATAAGTCTCTTTCCATTGAGTTTTGAGAAATGGCACTCTCATGAAACAGTTTCATGAAACTTCACACGTCTTAAGAGCAGGCAGTGCAGCTTTGTAGGGCCTCCCCCAGAACTCCTATCACAAACTTTCTGGGGGTCCTGCGGGTCCTTGGTAAACATAATTGGAATGCAATAACCTGGAAAAAGGGCAATATTGATGTATTTGGGCCTTGGAAATGATGACTGAGGATACCATAAGGATTCTGCATGACGTGTGTAGGGCTTCTGAATTTCATGTGTGATTCTGAGGCTTGAGCCACTAAAGCTTATTTAAACTCCTATTTTAACTTCATGGATTTTTCATTTGCTTTTTTATTTGATTTTATTGGTGTGATTTTTGTTCTCAATCTTTGTTTGCGGTTTTATGTGTAGAGATCTTTATAATACAAAAGGATTAAAGGTCATCTTAGACTTGCACTAAAAAGAAGCAGGTAAACCTATAACAATATGAAGCCATAGTCTTGTGAGAAAAAAAGAACTTCTCCTAATTAAGAATACTTTTATTTAAAACTAACTATTTAAAGGTGAATCATTTTGCTCTCATTTTAAATGTTTAATGCACTGAAACCCTGGGATTTAGACAACTGTTTTCTGCCCAGTCTTGGCTTTGAAGCACATTACTGACTTTTATATTAAACCCTATTACATCAGTGTTCCACTTTTTTGGCAAAGCAGCAGGTGGAATATTTGAACATCTGCCCATCAGTTGTGGAATCACACCTCATTTATTGAGTGGACTTTCTCCATTAGTTTAGAATCTATTTTGACAGGAGCACTTGTCATTTTACACACTGTTTTGGGACTTGATTTAAGTCTTTTATACATTAAAATTTGCACCATTGAAGGCTTTTAGAGTACAGCTTTCACTAAGCTGGTTTTATAAAGGTCACTATGCCAGGAAATTCATTTATTATCTTGACTGGGAAAATTAAACACCAGGTGCATATAACATGTATCAAACTGAGTCCTGCTATGCAACTTCTTTGATTAACTGCTTTTGTTAATGAATGACTACAAGTTTAAGAATGATGCTGAGGTATTATGTGAGTGATTTCATGCTGTTTTAAGAAACCTGTAGCCAGAAACTGCCATAAATGTGATGGGTAGATGGAACTGCAAAATGTAGTGGTTGGATTCAAGTATTAGTTTTTCAGGAAAAAAAGGCAACTATTGTTATTGTCCTGAACCCCTACTGTTACCAATTAGTAGTGAGATTGATTGTCTGGAGACTCCTGATTCTAAGTATGCTCTAGAAATTTTTTAATCAAAAGGTTTCTCTTGATGCATCATGGAAAGCAAAAGGTGTTTGCTGAAGCTTGAATTACTATGGCATGTTGAAGCAGAGGATTCTATAGAGAAGAATAAGGATATGGAATAAGCACAACGAGCTTCCAGCACTCCTTTGGCAGTAAGTCTATACTGAAATGCTGGACTATCCTATTGAAATTGGTCTAGTTTTGTCCATAAATGTTTTGGCATGTTCATATTTTGCTCCAAAGTTTCATGGAACCTGAAACTTCTGCTTGAAAATAACTTTGTGTAGCTGGTTTTTATGGCTTTAGGAATGGAAACTGTGAAACACGGTGACTGTAGCATGGTGGCCACAGTACAACAATACACCCGACTGCTAGAGTCTTGCAGTAAGTACACAGCTTCAGTAAAATATTCAAGAGGCATTAATAAAAAGGGCTATAAAAAGGAGGCCTTGTCCTCTGTAAACCCTCAGGGATCTTGAATATATCTGAAGACTTGATTTGCCTGATTCTTTAATGTTGGACGTAAGAAAAATAGGCTCTGAAGAGCTGCAAACCACGAACCGAGCAGTACACGTAGCCCCTTCTAGCTAAACAAAGCAGAGTGGTGAGGCCCTCGGAGCCACCCCGCGGCTCAGGGCTGGGTGGGTTTCCAAGCTGGACTTGCCAGCCATTGTCTGCAAGTCAGAGAGTTCAGATTACCGACTGCTTGGCTGAAATCAGCAGGGGCGAGTCTCCAGGTAAGCAAGACGACGTGGCTTCCCGGGCTGGGATGGCTTGTGTCCATCCGTGTCGAGTATCTCTGCTCTTTGCTTTCCCACATAGTTGGTTCTGGGATTGCAAGGGGCAGAGCCAGATTAGGTCTGACACGTATTTAGCTACAGTTAAAAAAAACCCTTCCCCTTTGCTTCCCCTTCTTTCTTCACTGTGTGATAGCTCTGGACTGCTGCCTAAACTGCCCATTGCATTGCTTTTGTTATTTAATCCCTGAAGCAGAGTTATTGAATAATAACGTGACTATTGAATAATAAGGTGGAGAAATTTATGCAGAAGTTTAATAGTTTTTCTATACAGAAAAAAAAAAACCACCCCACTTTCTAGGTCCTCAGCTAGAGCCGTAGTTTCGCAGTAAATGAAATCTCCTCAGGCAGAGGCTCCCAGATGATGGTATGCATGTCACAAATGGTAGGTGAATTATCATCTAATAGGTTGGCAGCTCCTGACTCCTCAGGAGGAGGTATTTAGCTGAGTCAGGGGTTAAATACCTTGACACAATTTGGCTGAGGCTTAAAAGAGTGGTAATGAGGATGTAGATTGAGCTCCCAGCTTGAAGTTGTCTGCCCAAGCATAAAGATGGGAACAGGAAATGTAAGAATTCTCTTAGTTCAAGTCTGTAGGATCTGAAGAGAGAAGAGGAGGGCTGCTTTATTAGTTGCTGTTTATGTGTAGTGATAGATGAGCAAGAGCAGCAAAAGGCAAAACACTTCCAGAAGTCAAGGCTCAGGAAAAAGCTGTGCACATTTCCGTGCTTTCAGAGTTCTGCAGGTCTAGAAAAAAGCAGTGGATGGGGCAATGCTAAAAACGTGTGGAGGAGTTTTACAATGTTGACCAAAGTTGCCTGTTTATAGATGCAGAGCTTCACTTCTTTTTGTATGTTTCTGTGTTCTAGTACGTAAAAGGAAGCAGTGTGTGTATTTATGACATGACTATCAATTCTTTAATTGTGATTAATGCTACATATACTCATCATTAGTGATTTAGCTGTGCTTTATGCTGTATGTTTCTAGGCTGCACAAAATCTCTAAAACAGGGAAACTGAAAATGTTCAATATAGAAAGTACCAGCACTGCTTACTTGCAAGCAAAAATCACAGTTATATTTATCAGGCTTTAAAAATGGAATTTTAATAGAAACCTAAGAATGCAGGTAAATGATTTAAAATTCTAGTTAAAATTGGGGATAAAAATATATTTATTGCTTTCATCTCCTCTATATTCTTTTTATTGCATATTGCTTTTTTTTTTTTCTTAATTGTGGTGTTCACTTTGCTTTGCCAGTAAGCAATATGGACTTTTTATCTGTAAACTGTTCTCTCTGTCTTGCAATGCTTCCAATAAGTATGCCTTGAAGTGTTTTTTTGGTTCTCTAATGAATTCTTATGGCAGAACTTCCCATTTAAAAGTCACATTTTTCTTCCTGAATCTTCTACCCAATAATTTTTACTCAAGTTTTTATTCAGCTTTGGGAGAGTAAAATACAGTGCTCCTTTTTCAGTAATGGCCTCTTCTTCGTCTTGCTAGTCCTTCAAAAGTTTCTTGAATATGCAAGATCTTTAAAGATACTTTAAATAGACACTTGCATCAGTTTCTAGAGATACAAGTAAGCAGCCTAACCAGATGTGTTGTCTTGGTCTTGGTCTGATTTTCCTCTGTCTTTGGATTAACCTGAAGGAGGTCCTGATTCAATGATGCAATTTCTTAACATGTAAGAAGAAAATGCCATACATTTTAAAGCACAACTATGTATTTATATATACATACATAGTATCATACCAAATTTGCAAAAGAAAATAGTTCTGTGATTTGAAATATGAGGCGCTATGAGCTTGGAAAATTGATTATCAGCTGCAAGCGCTATCAAAATGGAGGTGCTTTAGCATTATTCAATATGAAACAAAAGCACTAAGAATAGATGAATTTCTAAATTGTATTTAAAGCAACTGAGCAGAATATTGCAATAAATGAAATAATCCATGCCCTCCTAGCTGATACCTTGTCAAGCTGGGAAAGACCAGTTACTCTAAATCATGTAAGCCTTGTTTATTCAGGACTGCCCTCTGCTGTACGTTCCCAAAGGTTTTGCCTAGTCCATTTAGAAGTGGATCATTTCGGGGGCTTCTGTAAATTCTCCTGGGAATCTATCAGCTGCCGTCATTAGTGTGTTTTGTTCCTTTGCCTAACTCCTTCTCTCCTCCCTATTTCTCATGCTCGCACTCTCATCAACAAAAATTATTTTTTCCCCTGACTAAAGTATTTACATCTTAAAGTTCTTCCATGCAGTATGCTGCTGGGGTGGATTCATTTGTAGCAATTTTCCCGTAAAAAAAAGGGATTTTTGCTCTAAAATTTCTAGCACCATAGCTATACATTGGCCAACACTGAAGCAGTTTGCTCTTGGTCTTTTTCATTTTTAACTCCATTTTGAAGAACTGATGATGTTTTTATTGTTTTGTTTGTGTTTCTAATATTTGTGTCAAGTTATAATCTCCAACAAGCAGGACTGGATTCCCTCATTATTTATTGTTTTGATACAGAGACCAATTAAATATAATTAACTGGATGATTATCTTTTGCTGCTAGAATTTACCAAGAATGCATATGCTCCTTCAGGGAGTTGCTTGCTATTTCCTGCACCACTGATCTGATGCTGCTTGGAAAGAATCTCTTTTTTTCCCCTCTCTATTTACTGCTTCACTGATCTAGGCCAGGAGGAAAGTAAGGGTTTGAAAATATGCATGCCCTAGCCTAGCTTTCTTGCAGAGACCAACTGGGTAAAGTTCTCTTTGAATTTGTTGAAATAGTCACAATCGGTATGTGAAAGAACGCTCTTTTCCTGTCCTGGTGATACTTGGGGAGCCGAAAGATTTTGGTTTACTTTATTTTCCAAGATGTCTTTGTAGACAGAAGTCTCTACTTCAGTAAAATACTCCTTTTAAGCATGTAACTGTTACATTTCCTGCATTAAAAGTCATCTTTTTTCAGAGATCCAGTCTAGTCTGTGTATCACTAACCCTCTACTTAAGCCTTAAGTCACTCTATACACAAATTTAAGTGACATTAATATACTGCTTTTTCCCATCATATAATCCTGCCATAATCATCAGGTGGAGCTGCTGATTACCTGCTGATTATCTTGTCTGAAGCTGTATAGACTCGCTCCATATATCAGCATGTGAAGTAAATCCCTGTCATTCATTTATCACTTAGTCCTTCCTGTGGGAATTTTACCCTAGTCACATTTAGCGCTTTCTCTTTTGCCTTAAATATTAGTGTAGTATAAAGTAGTAAAGTGTTTTAAACGCAGCTAAGATATGGCCAGGCATGGTGGATTAGAGATGTATAGACTTTATTTTGATAAATAATTATTTAAGGGCCCAATTTATTGTGTTCCAGAATCACATCCAGATCATTTTTGCTTACTTTTAGGACTTAGGAGACCCACTATATTACCAAGCTTCTTCCTGCTAGGGTAGTATTTCCATGACCTTCTTTTCCACTGCCATTAGAAGCCCATCCAACTCTCTTCCTAATGCACTGCTTCAGGGGGATGTTTCTGACTGATAATTTGTCAGTATGCTGAAGGACCCTGAAGTGCAACTTTATCTATGGAATACTTTTCTCTCTGTTTCAAGCACCGTTGCTTCTGAAAATGTCTGACCTCTTTCTTGCAGACTTTCAGCACTTCATAAACTTCTTTACATTTCTGGTCGTTCATATTCTGCAATGTTTACTAAAAATCTCTGTGGACTTGCTGGCAAGCACTGTGCATAGTACTTAGGCAGAAAGAGCCTTTAGATGACTGTGCAAATGTTAGCTAGTTAGGTCTCTCGTCGTTCTGTGAGATAGGCTAGTTTTATCATCTGCATTTGCACAGATGGGAAATTCAAGCAGAGAGATTTTAAAGTGACGTGCCCTGGGCCAAGCCACATGAAACAGTGTCAGAGCTGAAAAGGGATCCTGGGAATTGCTGTTTCCCACAGTTGTTCTCAGCTTGTAACAGTTCACCTCTGTGTTGTAGGCAAAATGACTCTGCCGGATTGTATTGGGTGAAAGTGCAGGGAGTTTAGTACAAGATACTCTGCGTTGCTGGCTGCAGCAACTGCTGTCCTGGAAAGGACTGAAGACGCATGTGCTTGGATGCCGTAAGCAAAGACGACAATAATCCAAGCTGCTGCACAGCTTAGCCTGTGCATCTCACCCAGTAATTCCTACATCTGGTTCCCAAAGAGCCAAGCTGAGCCGTGGCTTAAACCAGATAGTCACTTGTATAGAGGTTTTATGGAGTTACAGTATTTTCTGCCTATATAGCAAGTCAGATTTAAAAGCACCCATGCACTGTATACTCTTTTAAGGAAAGGATACTGAAAGGAACAAACTGAGAAATGTTTTTCCCACTTTTGTGGTTTTAGTAAAATATAAAGACTGTGCAACATTATATGTATATATTATATACGTGTAAAGAATCATTTTAGTTGCTGAGTTTTGCAGCAATTCTGGCAGATCAGAGATGCAGCATATGAACAAAGAAGCTGTAGAGTCAGAATTTCATGACAAAATGTACCCAGCCACGCTCATAAAGGCTAAGTTTTAACACACCTGCAGGCACAACACTTAAATGGCCCAAATGTGCTAGTCAAGTGTTGTTCAGTTGGGTTCCTTTGGAACTATTCTTTCAGTAGCATTACACAGAAAATTGCTTAAGGTCTTGTGTTCATCAGGGAAAAAATCTAGTTAAAACAAGTTTCAAAAGACAATAAAACCTTTGTACCAACAGCTTAGCTAGTGTTTTGCTACAACTCCTGGAGGGGTTCACTGTATTTCTTACAGTCAACCTGGATCAGACAATGCTGCTTCAAAATCAAGACAAGGATTTTTTTTTTAATGTTCTTATTTAATATGCAGGATGCAAGTAACAAAACTATATATACAGATAGCAAGAGCAGATATGGGACACACAGATCCCATCATTTTTCAGCTGCATTTCTTTTCCTTAGCTGATTTTTCTAGACCTGTCTTCCCAGATTCTCACTTTAAGTCCTCACAATTGGGAGAGGCAGTTAGTTCCCCTTACTCAAAGGAGTGAATTAAATCCAAGTGTGAAATGTGCCCATCAGTGCTTTCAGGAGGAATCTGCTGTTATAAAAGGAAATATTCTGTCAGGTTTATAAACATTTCATTTATAGTCCTCTGGTCTCTTAGGGTCACAGTATTAAAATACATGGAAGAGCTCACTTCTGTACATTTAAAACCTTCTAATCTGTTTAGAAATGTGATGCTGGGCATTGCCAGATGGACTAGCTCCATGAGTAAGAGTTTAATAGAGTTTTACCCTTTTGAATCCAATTTGGGCTGTGAAAATTATTCCTCCTTTCTCTCTTTATTTCCATATATCTTTTCTGACCTGTTTCTTTGGTCTGCTGTGAGAGATGAGGTGCGAAACCTTAAAGACAGGCTCTCCCAGAGACCTACTGGAAACCCGAGTCCTGGGAGGAGGTACTTGGAGCTGCACAAAAAGTAACCTGTGAAAAATTCCTTTTTAAAGATGTTTCACAGAGACATCAATAATGCACATTCTCAATCCACCAAAATGTAAACTTTTTTTTTTTTGTTAAATCTTATTCTGAAAAAGGATGAAGTACTTATTAATTAAAATAAGTACTGGTAAGCAGTACTTATCCTGGTAAGCATCTTTCTATTCAGAGAATGAATTTTTTGTTGTTTATATGTTTATTTGAGAATTTTTACGTAAACGTTGCAATTTTAAAAAAATACATCTTGATGACTTGGAAATTAGAACTTGTTGGAAAGTGTTGGGCTATCTTTGACAGTCACTTTGAGATTGCTTTCTAAATGACAAGTGATTGCTGGTCATTGATTTACTGATTCAGTTTGAACTTTTGAAAAAACCTGGAAAACTTTGAACAATGTTTTTCAATGAAAAACATGTTTTCTTGATGTTTTCCTAGCCACTTAGATCCCTTATATTATTCAGTATCTGTTTCATGTACCACTTGGAGGGCATGATACTCTGATTTTATAATTACGCCTGTTAGAGAAACAGAAAGAAAGAAATTGTTGGGAAAAAAAAGTGAAAAGGGAGGGCATGGTATTATAGCTCCATTAGCCATACTTAGCTTGGGAAGAGCTCCCAGGTAGCACTTAAGTTAGTATCACCATCACCATGAAAAAAATATTTTACTTCTGCATTATTAGGCATTCAGTTGTAAGGCCTCCATTATGCAAAGTAGCTGTCAACTCTGGTGAAATCTATTGCAATTATCCTTAGAGCTTACATTTCACTTATATGTGCACAGCCTTTGATCTAGAAGAAATACATTACTGCAGGGGAATACTCTAACTATATATTTCAAATCTCACATTTATAAACCAATCTAAATATAAATACATCATGTGTAATCCATCTATAGATGTGACTTCACATCTTTTTCAGGCAGTATTGCACTTGGAAAAGTTATTGCTTGTCACATTTCAGGTACATCTCATTAGTAGTGTTTGAAAGTTTCCAGCGCTATTCAGAGTATTTCATATCTGTCAGATTGCTCAAGATCTGCAACAATTTATCTTGTTCCACCTGCCGCTGTGTCATTACTGATAATGGGTTTCGAACTTGCAGGACAAAATTGACCAGAGATGTGTTTCAAACTATTGCATTAGCTTCTTTAGCAAAAGATGTCAGAATTAAATCATAATTTCATCCACCATTTAAGAGTGGGATGCTTTAATTTTGCCTGCATCACTGGCCGTAGTTGTAGAGTTATCTGAGATTTTCAATATTACCCAATAGCTCAGCCTGAAATCCAAGAAACTGCAGGATGCAAAATACCATATGTGTGATAGCTATTGGCATACATTGATGTATACATATTACAAAATCTCAGATGTTATAAAACCCTCTAGTGTCTTTCATTCCTGGGTAGATGGTGAAATTGTATAAGCTAAACCGTCAAAATCTATTCCTGAATTCTCTAGTTGACAATGACACTCTGCAATAATTTCTTCCTTCATGCAACAAGAAGCTCTTTTATTATTGTATGCACATATGCTTCTGTGGTACTGATAAACATATGTTCCTTATAAGCATGAAATCAAATCCTTTTCTATCCTTTTTCAGTATACTAGCAATATTAGTATGTGTTGATTTCCAAGGAAAAGGTGATTTCTTTCTGATGAAGTAAAACTTTTCCACTCTCCTGTCTGTTAACATCTGCCAAAATGCAAGTGAATTATTTACTACTGGATGAAAGACCACATCTTTTTCTCCAAAATTCTCTTTCTTGCCCGATTATGTTCACTATGTGTTTTTTTTAAGGTGTATTTGGGAATCAGAATCAGAAATGTCAAAATAATCCCCGTTCAACATTGAAAAGAATAAAACCTCCCAGATTTCTGGGTGCTTCTGCCAATTCCAGAGAAGAGTCACTGGATTCTGTTCTCTGGGTGTCAAGACTTAAGCAAGTGCTGTGGCCTATCCAAAGTAACAAATGCAGAAAAATAGCAGTCCAGAGGCAAGGAAGAGCAAAACTTGTGCACTTTATAGGTTATAGAGATATTTTATAAATTTTTTTGGATCCATTGCTATTCCAACATTGTTAATGACTTCTAGAAACTACTGACCGGGAAGGTTGAGAACGAAGCCGACTGACCTCATAACAGAGAACAGTTTCCTGCCCTTAACCTGGTCAGTGAGAACATGAACTAGATTGAGGTAGTTTTCAAGATCCGATAGGAAGGACGTGCTCAATGGCTGATGCCAAAGCTGCACCTGAGGTAGGTGACCCAGCGGGTCCCTGAATGCTTGGTGGCTGCTTGACGTGCCAACTAGTGCGCTAGAGAGAGGGCAGCCGAGGGGAGGATGGGGCTAAACACTTCTCTGTGGTGGCCAGAGGGAAAAAATAAACACTCACTCCTAAAATCCCCTCTGCTCGCAGGTGAGGACCGATAGAGTCGTGAGGTTGGTGACACAGTCACGTGCCACAGCGGAGAGCGGCCAACACGGAGGAGCTGCGGGAGGAGCTGCAATTAGTCAAACAACACAGACGTGTAAAGAGGGCTCTACCTGCCAAAATGTGTGAGTAAATAGGAACATAGGAGAGCATGGAGAAGAGAAGACTGAGAGGGGATCTGATCAATGTATATAAATATCTCAAAAAAGGGAGTGAGGAGGAGGGGGCTGGCCTCTTCTCAGTGGTGGCCAGTGATAGAACTAGGGGAAACGGCCACAAATTGAGGCACCAAAAGTTCCACAGGAACTTGAGGAAGAATTTCTTAACGGTGAGGGTGACAGAGCCCTGGAACAGGCTGCCCAGAGAGGTGGTGGAGTCTCCTTCTCTGGAGATCTTCAAAACCCGCCTGGACACCACCCTGTGCCACATGCTCTAGGGGACCCTGCGTGTGCAGGGGGGTTGGACTAGATGACCTCTACAGGTCCCTTCCAACCCTAGCCATTCTATGATTCTATGATTCTATGGATAATGTATAATAATCAGGGGAAACAAATGGTCTGTTTTTTATTCTGTCAGAAGTTTGGAAAAAAAAATCATGGGACTTTCTGATACATAAGGATATCTGCAAAAAAATAACCAGTGCTTGTCTAAATAAGCAAGATTTATGATTTACCCTAACACTCTTTTTAGAGGACGAGTCAAATAAGAGAGATCATTATTGAAAATCAAGAACATGTAAAAAGTGCCAGCTCGCAGTGCAAAAAATGTCAAGAACCAGAGACATGTGTAAGCCTGCGTACTTATTGACAATAAATGATCCAGAGAAATAAAGACCTTGTTACTAGGGTTCAATTGATTTAGCTTGATTTATAGGGGAAAATGTATTTGTGAAAGCAAGAATAAAATTTTGAGTGCATTTTTCATAAAGAAGCACAAAGCATTTGTTATAAAAGATATCTGACAATTAATTTTGCATAACATTTTCCATTTTAATTATTGTTTTTCAATTTATTCTGACAGTAAGAAATGACTTGTAGGCTAATGAAAACTGCCAGAAAGAACAAAAATAAAGCCTACAAAGGAGCTTGCTGCATATCTTTATCTGCAGCAGCTCTGACAACAAAATTTGCATATAATTGGACTTGTGGGAAATGCAGAGACTCTTTGGTGGCGGTCTAAGGAGCTGCCTGAAAGCTGGGTAATCGCTAGTTGTTTTACAAAGATGGGATTAATGGAGTAGGGTTTCAGCGCTGGTAAGGTCTGCCTTTCGTCCTCTTCATTCAGCACATCGTCTGTCTTTCCCTTTTGCACTTTGTGATGGTATTTAGGATCTTTGATCTGCTTCCTTAAGGTGAATATAATGTAGAGGAGAAATTGGTATGAAAGGTGTTGTGTTCTGAGACAAACAAACCAAGAAAATAGCTGTCTGTTTAGAGCTAAGTATCTGTTACTGACACTGAGGACTGAATCACTCGGCCTTTTCAGCTCTTCAGGATTAAATATGCCAGATGTATTCATTCTTCTGAGGCAGACTTTGCATATATTGTGATATGAAAGTCTATGAGAAAAGGATTGTGTAATTGTTTTGCCCTGCTGGAGGTAAGGTAGGATTTTTAAAATTGACAGATATGTTGTTTTAGCCACAGTAATGTTGTATTTGAGAAACAAAATAGGCCAGTGTAATTAAAAGCTGCCACCTTTTAAAAATTGGTCTTTAATGTACATCTGCTCACTTGGCTGCTAGCAAGGTCACTTGAAAGTCCTGCAGTGGCAACACTTGAAGGTTCACTTGCTTCTGTGCCCTGCAGCACTTGTGCAGTGTTAAAGCTGCTCTCTATGCACTGTAGGAGCTGAGTGTCTCATATACTAGGGAAAAAGGACATCATAAGCCCCTTCACTTCCTTGCCTTACTGTGCCTGGTTTGTCTTTTAATGTTTTCTTAATAGCATCTGCAGGTTTGCCTTTACAACAACTGAGTTGTTGATCTAAACAAATCAACTCTGTCAATAATAAATTCAGGATAAGTCAGGAGAATTAATCACTGGAAAGTGATGTCAGTGGCATATTTTTCTAATAATATTGATTTTACTTTGCCATAATAAGACTACCAGTGCTGTATATGCCAAATTTTAAAGGCCAACAAAATTGCAACCTATAAATCTGTGTGTTACAAATATATGTGTTTCTTATGCAAGTGCTTTGTGCTTCAGATTTCAAGATTCACATTAGAAGTGCCATCCTCTATAGCATTTATCTTGTTGTAAACCACAGATTTATTGGATTTTTAGAACAAGTTTTATGCAGGATGAGGCAACAGTGGCATCTAATATATGTCATGAAAATTTATGACTGAAAATTACAGTGCATAAATATTTGCAATCAAGAAGTGAAAATTGCTAACATAGAACACGATGTCCAGGAAAAAAAAAAGCAGAAATGTGCAAGTGAGGTTTGCAAATGGTAATGATGGACTACCATTAGGCTATCCTGGAAATGACAATTTGGTGTGAAAGCACTACATTTGAACTGAGGAACTCTACAAACCGAGCAAACTGATAAAAAACCCCAATGTGTGATGTATGTATGGCTGTGTAGGATCCGAGCGAACAAAGCATGACTTCATAGAGCATTTAATTTCAGCAGAAATCCTTCCTGAAATGCAATTTGTTTTCTGGGCTAGTTATTTAAAGGGTTACCTCTTTTCCAGTAGAAGAGGTTATAAGTTCTGTATAGGATCAAGACATAAGTATTTTTGGTCTCTTTGCCTAGGGTTGCTCTTGTCTCTTCCAATCATACACTTATATGAGTTGGTCTTGGTGATCTTCTTCTATATGTGAGACGTTGCCCCAGCTCACTGCATACTGATCATCTTCCAGTACATGTGGCCGCTATGCTTGTCCTTATTAGTGGGGAAAGACAGAGTTGCATGACAGTTGCATGACTTCATTTGATTCGATATGTGCATGTGGTATTTTTTTGAGACAATCGTCATTTCTGTTTTCAGAATTTGTTTTCTCCCTTGCATTTTCCCTATGTAGGTAACCTCTTGTGGCCCTCTCAAAGTCCCTTTTAATATTAACATCAGTGTCATCCTGACACACATACAGTTAGAATAAAAGATAAGGAGGAATGATTTAATCCCCTGTGTCTAATATTACCACATCTCACTTACTACTTTTCTCCTCTGTATGCAGACAAATTTTCACACCTGCCATTCCTTGATCCATCAGAATGATATCAGTGGAAATTGAAAGACAGTTAATATTTATAGGGAGATCTATAACTTCATGATTTATCAAGTACTGAAAAGTATCACGGCAATCCCACAATTTCATATAATAAAGCAGTATTTTTCTATTGTTTCAGTAAAACCCAGAAGTCTATTCTGTTTCCATTCATTAGAGAGTCCTTGACCTGTCCAGTCAATAAAGAGATAGACTCTTCACTAACACAGCACACATTTTCTTTTAAATGTCCAATGATATTTATATAGCCTCTTGAGCAGTATCAGTGCTCAAGATATTTATATCTAGAGATAATTCATACAGATTTAGGTAATTCAAGTAGTTACTTAAATACTGTGGGCCAGACACCCGTCTGGGAGTAGAATTCAGAATTCTTGTCTCTGTAACTTGTATCTTGAGCTTGCTAAAATGAAGACACACTTGAACTAAGCACCAGAGATTTTTCACATTTTGATGAGATTTTTGTTAGATGCAAAGAAAAATAAAAGAAATGTGTAAGGCCTAATAAGGAAGTCAAGCAAAACCAATGACATTCTTGACAAGAGTTTTGTAGAGGTGAGCATAGAACTACAGTGAAGTTAGATAGCATACTATTCCTGTTCTAAACCTCTTCCATTGCCTCTGGGACCTGGTCTATGTAGTGGTATAGGCTGTCTGCACTTTCCTAATCTAATAGGCTCATCTTTAATGCACCAAAAACATGGACTTTACTGTTTCAAAATGTGTAAATTGCTTAAAAGCCTGTTTGATCTGCTAAAGACATTTTACATTAAACTGAGATTGACACATTTGAGTGGATATGTCAATATTTTTCCTCCAATTTCCACTAGTACTAGATAGGATCATAAAAAATACATAATTGTTAAAATCTGCTGTTGTGTGCTTTCCAGAGAGCAGATCACCACAGATTTATGTATGCGTGTCTGCCAACTTGCTTCAGTTCACAGTACATGAATTTGCAAAGAAGATAACATGAGTTAGGGGAAAGAAGCAAGCTCACAAGGCCTTCTCCATTGCTTCTGCAGTATTCTGCTTGTCTCCTCTTACATCACCTCTGTTCATCCACTCCTACATAGGCAAATCTTGGGAAGTGACACCGGGTGAGTTCTTCAGAGGGGAATGTTGTTTCCAAAGAAGGAGCCTTACTACCCCATAGTTAATTATTTTCTGCCCCTCATCTGCACTGCCGAATGTAGTTAATGTTTGTTAAATGTATTAAAATACTTATTAAAATGCTAGCATGCATCAAAATCCCTGCTTAATGAATGTATGGATCTTATCTTTACTTTTCCTTCTTAGTTTCCTTCTTGCTTAGATGTTCAACATGCTGGTAATTAAAACCCCTTGGGCTGCTGGCACTGGCTAACTTCTGAGTTGTCCAACAGCAAGAGCATTATGAGCAATGGCTGAGTTACCATGCTCTTGTGTGATTTGTTAATGACACTGTAAGGTGATCTCTTTATTAACCATGTCTCTCTAGGTTTGTAAGTCCCTTTTCAAATAACAGAATTTACATATAAACCAAAAATAAAGGCACATTAAAGGAGTCATGCATATAACTGTATTGTTTTTGCTCATAAGCATCTTTGCAAAGTAAGGCATTGCCTCTTGTATTATGGATTAGAGAAAAGCATTCTTTCTTAATCGTGTATGTTTAAGTATAAATATGTAGCTACTGTATAAAGCACAGTTCATACCATCCTGATTTCATTTCAAGAACAATAAATAATAAGCAAAGCTGGAATACAATATTTTAGAGTCAAAGCAACAACATGTGAATTCTGATAGTTGGTTTCTACAGTGTTCAGTGTTTTGGTTGAGGGAGGTGAATTGCTGCATAGTTCACATGTGGGAGCTGTTGTTCTGTATTGAATGTTTCTAGTTGCCTTAGGCCAGGTTTTCCCCTAGTTCTTGAGGATTCAGTGAAATGTGAGTGAATCCTTGTTGAAAAGAGAAGTTTCAAGGGCAGCTTAACTCAGGTGGACTTGAGAGGTGTGCAGTAACTGAATAACACTGGTGCCTTGATACTCTGTCCTTTAGCTAAGTAAATTAGTTCATAGTAATAGTAATTTTGAGATTTTGTGAAAAAATAAAAGCTGATCTATCTAGATTTAGAGAATGAATTTGGTAAAAAAACAGTGCCTGCTGTTGTGAGTTAGGGCTATGCCATTGTGCAGTGCTCTCTGAGGAAGGCCATTTCTGTACTGGATTCTGTAGTGCAGTAGGAGACACTTAGACTTGCTTGGGTCTAGTTAGACTGATGTCAGAAGCCTGCTAGCCCCGAAAGCTCAGAGCTCAGTGAAAATGCATTCAAACTGGAAAAAAAGAAGTCAGCTAAGTAAATATTTCCTGTGCCAGAACACCAGAATGCATTTTTTCATCATAAGAAATGAACAGGAAAATACTGGAGATATTTCAAAGGTAGTTGGAGATTTCATCAAAAACATAAGTTGATCAGTGCTCACTTGTGTCGGATTTTGAGGACACCGTGGCAAATGCAAGTTGTAATATACCTAAAATACCACAAATGTCTGAAGCATTCAGACATATATATCTATATAGCATGCCTTTGTCACTGCTTGGGATTAAACAGTTAGAGAGGGCTTGAACACAGAGCTTCAAGCTTGAACAACTACCACCATTCAAATATTTAACTACTTACTGCAGATACAAAAAACAGAAGACAAAAAGAACCGAGGTAAAAAGCAAAGTCTTAGAAGACTTATTTTAACAATATCACACATTGTCTTTAGAGGTCAACAGTTTACAGGGAATTCATCTCATTTCTATTTTATGTTTTAGTTTACATTAATTTTATTAATAACTGTCATTTTTGGACAGAAAACTACATTGCGAGGGGTTGGAAGAAGCTCTTGTGCTTAAAGTCAGTCCTGTTTTCCTGAAGATAGAAGGCAAGTGTAAAAGGCATCTGAAAAGAAGGCTGAAGAGAGAAAATAAAAAGCTTCTGTCTTTCACAGTGACTTTTTCTATTGTCCTGCTAAGTTATCACATGTTCAAAGCATACTCTTATCAAGTCTAAAAGGTAGCAAACTTGTACTTGGCAAAGAGTTATTTAAATTATTGTGTTCTGTTGACAGATGCAGCACTGGGCAGTACAATCAAACTGTTATTAAAATGAAGGGAAAATTAAAGAAAGAGATCAGAAAATACAGCCAGAAAGCAAGAGCCAGGGAGGACTGGCTGCAGCCTTGCTTGGTGGCACTGAGGATTTGATCAAAGCTTGATTTGGTGACACGGTCATTAAAGTCCTGTTCCCTTGTTTAGCTTCCTCAGATCTGCTCCAGTCTGAGAATGGTGAAAATTCTGCTGATACTACGTTTTCATGAGTTTGATTGGGAAATATGTTGCAAAGCGTCTTTTAATTACTTGTCCTAAAATATGAGGGAATATAACCATTTTTTATTGCCCTTCCAAATTCTTGAGGAAAAAAATCTTGTAGGCTACAGGAGTGTGTTTACTCCATGGTATATACTTGGATGTCAGGAAGCATTCTTTTAGCATTCCTTGAAGGTACAGCAGAATACTTTATAATTTCCATTCCAAGTGGAAATTAACTTAGCAAAACACAAATGAACTAAAAGTAACACACTAAAATGATTAGAAGCAGAAGGCTGTTCCAGATTAGAACCTTAAATTAACTAAAAATAACTCACTAAGAGAAGGAAAAGGACTATCAATATCGAATCAACATAAAAGAGAATTGGTTTTATAATGCCTTTTATGGTATACTTTTTAAATATGTAATAACTATACTGGAAATTCATTAGTATGCAGAAGAACATGGAAACCATATGGAAATACATCTTACAAAGGACTAGAACACAATAAATTTTACAAAAGGCATAAAATATCTTTAGGATGAATGATCACTCTGAAAGTAATGTGCACTAAAATTGTAGGAGTGGTATTCACTCATTAGTAGTATGAAGCCATTAGCTGCACAAAATCATTCTTTTTTGCATAACCATTTGTCATATAAAATCATTAGCTCCCTCATAAAATTGTTAGAAATGTAAAATGATTTTTCAAAAAAAATCATTAGTCACAGGGTATTACATTGTAAAAATCAGTGGCATATTACTTCATCATTTTCTGCATAAAAATGTGTCGGTTATGCAGAATCATTTATGTTGATAAATAACTTTTTAAGTAGCTTTATTGTCCAATAGTCAGTCTGTTAGCTGTTCAGTTTCAATAGTAATTTTTACGGTCAAGACATTTATTAGTTATGAAAAACTCTGAAATGAACTAGAATAAACACTGCTTTCCACTCTGCTAAAATTGACAGTTTTAAAAAGCAATCTTGTTCCCTGTAAATGTGCTCTTGGAGTTTGAATAGAGGCAGCTGCTCCCATTTATTTACCGTAGTTTTGTCGCTGTGTGAATTCTATGCGTTACAGCTTTAGATTCTTTTTCTCACATCCTAAACTACGATCAGGTAATGGCCTTTATAGTAGTGTTTCTGGGCATATCATGCATGGTTCTATATAGGCCCCAGTTATGCCAGGGAGAGTTATTTGCACATCAAATAGAACACATTGCCTCACACTCTCGCACACTAGGCAGAAAACTTTGAAGGACATTAGGATCAATTCATTCCTGGAGGTGAGAATTTTAAAATTTCTGTTCCTTCAGAAAGAGTGATTTAGCAGGAACTGGTGGAGGAAAGATCACCAATTTCTATCTTGTAAGAACTCCACCGGGGAAAGCTTCATTCAAGGCCAATTATTTATGTTATTGGATTATTATACTGTTGAAACTAGGAGTATCATATGCTACAGAAGCAAGAAAACTGTGTTCCTCGTGAGGAAATAGGTGACCTGCACAAGGTACAGGCCTCTGAACTGCAGAGCAATCCATGTCATGTCAAACTCACTGAGCTTGCACATATCCCGGCAAACCAGCTATCTAGCAAGCTGTATCTAAAAAGGATAGCGAACAAATTAGCAGGCAAATGAAAAGCCCCAACACCACAAGAAGTCTCTAAGCTCGCCTCCACCTTCCTCCAGCTATGCTGCAGAAGGTATTTTGAGGAGATACAGAGCTGATTCACTGAAACATTCTACTTAGGTAAAAACCTTAGGTAAAAACCTACCTTGAAGGTAACGGTTTCCCTCCCATATCATTTGGTATCACCTTTGAAGTAGAGAATAGTGTTGTCAACTGTGTCAAAACTTTAATTTTACAGAGCTGTAAGCCAGGAGGTAGTTTACATGAGCTTCTGGCTATGAGTGAGGATTGGGGCCAGGTTTTATTCTTCAGACTAAGGATGAAGGAATTTAAATGCCCTGATGAGTGAGTGATCTCTAAACTGAGCAAATAAAAAAAAAAAATTAAAATAAATTACCGTTATTGTCTTCCCTCCATTGCCCACCTTATTTTTTCTCAATGAAATAGTTATTCTTTCATGGTTCTGCTTCTACATCCACCCCTGTGGGATTTATGGCTGATAGTATTAGACTCGGGAGCTAGAATACTAATAGAATTATTGCTTTGTTCAAATCTTGTGTCTGTCCAGGCGCAGGATGAGCACAGGTGGCCTCTAACCTTCATGATTCCCTCTTAAGTTGCCTTTTCAGTGCTGCAGGTGCTTTCATAGGATAGTCTGTCTGTGTTTTAAGGCCTCCAGCTCTGAATTTCTGCTTCTATGGCACAATCCGCTTGTTTGTTGTGAAGGGAGTAATTTAGGCCATAGACTGCTTATTTCTCATGACATGACTCTGACCTTTCTGGCTGTGCTAATTCTTAGTAACAGGAAAAGTTCTGAGTAAGCAAAGTTGAGACAATAGCTTTCCCTTATTGATATTATCTATTTGAAAAATAAGGGTTTGGGTTTTTTTTTATTTCTTTGTTCCTTTGTTTTTGCTTTTTTATTGTTGTTATTATTATTGCTTGTGTAGCAATGATTTCATATGAGCATATGCAGCCCTGCTTGAACAATTCTGCAAGTGAAGGGGAAAATAAAACGTGAAAGTGAATGAAAGAAAGAGAGCAAGAGAAGGCATACAATTCTTCACCATCTTCCAGTAATTCATCCTGAGCAGGTAAATGACTCCAGTGTGAAGAGTAGCTGAGCTACTGCTTTGCAGCAACTCCCCTTGGAGTAGAGAGCATAAAAATCAATACAGCTTCCCTAAGTTATTAAAAAGTACTGCAACTGCCCTCATCATAATGTAGCAAACAGATACACTGTACTTTTCAGTAAGAACTGTGTATTACAGAAGCTTCTCTTATTGCGGTGGTCAGAAAACTCGCTTGCCATCCTCACATAGTGTGGCGGATGTTTAGCCATACTCTCAGACATTGGTCTTGGCATTGGTAAGGACTTTACAGGCCTTATCTCCTCTCGTTCTCAATACAGAGGGCAGAATCTTTAAAGGGTCTTTCATGTGACTCTTGTAAATGCATTTTTTTTTCTTGTCCAGCTGCCATCTTAGGTAGTTTTAGTCCTGTTCTAATGAAATTGTTTTCTACATGTAAAACCTGAAGCTTTAAATTTAATCTGAGGCAGATACTTAACATGAAAGCTTCAGTCCCAAAACTCTGTGGTTGGAAAAAATACAAGCAGCTAAAAAGAGGAACTTACAAGAGAAAGTGGCGGTCAGCTTTCAGTAATGAGTAATATTAAGCCCATGTCTATCATGAATATATTATTTTGTTCAAAATAAAGCTTTCTGAAATCAAAATACAAAACAATAACCAACCTCCCCTACCACCCATTAAAAATAATTGGAACATCTTATTTTAAATGCAGTCTTCCATGTCTACGTGGAGGTTATCAGCTGAGTCCTGCATTATTCCCAGTAGCTTAGGTTGAAATACATGGTTGTCTAATGTTGCTATGGCTGAATGCCCCAGCGTCATATCTTTGCATGCTGTGAAAGCAGTGATAAACATGATATATTTTTATTGCCTTGAATGTTCTATGTGTCAATAAGCTATTTGCTAAGCTGAAAGAGACTTTGCAACAAGCTTATATGCCCTGGAGTGCAAAATCCAGCTTGGCCAGGCTTCCAATCCACCCTAGATGAGAAGCCCATCAGTCACATCTGATGGAATTAAGTGCGGATAGCTCATGACTTTTAAGATGTTATACTGCTAATATCCTAAGAGTCACTCTTGAAATAAATGCCAAGAACATTTCAGTCACTTTTATTTGGGGAATTGGACTGTGATTATAATCAGCCTAGTAAGCAACATGACCTTCATTTGAAACGCTTTGTCATCCTGCAGTAGCATGCTGAATGATGATTGGTTTAGATGAAATCCAAATGCTCTTCCAAAATTGAGGTTTTGGTAAATTAATTGTGCTCTCATTGGAAAACTGGTAATATAAATGACATATACAACATCAGCACACTTCTCTGTATGGCACCTGGGTATTTTCTAGCCAATAGGCTACAGATACAGTCGCACCTACTAAATGTAAGGACAAGTAGGAGATGATCATACGTTTTGCAACTTCCTCTCTAGCCTATCCCCAGTTAACCTTCAGTTTTTCCTTCCATCAATCCTGCTTCCATAATGCAAGGACACAGGAAAATTAAAATGTTCTTTTATATGGCCTTGGACTACTGAACCACAGAGCAGAGAGCCCTGAATGATATCTTTGTAATGAAGAAATTTTATCCTTATGGGTTTTAAAGGACTTTGATTCTCTGTGGAGGTAAACTACGTGTGTTCCTTAATGTAACATATGTTACTTGACATGGGTCACTGCCACTTAGCTAGAGATTTGGTTATTGGTATTCATGTTTGGAATATAAGTATTATTCCATATCCTTAGGTATCTAAATATGAGTATTAATCCAGTGACAGTATTTTTGCAGTCTGAAGTATATGTTTAATGCTACTTAAAGGAAAGACTGGCTTCACCTCTTTGCGGCTTTTTCTTTCTTGATGAAGAAGACCCATGTGAAAATGTTGTGAAAAGCTCCCTGTCAGTAATGATCAAGATCCCAAGGGTAATGGCATAAGGTCCTGAATTGCAGCTCTCACTTGTAGTTACATAATGGCCTGGTCTGCCTTTGGATTCTAAGGGTGAGCACCCAACCTTCAGAAGCGCTGAGTGCTTTTACTGGCATCAGGTGCAATGGACTTTCGTTCAATTAAAGTTCATTTTGGTCCAAAGTTAACTTGACACAATTTTTGGTTATGTGCTCTTTGAAGGCAGTAACAGTCAGTCCTGATGGGTAGCAGAAGTGGCATATATGAGAGAGAGAAACCATACTGTTCAGAGAGGGTAGATGGTCAGCAAGGGCTTCCAGGAGAGCAGAAATTTTCCTTCTTGTTCAACGTGTGGGAGATGCACATATTTACATTTTGGCACACAGTAGCACAGCCACCACAATTCAGATGTCTTTGGCAGCATGTATATTCTCCCTTCAGTAGACATCACTGTACTTACACAATCAGCACTGAAATGTTTTGAGTTCTTAGGAAATGATAGGGTGTTTAAAGCAATCACATTTTACAACACAGTGCTATATGTTGACGATCTAATCCAGGCTATAGTCCGATAGGAGTTTGTGATGTGATTCGTGTCGATTACATATAAGGATCTGTTTGGTTACTTGAAAGTGCAGGTGAGTTAGGCACACTCAGTAAAGCGGAAAGCCATGAACATCTCTTCTAGATATTTCAGTATTAATCCCTGCTTGACTTGTAAATCAGATGAGTAAAGTCTTGGTTAAATTGTTACCTGCAAGAGCAGATTATTTATCTCAAGACAATTCAGTAGTGACCAAATGCTGAGGCTTATATTTGGCTTGGAGATGTGATCACATGCAAGTAACAGCTAGTAGTGTCAACATGCTGTCATGCCTCATGTCATAGCTCATCTGTCATGCCATTCAAGGATTGCCAAATGCCCATCATTTGCTGATGTGAGCTGTCTGCCAGAAAGATGTGGCAATTATCTTAGCACAGGTTCTTTAGCTTTAATCAGGAGACATTTCAGACATTTATTTGAAGTATTTGGATCTGAGGACCCTACTCAGCTGTCAGTGTTATTTTTTTGCTGGTATAGAGCAGGAAAACTAGAGCACATCTCCCACATTTGCATTTTGAGGAAATAAAGCTCCTAGCAGAGATGAAGAGGTAGGAGCACCGTAACTCTTCAGGGCTTAGCACAGACTTTGGAAAAAAACCCCTTGCTCCATAGTGGTAAGAGTTAACAGCATACGCAATATATTTTACATTCAGAAGCAAATATGTACTACATCTACTTAACTTTAATAGATAGTGAATACATGTAAGATCACCATATGTAGTTGGAGAAGGAACTTGCCAAACTTGGCAGTATGAACCATAAGGATTTTAAGGAGGAATATTGCTTACTGTGTTTCATTTACAAATGCACAGAGTCAGCAATTAGTGGTATGTGCTCCTGATATTTAGCTTTCCTCTGTCATGTGCTTCTTAGTTCCTACAGTACAAAAAAAAAGAAAAAAGAAAAAAAATACCACTTTAAGATCTATGAGCTCCATTTGGGACCTGAATGCTAGATAATGATATTTGTTCCCTGTGTTTGTCAGTGTTTCTGAGTCTGCTTGAGCAATTTCTCTGGGACCACAAGTTATGTTGTTTGTGCAATTTGCCAGAGCATGTTGTATATGCTAATGAGATGCAAAAACAGTTAGCACAAGCACAAACCAAGGATTTACACAGCTGATGCTATATGGCTCCTGTTTTCAAAGCACATTCTCGGTGTCAGAGCATAAACTAACTGGCAGTCCTGCATGTATCAATAGCAAAATGCATTTTTTAGAAATCTCTTTAATATAAAATATATACCTTTTGTAACCCACAAATCTTTAAATAAAGCTGTGTTTTATCTTGGAGAGACTTTACAGAAATTGGATTCAAATGCATGATTGCATAAAAGGCAATATGTCATTACTTTATCAGGTAGCTCCTGAGCGGAGAATATTTTGCGTAATGGTATTGTCCAGGAGCAGGAAGGACCAAAACCTACATACAAAGCACTCAAAGAAAATGTCATCATTGCTGGTTTGAAGCCTTTGGTGACTCTAACACTTCGGTAAGGATGTGTTCATTCTAATAATGTCAATGTGTGTATTGTGGTTACTGTGGGTAGCTGGTGATACCAACCTTATTCTTAGCTCCTTATCCAATGCTACCCTCCTCAGAAGCATGAATTAGAAATGCATTTCATGAACAGTTGTTGCATATTATTGCTGAATGGATTATCTCAAGAGGGTTAAATGGGATAACAAGTTCCCTAAAGCACGGGTCTAAAGGGTAGGATTTTGAAATTTTAGTAAATTATGGTATGAGGAGATTTTCTTCCATTAAAATTTCATTGAGTCCCCCAATTTGTGTTCATGAGAATATATGCTGACTGCTTAGCTCTGCTTCTCTTTTTAAGTCCCTATTAATGGTATTTTATGTAGATGGTTTAGACAACTGGCAAGGTTAACTTGCTTAGAATTTACATGATATAATACCAGCAGTTAAGGATAATAAAAGTACTTTAATCTCCAGCTTTGAATATGATGTTCACCTGCAGAAGGATGTGTGTATTCTTCCAGTGTACTTAGATGCTATTACAGTTATTAATGAGGAGGAGAGCATACTGTATGCCCTACTCCATTTACAGCTTTCTGCTGGCACTATGTGCTATGTCCATGTTTTATTTGACTTGGCAAAGGAAATTGCAGGAGTCTAGAGACTGGTGATGAAAATGATTAGTGACTGGAAATATTTCTGTATAGGGAAACTAAAAAGATTGGCATTGCTTTTTACAAAGAAAGTAAATGAAAGAGCCCAGAAAGTAATAAAAAATGAATGGTGTATTCACTACGTTATTGTTTCTCATAATCAGAGAACTACCTTGCTCTCACCAGGTCAGCTCAGTACACTATAGAAACTATCATTTTGGTATATTCAGACTTTATGGGGGGGATAGCAACGCAGGTTTCTATAAATTAAGCCTATTGAATTCAATAGATTTCCAGGATGATTCCCATAGAAACAATCATTTTTTATCTTTGTTAAATTCTATGTCTTTTCCTCCTAAGGCATTTATATAGCTAACAAGTATACTAAAAATGATTTGCATGTCCAACTTTTTTCAGAACTGCCATTAGTTGGAGCTTCCATGAAAATTTAAATTTTCAAGATAATCTGGCAAAAGGGAATTAGCCACACAGTCTTTTTATCTTCCCCAAACCTTTCTTTCCATGTGGTTCCCTGTTGTACTTTCCTTCTGCTGATCAGACCTTCCCTCTCTGGAGTTCTCCCTGCATACCTACCTTTTTTATCAATGGGAACAATAATGCCCTGGGTTTGAGGAGGCTGATGGGAAGAGGGCTACTCATGGCCATTATGGGAACTGTGTGACATTCCTGCAGGCTAGGTGTAGCTCTGGGATGCAAAGCTCCACTCAAGCATCAAGTTTTTTTGGTGTTTTGCATCACTGCAAAAGGGAGAGGGAGCTCCTAATAGCTGTAAATTCAGATAGAATATGATAGAATGTAATACTTACACTCAATTAATAAAACAGAGAAATTTGCAAGTCTTTTACCATCCTGAATATTCTGCTGAAATTTTTATTAGGAATTAATTTGTTTAAATGCATTATTAATATGTTAAATGGTTATTAAGTAGAATGCAATCAGATCTTCCTGGAATGCACTTCTACTGTCCTCATAAATCTAACATAGCCTTCCCCAAAAGACTAAAAATTGTTGCTAGGTAACTATGTTCTGTACTTATTGGTTCTTAGCTTAGCCTAAAAACTGTCTGGTGCCTGCATGGGTTGCCACTGTGACACCTGTATATTTTTTGGCCTTGCCTAATTTAGCAGTGATGTCATGGAAATAGAGAGCCTGGACAAAGGCTGCTAGGAAATCAAGGAGCCCTGGCCCTTTAAGAAATTCAAGATTCCAAGTTTAGAGATGTAGTTTGCTTTCTGCTGGATCATACACTATGTGAGCCTATGGCAGTATGGATTTTGGGATAATTTGGAAGTTTAAATACACACCCAAACTAGCATGATGATAATACCTTTCAGAGCTCTTTTTTAAAAATTATTTTTCACAAAATCACAGAATAGTTGAGATTGGAAGGAACCTCTAGAGATCAGCTAGTCCAACCCCCCAGCTCAACGCAGAGCATGTGGCACAGGGTGGCATCCAGGCAGGTTTGGAAGATCTCCAGAGAAGGAGACTCCACCACCTCTCTGGGCAGCCTTTTCCAGGGCTCTGTAACTCCCACAGTGGAAAAGTTCTTTCTCACATGGACATGGAGCTTTCTGTGTTTCAACTTGTGCCCATTACCCCTTATCCTCTCACTGGCCACCACCAAGACTTTGGCCTCATCTTCTTTACATTCTCCCCTCAGGTATTTGTACCTGTTGATCACATCCCCTCTTAATCTTCTCTTCTCCATGCTAACCAGGCCCAGCTTGCCTAGTCTTTCCTCATATGGTAGATGCTCCAGCCCCTTAATCGTTTTTGTTGCTCAACGCTGGACCCTTGCTCCGTAAAAGCTCCACGTCCCACTTGTTCTGGGGAGCCCGGAACTGCACCCAGTACTCCAGGGGCAGCCTCACCAGAGCTCATTAGAAAAGTGAAGATTTTCAGCCTAGAAGTGAAACATTTCCTTTACTTATTGAAGAAAAAAACTACTAAAAGAATGTCTATTTTAAGATGAGAAACATTTTGTGACTGATGTAGAAGGAAAGACTTAGAGGTTAGAGAGACGTTCCTGTTCTGTTTCTCTTTTCAACTGAGATATTCATGGCAATTTCTTTCCTTTGTTGTCTCCTCTCTTGAAATTATTTGCGTTTTTCTCATTTCCTTCTTCTACTCCCCATTTTGTTATTGTTTCAGTCTCTCTTCTTCCTTTGAATTGTGTGCCTTTGTGTAGCTATATTACAAAGTCCACAGCTGTTCTTGACTTTTCTTTTTGTTTTTAACATGAGGTTTCCTTACAAAGGCCGTAATGGTAGGGTGGCTTTGACACTTAGCAGCAAGGACTGCAGACTATTCCCTCACACATTTACTTCCTACTGTATATGCAGACTAAATGAACAAGATTTATGAGGTTTGGATTGAGCTCTAAATTTTTTGAATCTGCAACTTTAGTCCTGTTTGTCATGGAAACTGTAGGTAGATCAGATCCAGTCAACAGACCTATATCCAGAGTCTGCAGCATAGTGGCATATTGAGAGCTTGGCCTCTTTTTAGGATAATAAATTTAGGTTAGTTTAATGTCTAAGAGGATAATTTTAATTTCTTTATTTATTTTTTTTTTAATTCTCTTAGATATGCATTTTGAGAAATTGTCCCAAATTCTACACACATGCAATTTTATGACTATTTCTATTCTATTGTCAGTGTGACAGTAGTAAGTTTAGTCTTAAACTAAGACTTGTATACTGTTGTCCTAGGCGTTTAGTTTAAGACATAATGACTGCCATCAAGAGTTTGCAATCTAAATATACAGAACAGAACAGGGAAGCTGAAAGGACTCTTGTGTATGCTCAGTTTTAGTGATGGGAAGCTAAAGTATACCGAGATTAAAGTATTTGCCTAAAGACATATTAAAGAGGATGATGATTAGTTTAATGAATGCTCTTACTGCAAGATCATGTCTTTTCCACCTCAGGCTCTTTGTTCGTCTCTCTGTTTTGCATCATTGGACACTAGTGTCACTTTTAAAGACATTTGAAAATAACTTGTAGAGGAGATTGTCTCAAAACATGAGGCTCATGTTACAGAGTAGTACAAAAGTCCTAGCTTGTAGTGTGCCATTGTTCAACAGTCATAGGGCTAAGAATAATTTCTTTAGTTCATTCACTTAACCTTGATGTATGCCAGTCATTAGTATCATGCATAGAAAGAAACCAGGATTTACCATCTATACATTTTTCCTTGTAGTGTGTGTAAAAATTAATACACTCTTAACAATTATTTTGTATATAACTGTGTAACAATGAGTAGATCTTCTGCTCTCCTCCCCCTTCTTTTTACGTGAATGAAAAAAAGGTGCATAACTTGTATAGCACCAAGAAAGATTTGGGAGCATGTGCTGATGAGAACAGGAGAACAGGAGAAGAAAGAGCTGGGAAACAGTCCTCACTCATGTATTTCTTTTGCCCTATTAGGTAGGTGCAAGAGCACAGGGCAGGAAAAAGAAGCCACTCCTACAGCTCCCAGTGCCAGTACGGCAGCGGTAGCTTCTTTGAAGGGATGGCTATGACTGCTTTTTGTGATGTGGGTACACAGGGACCCATTGGGCAGTCCCAGGTGGCAGTTGATGCCCTTGCTTTCTCTCAAGGAATGTGCACCTAGCTCCACCTGCTCTGTGCTGCACCTGGGATAAAATGTCCCTTTGTACATGCCAAACAACAGTAAGAGATTCTGTGGAAGCTGCGCCTCTTCCCATCACCCCTTCTGCATTCCCCCAGCACCTGAAGAGTGGCTCTGGTGTACAGTGCTGCAATAAAATCTTAAAGGAGATGATTTGTGCATGGAAGAAACAAATGAGCCTAATGTTCAAATAACTAGTTGCTCACAAGTGGTAGGTGTACAGAAATTGAGATGTTGAACATATGCAACTATGATCTATTGCAGAATAAGAACTATACAAATTTCATTTGCAAGTGTATGGCATCTTACAAAATAGTCTGTTGACTGTCAGCTTTAGAGCTTGACATCCATAATTTTGTAATCTCCAGACCTGACAGGAGCATAGTGGCCAGACATTACAGGTGATCAGAGAGAACAGTGATTTGAAGAATCTTAGACCTGTGGAAAAGGCAGATGCAGACAGTAGTATCACATCCAGCACCTTAATTGACTCTTGAGCTTTCCGTATTTTCTGGCAATGCATAGTCAGTACTTTCACAAAGAGGAGAACTTCCCCTTGAAATCTGATATTACATGACAGAAAAGAGAAAAAACGTAGCAGAATGTTCATCGATGATCACATGAATTTTGTTGTAACTGCTGTAGTATGTGCTGCCATATACTACTGAATGAGAAAAGATGGAAATTTCAGAATTCCTACAGTGTGCCTTTTCTACTTGTTTGGGAAAAAAACTGTAGTGATTAAAGAAACTTGTTAAAAACCCCTCACCTTCACCTTAAAGCTTGTAGATTCTATATATTCTTGTAGATTTTATAGATCTAAGGTTACAGAAATTGATAAAAGCTAAAATGAAGCAAAGGACTGAAGAAAACAATATTCAATCAAAATGATAAATGCTTATAAGAAAAATAAGTGGAATGTATCATTTTAAATAATAGGAACATCAGTAGCTTAACTTGTGTAGGAAAAATCTAAGGTAGGCAGGATAAATGCAAGTCATTTTGTGCCATTCAGTTTGTTCTACAAGAGTACTTTTTGAGCATGAATCTTACTGGGAAACAGAGCAGAGGTTGAACCACTTTTGCAGATAGATAGCTGACAGATAAAAGCAGAAATGCAGATCAATTTATTAGAACTGTGAAAGTATAACTAAAGACTAATAGATTGAAATGAATGCAGTAAAAATGAAAACTAGGTTAAAAAGTCTAGCAATTAATGAGGTAAGGCAGGTATGGCAGAGAAAATGTGAGAGAGAATGGCTTTTTTTTTTTTTTTACAAGGGAGTTTTGTTCATCTTTTAATATGAATAATAATAGGCACTGTGTCATACTGTGTTTTTGAGGGAAGGCCTGGGAAATGTCATTGATCTACGAAAATTATCATTTAGTAGCTGAGGCAGAGGAGGAAAGAGCTATCCCCCATTGTCTCTTCTGTCTTTAATTTTATGCCTAGGACTTGCAGACTTTCTCTTCTGGGTTGTAAGAGGTGAGTGATTTTGTTGCCTGTCAGACTGAAAACCTTTTAAGTCAAATCATTTGACTGTTGTAAATAGACCTGACTGAAATAGAGCAAACAAGATTTGGAAAGAAAAACTTTATAGTCAACAAAAACAGCTTAAAAATGAAATAAATCTTTCTAATTATATAAATAATTCATTTTTTCCCCATTAGCAATTTCTGAAATCCTTCTGTCAAACTATTGTGAAAATAAGACTTACCTGTCAATACAAAATACATCTCTTGATTTGAGAACTACACGGATTCAAAATATTTCAACAAGCTTTGGAGGAAAAGCAGAGCTTCCCTTCAGAATCTGAGAGTTTTTAGTCAAAACTGTCAGACAATCTACTTTGAATACTTTGCCCATTCACACCCGTTTTCCTTACTTTGGAACAGTACACGAGTTATTAGATCACCAAGATAGTTCCAGTCAATATTACTACCCTTTCAGAAGCTGAAAGACATTCTTCCCAGTGCACGCTTGGTTTGGTTTTCCTGTGCATCAGACTAGCTTAGCTTGTATTGTCAGCACAGGCCAGTGTTTCTGTTCTTCACAAGAGACCCTTTGGTCAGAAAGCCTCAGACATGCCTGAGAAGAGCTGAAATGGGTGCAGAGCTTTAGAAAGAAGAACTTGAAAACCCTCTTCTCTGGCATTCAACCAATAAATTGCTTCCTCAAAGTACGTTCCTTCGAAGGAGAAAACCACTTTCCTCCTTGCATTTCTACCAGCACTGTGGACGTGCTTGGCTACATGGTCGTAGCTTGTAGATCCTCTGCCTTTGCAATCACCACTTTGATGAAATCAAACAGATCTTTATTCAACAAATGTTCTCCAGCTTCAGGATGGCAATCAGTAGAAAATTCATCTTTTTTTTTTCTCTTTTAAAACCACGAAGAAAAGACCTATCTGACAGAGTGAAATTGCAGTACTTTTCTTACACACAGAACAATTGTTTGTGAAGACTATTCATCTAAGAAACTGTTTATTTAGTTAAAAAGAGGTTTCATAGTGTAGGTTTTTAAAGTTAGATTTATTTATTTGTTCATAAAGCTTTAACACTGAAATGCATCTGTATTCATTCTAAACCAAATGAAACTATGTCCATCTTTTTTCTTGCGTAGAGGTATATTAAGATCTAATAAATATGCATGCAAATTAAAACATGCACAGTGAGAATTTGTTGAAAGTCCATCATACTTAAAACTTTTCTCAAGAAAATACGCTGTGACTGCAAAGCTAAAAATGACTGTTATCAGTGGTACTGATTCTGATCTCACTTGCAAGTTTAAGGCAATTTTAACTTCACTGAACTTAGCAGATCTAGGCTAATGCAAATCCACCAGAAGCGAGAGGGAGCTAGCCCCAGCTGGAGCTCAGTACCTGTCAGAATTAGGCTTCTGGTTCATAAGTGCACTTGTACCTTCCATATTATGCTTTCTGTACAAATTAGGGAGCCTCAGAATAGTCTGATTGCTTAATAAATGATCATTCTCTCCCACCTGGCAGAAACAGGGGGAAAAACAAAAATAAAAACAAATCCCGCTACGCTTAACTTCTTGAGGTCTTTAACTGACTTATAAAAAAAGGAATACTGTAATTCTTTAAGTAATGACTTCAACTCTCTTCTAAGAAGGACCAATGCTGTGTTTTGATATATAAATTAGGCAGAAACGAAGGAACAGTAACAAATATTTAGGGTATGTGATGTAATAAAACCTGCATTTCTGAGAACACAACCCATAATTCTTCTCATTAACTTTCACTTTTGCTTTATCTTGACTCACTACAGATTGCTGGAAGAATTTGATGGTACAAAACACAGAGGGAAATATTTGTATGCCCAGGGAGTCCTGCAGGGGGAGGTGAAAGGTATAAGGAAAGTTCCTTATTGCTTAGTGAAAAGTATTCAGAAGACTTCTCACTGGACATGTGTGCTAAGTGCATAGATTTGTAAAAGAGTGAGGGCTACCACTTTTATCACTGTCCCAGGGAGATTTTCTATCCTTGGCTCCTCAGGAGTGAGACTAGGAAGGAGTTTTCTGAGTTTCCATCAAGGGACTGTTCTGTAAGCTGTAGACTCTACTGTAGGCATGCTACATCTCAGACCTGAATTGATCCCTGTGTCAGGCAGGATAAGGAGCCAGCAGCAGAAACTTCTCTAATGCATTTTTGGTAATAGACATGTTGTTTCAATTACAGTCTGGTTCCGTTCTAGTATCTAACATCATCACTGAAGTTACTGCTTCAAAGATTCCTGTTGGCAGTTTGAGCTTAGTGTAATGTCAGCAGCAGGACAGCCACAATGAGTTTTTGTAATTAGAAGAAATGAGAAAAAAAATAAGCCTTTATATATCCTAAATGCTTCCTCCTAAATGTGTCACAATATAAAGCTGTGGTTTTTAAAACAAAATGTGGCTTTTAAAAACAAACCAATCATCTTAAATACAAATATTATACGAAGTTGTGACATAAACTGTCTCTTTACATAAGTCTGAGAATAGACTTCTATTAGAAGCCTCTGAAACTTGATCATAGACGTAGTGAATGATGAGTCTCTTTAATTTATAAATAAAAGGGAGTAATTCATTTTTAACTTTAATAAGCTTCATTATGGAAGATATGCAAGAAAGGGCTTTAAAATTAGCAAAATGTAAACGAACAGTTTTGCATAAATATGTAAATGACACATTAATATTCTTAAAGTAAGATAGGAATAAATTTACCAAATTCATAAGGGAGATGTGGAAGGATGACATGTTACCGTTTCTTAGTGTAATGATCATTAAGAAAGATGATTGTCTTTCACAGTTCAGAGAAAGGATAGCCATTCAGATGCCAATTTAAATTATAAATCAAATCTCTATCCTACGATTCCAATGTAAAGTAGTCAAAACATTCACTGATTAAGTACTTAAGAGTTGTGAAGCAGAATTCTGCAAGAGGAGGAACTTAATCATATTAGAACTACACTGCTACACAATGGTTTTTCATTTACAATCCATTAATAAAAAATAAAGCAAAAAGAAATGTTCAACCTGGGGCCATGAAGGAAGAATAGTTTCCACGTGCAAACAAAGCAATGCTCAATTCACAGTACAAAATAGAGGATCTTCAGAAAGATTCGGTCTTTTCTAACTCTTTGGCCCCTGACGTGTATAGATAGTCCTGTATTCAGGTGAAGTTATGTCCCATTTTGTGGTTCCTTTAGGAAAATATAAGATAGTTATAATACAAAGTGAAGGGCAGGTTCTCAGCTAAAATAAATGCACAAAATGTGAGTGCTGCTGATGTGAATATTGAACCAAACCCAGTTTTCACAGATGTAGGGCCTACCAGAAAGTAATGAAGTTTTCTGAAGGTCCATGACTCTTTTTTTTTTTTTTTTTTTTTTTTTTAATTTTCTTCAGTGACTGTTAAAAGTTTGTATCCTCCTTTGCCTTCTTCTTGTAGCTTTTCCTCAAGACCACATTGACAGGGAAAAAAGAAGACAGACACAGTTCTTAGCTTTAGTGGCCCGGTAAGATCACAGTGCCTCATAAAAGATCAAAGAAACATAACAATCTACAATCAGACTTTTGCAAGCTTTAGAGCAGGGGATAGTCTTGTTGGTTTAAATAGGATTTCTTTCTTTTCTTGTGTGCTGCAGAATTTAAAAGAAACTTTCCCTTCCACGGTACACCAAAACTCTTGGAATCAGGAGGTAATCCCATAATGCTTAAAGACATATTTCAGGCAACAGTGCTGTGGCAGCACCAAGTATAAAAATAAAACCGATTACAAATTAGTTTTATTTTCCTCTCTTCTAACTTCAATCTACCTGTTAGAGGCCAAAATAAGGTATTCTGAACTTCCTTTAATGGTTCCTGCAAACATGGCTCCTTAGCACAACTGAGAGAAATGTTCCCATTTACTCGTGCAGGATACACTGATTAGTTCTGGAGAACTTACCAACCTCTGAACAACCCTGGTATTAAAGAGATAGACTAACATCTATTAACTCAGTGTTTGGGGACTATTTGTATAGTGGGTGTTGATGTGGATATAAGGCCTGTAATGAGTTTCTCTACTTGATTTAAAATGAAAAGTCGAATGTCCAGAAAAGATTCATGTCTAAAAATCACATCTCCATCCTATCAAGGTACTGGATATGTTAAGCTATGATAACTTGTATTTTTCTCTAGTAATTTTGTTCCACTGTGTTGAAAATATTCAAAGCCACCTTGGAGGTTAGAGCCCAGACACCCCTCCTCTTATGAGAGGCACTTGCATCCTCTCTGCACAGAAAGTTCATTGAGGACTTCTTTTGAATTGTTCACTGTCAATTAATGATCATTTTACCCCTATTATGCTGTCTAGGGAGAGTAAGTTTCTAAAACACTTACACAAACACGTACAAAAACACTGGGTTGCAGCCCAGCCATTTCCTTCCCATAGGAAACCCCAACTTTTTAGAATTTATTGGCAGTATTTGCAGTGCAGCAGTTTTCTGTCTTCTCTTTCAGAAGCTTTCAGCTGTCTTCTCTGTTTTTCTGTCCTTTTAAGATCAGTTCAGCCTTTTCTCCTGCATTTTCATCAGGGCAGTAGTATACCATACTGCTCTGCCTCACTATGTCTACCTAGCTCAGAATACTGACAGCTGATTGGGGTTTTTTGTCAGAGCTAGAGGATTCTCAGCTGTCAGCAATGATTGGTTAAATATCCTTGAGCATAAAAGCACCATTATTTATGCTATTAATTCTGTTTGGTGAATTTGATGTTGAGTTGTTCTCTTTAGAACAAACTGTAGTTGTAAAAGAAATCATATCATTTGTTGAATATTGCTTCTCCAAAATCTTACCAAAGTTTAAAGTTTAGGCTAAAGCTCTTGGCCAGTATTTCTGTCGTGACACCATATCCATTTTTTTTTTCTATAACTGATTGCATGCTTTCTTTGGTGTCCTAAGCAACAGATGTCTCATTAGCACCTGAGCTATGCCAGCTTCTGTGGACGGCTGCAAACTGATTAAACACATGCTCCATTTTTGCCTGTTTATGAGTCATTACTTAAAGGTTTTATCACCAGATTGCCACACTTAATTATATGTAGCCATAATTAAATGTGAACATCCGTAGACATGACTTTTTATTTTTGCTCTAACTTCAATAAAATATTTGCCTCTTTGTTAATGAAATGCTATAGGAAAGCAGAGAAATAAAAAGGAAAAGAAAAAATGAATTAACAAATATATATAAAATATCAAATATTTTGTGAACTATTTAGAAAAGATAAAGGATAAAGATGTAAGGCAGAAAGTAACATTCTGATATTTAAAGATGTCATCCGTCATTCATCACACAGCTCTAAGCATGTAGTCCTTGGGAAAATTGTGGAGTATTCTTGGAATACATTTCTGGGGCCATGAAAGAGAAAAGGAGCATTGGAAGCAGCCAGCACAAATTTACTAGTTAAATAGTTACTGAAAAAAAAAATTAATGAAGCTAAATAATGCCTAACGTTGCCTTCTATGATTAAACAACAAGGTTTGACTAAGTTTGAGGATGAGGAGAGAGGAGTAGGTGTCGTTTACCTTGACTTTAGCAAGGCTTTTGACACTGTCACCCACAGAGCTCTTTTGTACAAGTTGGGATGCTGCGGTCTCCATGGGAGCACAACTAGACGAGTAGGAAAGTGGTTGAATAATTAGACTCAGAATGTTAAGGATTTGTACTGGACTTAGGTGCTGTGACAAGCGGAATAGTGTGGAGGAATACGCATGGGATCTGTTCTGCTTAACATATATTGATAAAGCTAGCGTATTTTTAGCAGAAGGCCAGCAAGATAATTCTGGACTGGAGCACTTGCTCTATGAGGAGAGGCTGAGGGAGGGGAGGTTGTTCAGCATGGAAAAGAGACCTAAGGAGAAGGACCTTAGGAGAAGATTGAGCAGGCTCCTCATGGTGGTGCGTGAAACAGTGGTTACAGAAACTTGTGAATTTTAAAAATTATCCCAGTTAGAGTCTGAGTTTTAAAAGTTAGGTAGTTAATGTGAGACTACCTTAGTACTTTATAATGACAAAGAATCTTAATGATTAGTTAGATATATCCAAAACAGTGGCTTTTTACAGATTCTAGAAAAATAAGGGCACCAATAGGCATTTCCCAAGGAAAATTTCCAAGGAAATGCCTATTTTCTAAGGCAAGTTATTTAATTATTAAGACAAGGACACAACATTCCACTGAGATAATCAAAAACATTGTTATGGGAGGATCTATGCTAATGTTTTTTTGAACACTCCCAGGCTCAGAAGACACAACCTGAGCTAAGTGTTACACAGTTCATTGAGTGTTCCTTGCTGCCTGTTCCAGCTGACCTGAGTTATGACTGGCTTATTATAATAATGCTGCTGTTTCTTCAAGCTCTTGGTCCAGATTATAGTATTTCTATGGTACGATATGCCTGCTGCACATCATCAGCTGAGTGTGCTGTTACTCCTTACCCTTTATAGAAATTGAGTTATGAGAAAACCTTTTCTCTGAATTTCAAAGTACTGTTCCATAAAGCTTAAATAAGTTTTTAAAAAGAGCAGCTTTTGCTTTTTCAAATTCTACTCCAAGTCCCTGAAAGCTGTCATTTTAAGCATAGTACATTCCCTTTCCCAGTCTCAGAACTGTGTATTAGCTTTGAGTTGCCTCATTATAGCAACATGAAAACTGGATGTTTAAAAAGAAAAAAGAAACAAAAAAATCCCATAGCTTTTCAATTATAATTTAGACAGCCCTTTAATCTCAACTCTCTAGACAGTCCCTAAACTACAGGAGAGCTCTGCAGTGGGTGCAGTGATGTGATAATGTGTGGGAGCCCTGTATTCCTGAGGTTTTGTCCACTGTGGAATAACTTTTCTTAACTGTTGAGTTTTGCATTCTGGATGAAGAGTCACTGCAGAACCCTGTAATCTGGAATACTTCAGCAGAAGTGGGGCTACATTTTGATCTTGGCTACAGTCCCGGATTAGGAGTGTTGTGTCCGACTAGCAGACATGCTGAATTGCTGAGTTCTGCCCAGGTTGAAGCAAGTAACTGTTTGCTGCTGCTATCAAAGAAAGATGCTCCTGACCACTCTCTTGGCTAAGTTGTTCTGGACAGGAGATAGTTTTAAAGCAAAAGCCCTGCTTGTCTGGGCATTCACTCAGATGCTTTTAGATGTAGGAAACTTGTTCTGGTCTGAAAGAATTGCTGATATGACCCCTAAATACTTTCTATTATTTTTTTCTAAGAAATCAGTGAAATATCCTTTTCATTATCTTGTATAAGACCTGAGAGATGAAACTGTTTAATATATCCTCAGTGCCTTGAAGGTAACAAGTGCTATATGTGTGTTAAGAGCTTGAATTACTTGTAAAAATCATTTAAATACTATTTAATTATATCAAGAAATACCTTCTTTTGCAGTAGATAAATGTAGATATTTGCAAACATAAAATAGTTAAAACTCATTTTAGTTTGAAAGTCTCAGAAAAAGAAATATGTTTTTTCTTTAGTAAAATAATTTTTTTTTCATGATTTCATGTAGTACTTTTAAGTTTACAAACAAAAAAGGGCACCTTGAATTTGTAGCAGTAATTAATATGATTGAATGCATATATAAGCTGATATTTGCTAGGGAACTCTTAAATACATGTCTTTGACATATTCACAGGCTCTTTAAGCTACCCTGGAAAATAGCAGTGCTTCAGATGACATTGCTGCAGGCTGTTAAAGACAGTCTGAGTGTAATTAAAGACACCTGCCAACATTTCCTCATTTTAAACATTTGAAGCTGGGGAGGAAAGAGCTGATTCAAAAAATCTGGGAAAGTGGAAGAAGAAAAGAGAGAGAAAAGGGAGAAAGTGTGAAGTGAGTGTCAGCCTCTGTTAGCTGACCCCCTTGTGTGATGGGTGGTTCTGTGTTCTTCCGTGGTCTGGGACATCTCTACATTTCTAATGTCTCCTAAGAGTGAAGGGTAGTTCCAGTGTGGGGGACCTGCGTTTCCTGGGAGCTGAACCCCCTGGATCTTTGCCTGGGTATATGAAGCATTTTTTTTTTTTCTCTCCTAAAAACCACAGCCTCAGCAGAACTGTCTTTAAAAGCATAGTTAAGAGCTTCTTCCCCTTATTTTATTACACTGGGACTTCTTAACACAGGACATTGATTTTATTTAGCACTTTTATTGGGAAAACTAGTGGCTTTATGCTGAATCTCTTGGAGTTTCATAGCTCTTCCTCAGCGCCTAGCGAACTTCCACTGGCATTAACTTCAGGACAGTTATGCAAGTGAACGGAGGAGAGAATTTGTTTACTACAAAGAAATTAGTGAATAAATGGGTAATAATAAAGCATATATAGACTTTATTAGTTTACAACATAGACATCTAAATGCTAGAAAATATAGAGCTGTTTAAAATGGTTTCTTGCTTTTGTTGGCTAGAAGATATTTTGGATGATGCAATTCAGAGGGAAGAGTCCCACAACCTCAGCCTAGAAAAATTTATCATTTTTTCAGGTTATGTGAGAGTATCTGTTAATCATCAGGGGAAAAAGTGTTTCCAGGGTTATATAGAAAGAGAGAGAAAGAGCTTAAGTAGCTAGAAAGCAATAAAGACTCTACTGACATCCCTAAGACATCAGAAACTTTAAGGGAATTTTTTTAGAGGAAGAAGGTCATGTAAGTAGATTTTCTAGATCTGTGCAACCACATTCCATGCTGTAATCGCAAACAACATATGACCATGGAGAAGGACTCTCTCATAATGTGTATCTGAGCTATTTAGGTAGTCCCAATACCCACAAGACTCAGCAGGATCTTAGATGGATCTACAGTTTTCCTTAGCTAGACTATTTCTAATACCTGTGATAAACTATACAGAGCCACTGCAACTTTGTAAGACAGATTTCAGGCTCTTCCCTATTAAAATTGTGTAAGACTGTCCCATGTTTCATGGATTGACTATTTATTTGAAAGATGACTATTTATTTGAAAGTCATATATGAGGATGAACCTCCTAGTAATCTTTATGTTTTATTGAATATAGTGTCTAGTTAAGTGAAGAAGTAAAGAGCAAAAACAATAAGCAGTGATAGGGAAATTGTGGACATAGGAGAAGAAGAAAGAGTATGGTGTCTTTGAAACCCAGAAATACCTCAAGGGTCTTTTCTCTTTAGCACTCTGAAACCTAAGTCACTAAATTGTCACTTTTCCATGAGAATGAAGCATTTCTTCTTTTCAAAATCCACTCTTGTCGACATGTTTTAAAGACATTTTTCTAAATTGATGCTTCTGTAGCAAACAAATCACCTTCTAAGTGCTGAGAAAAATCTAATGATCCCCTGTTGTTAAACAATCCCTCTTCTGGTGACGTCCTCAGTATTAGAAGCTTCTGAAAAATTTCCAGTACTTAAAAAACTGTTTCTCTGTGATGGAATTGTTGATTTATTCCCTTATTTTTATTAAGAAAAAAAATCCTTTAAGAAAAGGAAGTATTGCTTTTTATGCCATATCATCAATCCAAGGGTTGTGCTTTTCTTTATTTTTGCATATATCAATGTTCAAGGTGGTCTGTTTTTGTGATAGAGGTTTTATTATCTTCTCTTCGTATTCTTGGCCCACAGCTTGCCTTTTGGTTCATTTTGAAACTGTCAGAAGAAGCAGGTGTGCTGAAAAGAATGAAGAAAGATAGCTATGCTCTTTTTTTTCCTGATGTAAATATGAAAAGTGTTGAGCTTGCCCCACCAGAAGACAAATGACGTTTACAATGGTAACATTTACAAAGCGGATAGTTCAAGTGTCAGGTAAGAATTTTTTGTTTTACTCCTTGTTTCCTCCAGTGTTTTGAATTTGATTACCTTCTTCATTAAAGTCTATATTTATTTGTGCTAGTCCAAAGATGGAGGAATCTTGGTTCCCAATTCATGTCCAATAGTTCCTATCACTAAAGCTGGCATTGCATTAATAATTTTTGAAGTCCCAGAAAGTCCTTGATTTGTAAATTGGTGCTTTTGGTAGTGAACTGAAAAATACAGAATATGTTGATCTTCAGTATTCAGCACCTTCATACTTTTCCCAGAATTGTGGGAGCTTGGATGATTGAAGCGGAAGTCAAGTTTGGTGGCTTTTCTATTTAATTCTTTGACTGTGGGCTTTTTGGACATTTTTTTTAAACTTTTTTTTTTTCAAAACAAATCAATTTTAAAAAATATCTCTTTTGTCTAATCTTGGGTTTTTTTTGGATCTCTACCTTTCAACAGTAATTCAAATATTTTTCTCTTATGATGCATTAAAACAGAAAGCGTCGGCAGAGGGAAAAAAAGGACTATGACTACTGAGAGTCATATGCAAACCATAGACTAAAAAAAGGATGAGCGGCTATTTATACTACATTTAATCTTATCCTTTGGGTGCTTAAAAATGTGTTTATCCAGCCAATGTACTTCTTTCCAGAGCTATTATCTTGTCATATAAATGCATCAGATAGTTTTAGTTCATAATATTTTTTAACATTTCTGTAGTAACAATGTTAAGAGAGTCCCATCCAAAGGATATAACAGTACAGTTGTTTTGGGCAGCAGAGCACAGGAAGAGAAGTGCTCCATTTTGATATCCTTTTGATAATATAATATCAAAATAATAATAATATTGTCTCTTATCATAAATATTGTGAAATCTCCTGATGAGAAAAAGCACACTAGGCTAACAGTAATCATGTTACTAGTACAGCTTCTGAACAGTGTGGTGGCAGTTTTACCTTCAAGCATTCTAAATACTCCAAACAAATAAAAAGAAACAAACTCATCTCTATTTTTAAACCATTAGTGTGATCTTATGCATATAAACGTACATGTATATATGACTAATAATCTTTCTGAAAGTCAATTATTGATATTAATTTCAGCCTTGTTTTAAAAACTCCATCTAACTCCATCTGTGACTAAAGAATACACAGAGTTTCTGGATGAATTGAATTGCAAGTGCCCAAAGAATGTAGGTAGAATGCAGTGGAACACATGAAAATGTCTTTTTATTTGAATATGTTAACTGATCTCTTAAGCAGCCCCTTAATATTCCTTTTGCGAAGCGGCATTTGTCCGTGAAAAATCATCCATCTTTGAATAAAACCACCTGGGTTAATTTGACTCGAAACAAAGTCCTTTAGTACAATTAAGAAGACTTCACAGAAGCAGATATAGCAAAACAAAATCCTGCTCGGGGAAATCTTTCATAATCTCCATATTTACATGGCTACAGAAGGAGAATTTCTTATTTTTTGTGAACTTAAATTCTGATACAGATGTTTAGAAGTTCATAACAATGCCTTGAATTTTTTTATCTTTCTCTGCCCTGGGCTTATCCAAAAATAGACTGTGATTTCTTCAAGTGTAGTCATTATCTCAAAGAACTGGACTCTTTCATTGGAAGAAAATGTTTATGAATATTACTCTGCTGGATTCACTCAGTGAACTATGCTGCTCTGTTATTAACTAGGCCCTGCCTTATAGAATGTATTCCTTGAGTTGAAAAGGCACACATACTTATAACCTATTTATTTAGGTTATAAATGTACCTTGGCTAAGTGACTCAGATTTGTGGTCTCTGGATGTGAAAGCACTAAAACTTCACTTCTTGATTCTGAAAAAGGTTTGGTATACAAATTGTTGGGTTTCAACTGAAAAAGTAGTCAGCACTGTGCTTCTATGAGATTTTATTTCTGGTTTTGTATCCATGTGTTCGGGCGTGGTATTTCTTATTATTATTACTCTTAGCAGAGAGGCAGACATAAAGCAGATCCTGTGTGTGATAGTATTTGACACATGATTCATCAAGTATAAACAGTGGCAGATGGAAGCTTGCAGATAAACTCCCGTTGCCTAAAACAAGCTGCCTGGACTCTCACATATCCACAGGGAATCACACAGGAAGGTTACAGGGAGGTCAGTCTCCAAAAGATGAACATTTCTGAGAGAGGTGGCTGGGATTATGATTTGTTCAGGTGTACTAATTGGTGTTATGTACAGGATTGCGCTCTGCATCCAGCTTTTCATAGTAGAGATTTTCATAACATTCCAACTCTTTGGAGCCTGTAATTTTACAGGATTATTTAAAATATTGCTGAAATGAAACACAAGGAATCAAGAGAAAAAGCAAATAATACTTTTTTAAAAATATAATTTTTAATTTGATATCTGTCTTGCAATCCTGACTTAAAGTTCATGCATGGTTGATGTCAGAAGTGCTGGGAGAGACAAAACCAGTAACGGCATTGTAAGGGAATTCCTCCATTTTGGAGGTGATGATCATGATCCTGCACTTGTGCAAGTTAATTAATATATTAACTCTTTAATAAACAAACAAACTAATACTAACCCTGAGGTATTACCTGCCAGTGTGCCATGATAAGGCCTTTTGCTGTGCTAATTCTCGCTCCTCTCTCCCTCCTCTAGTCAGATTGTACAGAGCTCCAGGAGAGGGTAGCTTGGAACCAGCCTCCAGTGGAAGAGGGCTCCCTTGTGTCTTGGTTGTAAGAGCAGCTATGCCAGATAAAACATTTCTTCTCTCTAAAAGCTAGTTTGAAAGCCTTCGGAGCCAACAGAGCCCATTTTAGATCAGGTCTGACATGTGCGTTCTGCATTTCCTATCCAGGCTGATCGCATCAATGGAACAAATCACCTGAGTAACTCTGCAGGGTAGGAGCAACAAGGTCAGGAGTATATTTAGTAAAGTTTTTACATGCAAAAACCTTCCCCAATGGAACAGTGAACAAAACCCTCCAATTAGCTAAAGCAAATGTTATAGCTTGTCTTTGGATTCATTTATTAGGCTGTGTTTCTGTGGGAGGATTTGGATTTACTCTCTTCTTTTTTAATGTCATGTAGCAATGATTGTGTTTAGTCAGTAAATTTCAGCATATTCTACACATGTTTATGACAAGCTGAGATACAATCTTATAAGATATAAAAAATTCATTATATTTAAATATTCATTGTTAGGAGAAGCTGGATTTCAATTTGTGATAACGAAAATCAGTATGAGCAGGCAGACAAAATATATTAGGAAGCTAATTCAGAAGAAAAAGAAAAACAATGAAGAGTCTTTATATGTATCTGATTTAGTGAAAAATGCATAAGAAGAGTGATACAAGGCAGGCTAGGAGAAAATGCATTAGTTCACTGCAGAAATTAGACGTGCCCTACTAGAAACACCTCGCTTTTAAACACAAAGGTCACCACCCTACAAATGAATCCTTGATGGCATTTCTTCAGGGAAAGAGCATCTGTGTGTTGTTATTTTTCAGTGCAGCCTGGAGGTGGCTGCCCTCCATGGATCCTCCCCTATTCCTTGTTCCCCACTGTCCTTCTTGGGGGACTGCCAGAGCACAGTGCAGCTCCTGTCTTGTCCAGGTGCTTCAGTGTCTTTTTACATGAAACTGGGGCAAATGGAAGCATTGCAAACGTCCATGTTTCTTCCAATTATGCAGCTGAGGCACAACTCAGAGGCACATCTGGGTGCCAGGACCAAAGAGCAAGCGTAGCCTACAGTACTGGCACAACTGTAATTGCTGTCGATGTAGGGAGCAACAAAAACACATTCTAGAATCTTCAGAAGTCTGATTTAAATGCCCGGAAACAGGGTTAAAAAGACAGATTTTATCTCATAAAGGAAGACTGAGACTCTAGAGACTTAGGATATGAGCATGAAATATAAGGACTCTAACCATTCTGTACCACATGTTAAATATCTAAGCTTTTCCAATAATGTGAAACATCTTAGCAACTGATGTTCAGGAGGTGACCTCAGCCCAGACCCCAGCAGAAACACAAGAACATCCTCTAGTGTTCTCTGTGTGCAGAACCCGTGGTAGTCTCAAAGGAAAGAGCCGACGGACTGAGAGGGGTGTGAAATATAAGCTGTGCTTCTAAAGATGTCCCTCCAGAGCAACACTCGGGCGTGTTTGGAGAGCAGTATGGGGAAACGTGTAGCTACAACTTATACGTTGTGTAGATAAAAACAGAGGATTGGCTGTCTGGCTTTTTTCAGCAGGGATAGAAGCATTTTCTTACAAATAAGATTAGAATTACCATATAGTTGCTTAATTTGTTTGCAGAGGAGATGAAAAATGATCTTATGAACTTATTAATAACATTTTTACATTTTTACATTTCACCTCAATTAAAAAAAGTCATTTTAGTTTCTCTAACTTGGTGTCATCAGCAGTGATTGGTGTACTTTATTGATTGATCTCTTACTAAAAAGAATCCATATCTAATGAATTTAAATCCCTTTTTACAAGGACTGAGAAAATCAATAATAAGGGAGAAAATGTCATGAGAGCAGAAACCGCAGCCAGTATGCTTAAAATATAGATGCTGATTCCAGGCTACAGGCATTTGCTTGTTGTTTACCTAATACTACCTTTACTAGGTGGATAAAAGGGAAGTAAGAAAATTAAAAGTTTTAGAAAAGGGAAATAACTGGAAGAAAATCTGTTGTACTCTGATAATGCATAGTGCCTACTACAAAAAAATAGTAATTAAGAAAAAAGCAAGGAGAGATGGCCTGACACAGACAAGTTAAGCATCTTTATTCCTTGGTGAAGAAGGCAGTTCAGACCATACTTACATTCCCCACTCCATCTCATTCGCTTCTGAATCGTATATTCAAAAATGGTATCTGTGACACAGACGCACATCAGGTGTCTCCCACTGAGACCCCAAGCTCACTGAAATACTGAATTTCATGCTGCTTCTCCTGCTGTCTGTCTTACTGGCAGTGTTTTATCCACCAGATTATAGGTGTTATAGGGAAGGAAAAGCATCAAGTCAAATTACTTTTCATCTTATACACCCTCACTTATTTCTGTTGGAGCGTGCATTTAGCTCTACTTTTAAGAGCTGTAGCCAACTGTAGTTATACTGTAGTTTAAGCTCTTATTTCTTTCAATTCTTATTTTTCTTGCAATGATTCCCATGCTCTCTTTTTTAAGAAGCATTTTTGTCCCCTTACTTCCTCTCACAAGCTTTCCTTCCTGACTAGCTTAAGCTTCAGCACTGCTCTCCTTTGGGCCATCCCAAGAACTTGAGCAGACACTGATGATCTCATGAAGGCTAAAACAAGTCACTGCACTTGTACATTACTAGGAACTGTTGTCGTTGGGAGCTAAGCCTATCTTAGGCTTTTTGGGTTTAAAATCATCGTGACTGTTCAGACAGAAATCAGTCAGGACGGTCACCTTTCAAAGAAGTATTGTTGTATCTTTAAGTATAGAGATGCAGGATTGTGAAATACCTACGTGTTAATTTTGGTTTGTACGGAAGCTTCTCCACTGTTGTTTCAACCACTGCATGTATCACGTTTCAATGAACACTGTCAGCAGGCAATAGATGATGCTTCAGGATATAATCAAAATTGAACCAAAATATGAAAAATTTGGTAAATATCTCATATATTTCTTGAAAATGTAAATCAGGGAAGGAAATCTTTGCTTTTCTTAGGAGAATCCACACTCAAGTGGTGAAATTTCATCATCTTTCATACTGGAAGTCTAATTGACAGAAATGGGAGGAAATATGTACGCTATAATGGTGACACAAACCTAGCTACTGAAACGCTGCTATGCTGAAACTGTAATAGAAAATGACAGTAATCAATGGTGACATATGAAAGAATTACCTGTGTCAAGAAGAGTCCTGGATTCTCTATGCTGCCTAATATTCATCCTTTTATCTTTTAAAAAAATCAGTTCCTACATAGGACAGCGAAAAAGGAGCTTGAAGGAACTTGAAGGAGCTTCTTTCTTTGCCCAGGAAGAAGAGACAGAGGAGAAAGGAGAAAAAAAAAAAAAGGCAAAGATTGTCAAATGAAAATAAACAAAAAAAAAATTCTTTTTGTTCTTTTTAATGAAATACATTTGAAATACATTTTCCTCTAAGCATGCAAGTAACAAACATTTATTTGACATATTGGTAATCTGAAAGAGATTTAGTATCTGCATTGCAAAAGCAATAGAAAGGGCTATGTGGCATAATTTTGCCTCTAATAAAAAAGCTGTGTTTCTTGGGCTGGAATTTGTATGAGAACTGAGTTGGTGACATAAGTTTTTACTTTGGAAGAAAATATGTGCTGCGGCGATAAGAAGGAATATGAAATGTAAAACAATGCATGGGTTAGAGAGATCTGAAAGAGAAATGGTACACTGGGAAAACCTGGGGTGGAGACCAAGGCACACATCTGAGACAAAAGTCTACAGGTTAATTTGGCAGAATTATATCTTTGACCAAATCTCTGCAGCTGGAGTTTAGATTCTTTTTCCATTTTTTCCTTTGTTTCCTCGACTCAGAATTCAATCTTCCAGTTGATCTGAGGTTTATAGAAGTCTTTCCTTTTTTTTTTTTTTTTTACAACGCAAATGTCTGCAAGCAACAATCTTTCCCTACACGACGCTCTTCAGCAAAGCCACTTAATTTTACTATATTTCTAGTTTTAAAGCCTTTTTTTCCCTCAGGCAACAGGAACATCATTTTTTTTATTGTTGAATGAAAGCAGACTGAACGTATTCCATATGTGCAGAGACCCGTATTGGAGTTACTGACGCAAGGCAGCAAACTGACTCCCAAGTCTGCCTGTCGAACCCAGGGCTCTGTCGCGGAGCCCAGCTGCTCTCAAGGTCACATATGGCAAAAGCAGAAATTATAACACTTAAGGTTTTGATGCGTGCAGGTTATCATCACTAATATGACCAATACCTGCTTTCTAAAGCAGCTGCTTCATGAATAATCAATGAGAGAGCTGTGACTAAGCAGATGGATTGTAGCTGATGAGCTCCCTCTGGGCAGGCATAACGCAGTTAGCAGTTATATATAACAAGTATCATATAATACAAGAATCGCGCTCTACAGGCACATCACTAAGAGAAGTGGAGAAAGCCAAGGGCAGCTCTGCATGGCTTAGTGTATAAAAAAAAGAAGGGCGACTCAGAAATGTTAAACCCAGATGTGAGTTTGCTTATGTGTATATTTAAATATGTGCTTTTGAGAAAAAAAAGTGCACCATGTGTAAAAAAGGGGAGAACTATCCCCTCCCTCCATATAGAGTAAAGGAAACTGAAAACACATTGTATTGTGTGAAGTGCTGTGGATGAGGGCAGAAAGTGACTGCTGCTAGATTTTTGCAAGGATTGCAGGGATTAAAGTGGCTGCTATATGTATTTGTTTGACATGTTCCTCAAATGAAAAGACTGAGTAATATATCAACAGCGGTGACTGCTTTCATTCATTTTATCTTCCTCAGTATGTGTGTGTTTTCTGTGCCATTCATTTAAATAAACAGCAATATTTCTTTCCCATACTTCTGATAGTTTACATGTGAACGACTTTGTCTTGTAGCTAAAGCATTTCAATAGGACTCAGGCATTTGTCTTCCCAGGTGTAGTCTTGTGTGACCTTCAACAGGTCACTTAATGTCAGGTCTCACTTTGGCTATCCAAAGTTAGACAGAAGAGTTGTTTCGACCCTTAATGTTAGATATTAGACACACATAGCACTCTCAGAGGGTGATTCACCCGATGACATTTATGGTAATTTATTTATATGATTACTTTAGGTAATGTGTCTTTGTCAGAGAAAATAGAAAGAAATTTTATGTGGGCAATAATTACATAAGGTGACCTCGACCAGGAGAGTGGGTTAATATCAAGTTTTGAAGGGATATTGAATAGAATTTTTAACGACTAGAACTGATCAAGAGATGAGTGTCAGAACTGGCATGTGCATGGAGGACCTGTGCTAGCTCTGATGAAGAATTAGCATTCCTAATTATAGGCAATTTTGGTTTTTCAGAAATGCCTTAAGAGAAAATTACAAACTAGATCTACCAGAGGACAATATTTTCTGCAACCTGATTGTATCCATCAAAGTTCTCTCAGCGGTGACACAAACACATAAAGACTTTTTCAGTCTTCATAAACCGGACTGGTACTGTGGTATAGTTTTCAATTCATAGGATCCAAACATTGTGACCTACTACATCCCAACCATGACAGCACTATATCACAAATATGATACCTTTAAAACACTTATTTAGGGGGAGGCTCTTTTTTTTTGTAAAATGAGTCATGCTTATTACAATAATAAGTTGGAATGTCCAAAGTTATGTCAACTTTATGACTAAAAACAAAGAAGAGTAATCCTGCAATTAAATTCTCCTGTGAATTCAGAGTGAAATTTATTATGTTTCTCTACCTTTGGTTATGGTTTTCAGTTTTGATTTCTGTATTAGCACAGAAAATATGTAATACTTAATGTCCCTGAACTATTAATGACCCTCATTCATCCTTAATGATACTGCATAGCGTGAATATACAGCACTTGTAGCTCTTGTATGTGTATAAATAGAACGCATCAAGCGGTGTGCTATCCTAGTAAAGGGCTCAAAAATGCTAGGGGTAATAAGTGCTACATGACTTAACACTGAACAGTGAGGCTGCTCACGCTCTGCAGAGCAGAAGCTAAGAAGCCAGTGCTCAGTCTTGTCTTCTAGCACATAAGTGCTCCAGCCTCTCACGCCATAAGTGCAAGGAAAAGGAAGAGCAATCCTCCTTGAATGGAGGCCAAAGATGAAAGCTGCTTTCATCTTCCCTTCTGATTCCCTTCATCTGTTGTTAGAGAGTTAGGCAAATACGGATTTTAGAAAGACTCTACAGATAGCGAGCAGGGAGACACTATATGTCATTTACTACTGAAAAACAAAAGGGAGGAGGGAAACATATGTCAATCCATTTGTTGTTGTCCAGAGGAATGAGAAATTATCTGGGTCAGGAGCTCTTGTGAGTGACTATAGGAGACCATAATCATCCTAAAACAAGCAAAGAATGTCAGCAAGGAAATTACAGCCAAGATTAACAAAGGGAAGAATAAACAAGCAGAGGAACACCACGAAAGTATTCATAAATGGAGCCTTTGAACAAGTTAATAATTAATCTGTCTTTTATCTTTAAATGAAGAATTCTTTTATTTGTTGGAGGAAATGCTACCTGGGAGATAATGTGATGATAAGAATAATCCAAATGTTTCTGGCAGATGGTTTAAATACTATCTGACATGTCCCTGCTTGCTTGAAATCGATACGGAGCACTGCAGTCATCCTTTTCATTTTCAAATTATTGCCTTGCTGTCCCTCCTTCCCCCATCCCTTTTCCTCATACATTTTGCATGGTTTATAAATACAAGAATAACAATTAGGCCTCTGCAGAAAATGTAGTTGAAAGCAAAGGGCCTCACTGTTTCTGTCAACAAGACATGTAGAAACATACAAGCATATGTACACATATGTTCACACACATAGGTACACACACACATAATGTGTTGAGGCATGCACGTGGGGCCTCAACAAACATCATCGTGGGGATTTTACTGTGTGCTTTTCCGTTCTTATCAAAATAATAATCTGTGCATGCAAAGCTGATTTATTATTACTAAATTGCTCTGACAAATGGAACACAGACTCCTTGGGGCTGACTTCAGAGTCTTTCCCCAAATCCTGCATATTTTAATGTCTTTTAATTAGAGATCACATACTTAAACTGGAATACAGTTATGAGACAGCTACAATCCCGACTGGCAGTAATCAAGGGGCTTATATTTCTACCCACCTTATATGCAGAATCAGCCATTGTTCTCATTCTCTTAAATTTTTTTTTTTAATAGATTGAGTAAATTCTCCATATCAAGGGGGAAATTAAACTGTTAGTTTAATTGCCAGTGCTTTCTTTTTAGCTTCTTGTTTCTAGTACTTGAAGTTGTGATAGCTTACTTCATTAAGACATTACATACTATTTGCATGGGTTCTACACAGGAAAATCACTCCTTAAAATGTGAAATTCACTCCTTAAATATATTAGGCACAATTCTGATATAAAAAAAGACATCGTTCTGAGCCCTTGTAAGACATGGTGAGAATCAAACTTTTGTAGTGTGTTAGACATGCAAAACACATGGCTGGTGACTTTCCTTTTTGCAAATGAGTTTAAAGGACATTTGATTTAAAATTTGGTAGCGATTGTAGTGTGTATTAAATACTCTAAACAAAAAGCCTTCCATTTGACACACCTGGGGCACATGGCCCAGTCTTCCAAACCATTGATCACAGAAAGTATGTCTTCTCATGCCAGCACTTCCATTTGCCTTGACAAAGTTGCTTTTGCCGTTGAAGGCTTGCAATATTGAAGCTTGACATCTGCAATTGCAATACTTTTTTCCCCCTAAATGTAGCTGATACAGAACAATATGTGAGACATTCCCTTCCTGCAGTGTGAACCCACTGCTCCGGGAACCCAACAAGGGTTCTCTGTCGCTGTTGTGCTTGGTGGGGACATCTGGGTTTGTGCCTCCGATGTGGCAGATCATGGTACAATTCCCCCATGTTGTGGGGAAGATAGAGAGGATCCAAGACCCTGGAAACCCCAGGTGCAGTGCTCTCACGATCCAAGGATCAGTGAAAAGGAGGGATACCGTCCCTGCTGTGGTTTTCCATCTATCACTACTAAGAATAATTTGCTCATAGATGCTGATGCCTTTTGCACTCTCGGGTTTTAATATGTGAATGTTCAGTTAGGTTGTAAAAAGCAGCCCTCTAACATATGTGAAGCAGTGGCAAAGTAAACAGACTATTCATTACCAGCTAGCCATTCCTGTGCCTGCAGCAGATGTGTTAATCTGAGAGCTTCCAGGGCATAATGCATTCCTATTAAAGCATCCAGCACAAGTTCTCTAGACCACCTGTCATTTCTTCCTGTAGTTATTAAGGAGAGAGACATTACAGTTTATGAGAAATCAGATGACAAGACAGTCAGGAAATTAATGCTGCAGCACTTCATTATAGGTGCAAAGGGTAGCAACCTGTGCATTCTTTTAATTAGTTATTCATCTGGATCTATTTCATCTCTCAAACCAGTGTTTGATGTTGATGATGACTTTACTTGCAGCTATCCACACTATAGGAATGTGTTGAGATCCCCGGGAGGGAAAAAAAAAAAAAAAGGAAAAGGATGCTGACATGACTCGAAATCCTTAATGGTTAACTTTAAGAGCTAGGAATCTGCCAAATGTTCAGGTAGCAGATACAGCATTGGATTTTGGATTTACTAGATGTCTGACAGAGCAGCACATTCCTCTGCCAGAGCAGAAGAGGTCATCTAAAACATTAATAAATGCCATCATGTAAGCTAGTGAGGGACCAATTACTGTGGTAATCAAACACAAATGAAAAGAAGTACTTTTTTCTTTTGGTGCGTTAAGATTTTGGTTTCATTTTGAAAGAAAAGTCACAACCCAAACTAATTGCCATTTTTGCAGGTAGATAAACTGCTGGTAGACTAGTGGGAATCTGGTGCATTAAGTTTGGAGGGAAAGGCTAGGAAGCAATTGATTGACAAATGTCACCTTGGAGGCTATCCCAAGCGCAGCGATCCCTGTGTAAAGAAATATTCCTGCTGCCAGATTTTTGGTGTCTGTTAGAAAAATGGCATTTTAGGGGGCCCACTAGAGAAGGGTAAAGTGCAGGTCATAGCCCTAAATTAGCTGCCTTCGTCTGAATGAGGAGGATGGGTTTGGAAAAGACAGAATGCAACGGCTGGGTGAATTTAAAATTGTATCTGAATAATAAGACGACCCCGAAGTTAATGTGAATGCTGAAGACCTGAATACTGAATACCTAATTTTGCTGTGTTGCCTATATTATAACAGATGAATATTACACTAGGTTTGGAAGAGAGCTGAACAGAAGGATTGTAGAAAGAGTTTGCTTGAGTTCCTTTTCCTAAGAAGAAAATATATTGGTGTCTAAGAATATCCTTGTTGTAAAAAAATGGACGTTTACTTTTAACTGCAAATTTGGGCAGGTCACTGAGTTGCTTTATTTGAAAAGTCTGCTCTGTCTAAATATGTGAGGAGAGAGAGATGAATTGGACCCGGCGTTATAATATTATTTAGGAAAGATTGTGGAATGTCCAAGGAAGACAGATTATATTAGGTTTCTGCAGCTTCACTTTGCAGCTAATGACTTGCCTCATTACAACCATCAGCATGATTATAGTGGGATCACATCATTTAGTCATGGTCAGCTTCCCTTAGTATGGATATGGCCAGAAGTTGTGCCCATGTCCATTTCTGGCATTTTTCCTCTAACTTAAAGTTCAAATGTGGTGTTCAGAGATACTACATTATTCCTTGTGCGTGTTTTTGACTAGTCATAATCAAATTTTTTTAATTAGAATTTGCTTTCTGTTTGTGCAGCAGAAAACGTTTGTACCAACTGTGTCATTATCACTAGCGCTGTGATGCTCATTCCCTGCCTTCAAATCAGCTGTCTCAGGAAGGAACTGTGATCAGGAATGGAAAATGAGCTCCCTCCTGTGTGCCACAAGTATTTGAAAAGAAATCACATATTTAAAGTTACTCCTGAAAATTTCTCTCCAGCAGCTGACATGTATTGAAGAGAATATAAAAACAAAACCACAACGAAATAAGTCTTGTTTCATTCTGAAAACTTCCCAAGGGAATTTTTAGAGAGATTTTTATTATAGTTGCTGCTGTCTGGTAAATATTTTGTTTATTCATACTCAGAGTATCATTTAGATTATCAAAAATATGATTATAACAATTGAAACCAAATTTACAAGAAGGTGGATGAGGGCTTCATGGATTCTTTTTGTGTTTGTTTAGTATTTTATGCCAACGGAACATTTTGAATCCTGATGTTTTAAAATACCTCATTTGTTTGCTATTTGTTATTTAATATATATACTGCAGGAGCACTAAGCAAGACTGAGGCCGTACTATGACAAATACTATACATCCTGTAGTCTAAAGCCCTGATGCTGTAAACGATTGGAACAGAAAGTCTTGTAGCTTGATAAGCCTGTTTTATAAAGAGGTTTCTGGTATTGGGTGTTTTGTATTTGAATAGTCCAGAACCATAACAGCATGACTAAAAACAAGAAATACTTGTAGCTTGGCCATGTGGTCATTTTTAACCTCTATGCACAGTTAACTGCATGTTCTGTAAGGCTGTCCATATTTTCTGCTCATTGTATGAGGGGCCTCTGCTTCCCAGCTGGAGTTGTTCTTGAGAGACTCCATGAAACTCGAGGAGCATGGTCCCCTCCACAGAAATCATATTTGTTCTTATGCCATGGAATTTAAAATAGAAACATAAATGACAGGCATGTGGCAGTGGAAAAGAGCAGTGTTATCTCTCTCTACAGATGGGTACAAGAAACAGAAAATGGAATTGTCTTTTTTAACTCTAAATAAATGGTTAGAGTAAATGCTCTGCAGTTTGTTCAAAATCTTTTGTCTAAAATCACACTGAAAGTAGAGTCAAGGAAAGACCTCCGATTTCTTGCTTTCTTAACAGTAACCTGTTCTTGAGTCTATTTTTTCATTTATAGTAGCCAGGAGTTCATACTATATTGTCATTTAAACATGAATTTCAGTAAACAGGCTAAATATGTTCAATATATCTCACCTAGTTTTGTCATCATGTATGGAGTTTGTCTTTTGAACTGATGGTACAGTGATCACTTCCTTCATTTCTCTAGATGCCTTTTTATGCACATCGTATATGCAGAAGATTGGGGTTTGACTTGCTTTATGAAATTGTCAGGGAGGCTTCCAAGACTATTCTTTCAAAATACTACATGCAGCTGTGTTTGCTGGTCAGTAGACAGAGGTTATGTAGTATTTTATTCTTTCCAGAATGTTTTATCTCCTTTTTAATTCTATTCTCTTTAAGTATATATTTTCCCATTTAAAGAGCTTTGGGAACATAGTCCCTTCCTTGCAGTGCTAATTAAGTTCACTCATTCATTGTAACAAAAATAGCAAACAAAGATCAAAACGCTGAATAGTCATCCCCAGGTAAAGTATCTAAAATGTTGCTGTGGTTAAAAATAACTTTTCTCCCCCCTCCTCATCCCCTCTTCTAGTTCTCTCTTATTTTACAAATTCAAATTTACTTTCTGAAAGAAATACAATTCTATCAATACTACAATCTTGATGGCATGTACACCATTAATAGGATTGTGCGGTATATATTAAATTCAAAATCACAAAGCCTTTTCTTTGAGCTAATAATTAGATTAGAATTATACTAGCAACTCCCTCTTTTTACCTATTAATACATGAAATCTAATTTTTATGCTTGAAATCCATCAGTTCCAGGACGTATCCCTTATATACTTTTTGACAGTAAAATTAAAGACATGGAAAATTGCAGCAACTTTACTTCTTACTACTTGAAAAACTGCTGTAATTCATGAAACCGTCAGCTTTGCAATCCATTTATGGTGAGCTACATGGCTAATAGGTTATTGTTTCAGGAACTGGGGTCAGTTAGGAAAAAAAATACAACTCCCTGCTCTCCATTTTATGTGCCAGTGGAGACAGGAGAAGAAATCTATTCTGAAATAACGAACCGTCCTTTTCTCCCTGTTTCCATATGAGCTTCTTGACAATTCTGGAAAATTAGCGTGCTAGGTGGAGATCTTGTCACTTACAAAATATTAGTCTCTTAAGGCGATTTCTTCTATCACAGATGATATGTTAGGTGAGTTCTGCTTTGTTTTTGCTTTGCTTATAAAACAAAAAGAAGCTAACAGCTTTGAGAGCAAACCAGCAGTGAATAAGTAGGTACCATAAAAGTTTGCTGTCATTTTTGTCTCCACATTACTCCAGGGTATCCCTGACAGCACTGATCTGCTATTTTGAAGTCAGATTTGCTGCATCAGTCTGCTAAAACAGATTAATCCTAAGTCCATTTTCTCTTCTCTGGATGCCTTTGCAAATCTTATAGCATGTACACAAATATTCAGTAGAGTCCTTTCTACTCCTTTGCCCACCCAGCATTTTTCTCAGCGAGGTGTTCTTGTAAATGATTGGTTATCCATGCCAGTGTTGGCTTTGACTTACTGCAGAGATTGCGTGCTTGCTTCCCCAAACGTTCGTGCCATGTAGAATTCTCATTAAGAACTCCCATTAAACAAAGACATGTGTTGAGGAATGTGTCAGAGTTTTCAAATTCATTTTCCAGAAGTACCTAGAGAAGATTTTACTCTGTTAGTATCTGATTTTTTTTTCAGTGATTGTTGCAGCAATCAGTGGAGAAACTATCTTGATGGAATATGAGTGGATAGCATTAATGAATCCCATGGGTACATAAAATACTCTAAGAGATCCAGAACTGGTGCTCTTGACATAGCAGTCTCCCCAGACAACGGAAAACAGCCGTCCTGTAAAATCAGAAGGTCACCTGAGGCCTGAGATTACCTGAGAAATGACCAGGGTCTTTCTAACAATGCAAAATATTTTCTACAACTGGTGTTTGCCTTACAAAAAAAAAAAAAAGAAGAATATACATTTCCTTTATTTTCCTCAAGACTTTGACTTAGACCTCATATCTTGGTGCACTGATGAGTTAGCAAGGACATTCTATGATGCCCTGTCCCATCAAGTGTCTTTTCCACATCCTATCCAACTGCACAGCAGGCCTAGCTCTGTTCTAAGTTACAAGATGTAGTCCACAAGGCTGGTAAACATCTGTCATGGCAAAACTTTCTCCTGCAGACTTTTGAACTTCCTGTGCTTAGATTTATCTCTGAAGTCTTTCCAAATACTTTTTATTGTTTTCTGAATTTTTTCTTGTCTCCTTTTATGTCACCAATTATTTTTAGATTTCCTAAAGGAAATTTTCTAAAGGGCCAAAGACTAACCTTGAATCAAACAATTTAAAAATAGTAACATGCAAAAGGAAAGCAAAATTTCAGACAATCTAAAGACTTGAAAATCAGCCCTCTAGGTATACACGTATGCACAGCAACAGTAACACTGACCTGTGTCTTGGTGATGCTGAGTGAAAGAGCATGTTGCAATTTGAAATCTGTAAAACACTCTCTTGAGATGAGATTAAACTATGCATGAATGTTTTGGTTTCTAAAAGCCTTTCTTTTAAGAAGTTACCATACAATTGTCACTCAGCTGTTGGTCTGGACTAGCCACTAGACTATTACTCATGTATTCCATTTACTAATTTGCATTATAAAGATGACTCAAGGCAGTTAAAATCAGAATTAGGTTGTCTTTGAGATAACCCTTTATTGAGAAGTTAACAGTTAACAGTTCAAGGCCACCTTTATCCAGAGATGATGGATATCTAGGACAAGCAATCCTAGAGTGATTTGCTGTTGATGTCTGAACAAAAATAGGTCAGGGTCATAAAACGTCATGACCAGCTGGGCAGTGTCCATTAGCTGTATTTCTGTTATTCAGACAGATCATTCAGAGGATTCATGGAAATAAAGCAGAAAGATGGAGCACATATATTTATATCACAATATGTAGCAGGGCCCCATCCCATAAGGAGCCCAGCATACGTAGATTTCTGTGTTTATGCAAATATCCATTAAGGGAGTGAATTAGACCAGGGAAACTTCCTTCCAGTAGCAGGGCCAGAATGAGCTGCTGCAGGGGGATAGAAATAAAAGGATGCAGACGACAGAAAACAGAAGAATCAATTGTTTTAATTTATCATAAATAAAATACTGCCAAGACTTTTAATTTAATTAATATCAGTGTGGTAGCAACAGCATCTTTGCTGTTGCATTTAGACTTGTTGTTTAGAAAGGAGAAAAAAATCGGATTTGACTTTTGTCTGTTGACAGCACTAGAGAATTTATGACCTTGAGTGAGATGTGAAAGTGAGGGTGATATTTATCCAGTGCAGAAAAGCATGCTCTTGCAGCTAGCTTTATTCAGAAAGGTGCATGTATTTTTACTAAATACCATCAGATTTACTCTGCCTTTCAAGATTTTCTTGTGTGCAGCTGAGATCTGTATTTTGCTGCTTGGCTTCTGTCATACCAGAAAGTTCTTGGTGTGGTAAGGAGACCACAATTCTGTGTCACTCATCAATCCATCTTTGAAAACAACTACAGCTTGTTATTTTCTTCCAGCAGAATGAACCACTACACATACCTCCATACCTCCACAGTGTTTGATTGACAAGTCTCTGGTGACTCAGTCTGCTTCAAGGAGCAGGGTGACCACTGAGAGATAGAGCATCCAGCAAAGGAATTCCTCAGGAGACCCCTTCCCACACCTCTTTTGTCTGAAACCAGGCACATTCCCTCTTTTCTAGTGTCTCGCATGCTTATACCATGTCAGGGTGACACCTGCACATGGAGCACAGTGAAGCAAGGAGCCCAACTGAACTGTTACTCTTGAATGTTCCTCTGCTCTGCACACTCTAACTTAACATAGGAAGGTCAGTGGCAGTCAAGAATAGTCTAAAGTTAAGTTAGCAGCTTACTACCTCATCTCTCAGGCCGTTGCTTTAAGATTGATATTTCTCAGATACCCTTTCTCTGTAGCAGATTGTTTCTGAATACAAAATAATCAGGACATTTCTCTTCCTTATTTGCAAATAAAATAGCTATCCAAAATATATGAGCTCCTATTTCTTGTTACCAACTTACCAAGACCTTCAAAATCCAAAGAAAGTGTGGTAACAAAGTTCCTTAAACAGACTTCGGGTACTTCTCTTTGGCAGGTCTCTTAATTAATTTTCAGGTGATAGAAATCTCTGATTATTTATAAAGTCCATGATGTCTCAACTGAGGTGCTTGGAAGAATTATAAGTAAGCTATTTTAGGATTCTCTCATATCTACTACATTCATTTGGAACAGAGGGGGGAAACTAAGTTAAAATTATTAATAAGTGAGTTTCGTTGTCATGGGAACCAATTGTCTTAGGTGCTGTGCTCCAATACAGCTATTAACCCCTAGTCCATATTTATTATTCAAGGGAAATAATTGACTTGAAAAAGGAAAATTGGTTGTCACAGAAAAAGACAAGCCACTGTGCTAAATCTGAGTCATTTGCATGCAATGAAAATGAATTAAGGAGGATGAGTCTTCCTCAGCCCTAAAATGATTTACATTTGGGTTAGTGCTCTGCTTTTCTCAGCTCTCAGTATTACAGCATGTCAAAAAGAACTTGGAATAGCAGATATAGAATGAAATACAGTACCTGAAAGCTACCATACTTTGCCTTAGATCTTTATCATGATTTTCAGATCTTTGCCAAACCCTTTAAATTTATTCCAAAACGGGTCATTAACATTATTAATCGGAGTGTTTTTATATCAACCTCTTTATGAGCTTGTAATCATGAGGTTACTTCACTTGACTTAACTGAGCAGGATCAAGATGATTGCTCAGTGGGCATTTTAAGAGAATCTGGCTGCCTTATAAGGTATTTCCTTGGTCCAGTAATAGAAGTTTACATGTAAAGCTTTATTCTGAAAATATCGGGAAGCCAAGACTAGGAAGCAAGTTTTTGTGTTTTAATCATTCCAACTATATATATATATATATATATATAAATATGTATATATTTTAGCATTTATTGGAGAAGCATTCCTTACCTGAAGGATGTGCTGTAGAAGGCATTGGCCTACTCTTCCCAGTACTTAATATGCTACCTGCTTGTTACAAGCTCTGCTGCTGAATCCCATTAATTGAACCTGGCATGGGGTTTATGCTCTGGCTGATGTCACCTGCTATGGTTATTCTTTCCTCCTGCACCCTTCTTCCTTCCCCTCAAAAAGGAGCTCATAGTTTGTTCCTCCTCACACCCCCAAAGCTCTTACATTAGAGAAAAGTATTATACTTATTCAGAGATGTTTGCCCATCTCAGAATAACTATTAAGTATGCTTTAACTTCATTTGAAATTATGAAATTATGTCTTAAATGCTCAAAGTATTTTAGAGTGATTGAATCAGGAACTTCATTTTTTTCCTTTAATTTTTTGCTGAGTAATTGTAAATAGAATATGGCCATCTCATGTTTACAAATATTCAAGAATGCCTGTTGAGTTTTTTTTTTAAAAGTGTTTTACTTCTTCCCCTCTGTGTAGCAGGCACAAAATAGATATGACAAAAAGTGACAATTAGACATCTTTATTAGTAAAATCCTGTGATGCTTGTGAGGTCTTTGGATAAAAGGTAGTATATAAAGGAACTAGATGGAAGAAGGAGACAAATTTATCAAGTATCCTTGTATTACTATGTTTCCTATTTGCTTTGTCCTCCCTTGCTTTTCTCACTTAATAATGTATCTATTTTGGATAACTCATTATCTGAACTTGCTGGTTTTGAGAGAGCAAATAAAATCATCTCCATAAAATATGACCTCCTCTTATTTCTCTCTGTTTTTACCCTTTGACTTTGGTACAATCTCATTGCTGTTACTGTTAGTGGCACCTGCCATTGGCATGAACTGGGGCATGGTAGAGAGACTCATTTATCAGCCTAAGAGTTGATAACATTTGTACAGTGTTCTCAGGAGTGCAGATAGCCACGAATCTTTCTGGCAACAGAAGGACCCTGTAGTAGTAGTAGTAGTAGTAGTAGTAGTAGTAGTAGTAGTAGTAGTGCTCTCAATCAGTATCTTTTTTCACATCATAGATTGCATCTGCTTGCAAATATTATAATTTATCTATAGGTGGCAGCAGACTTACACTACAAGGCCAAGGCCAGAATTTTGAATTATTTTCAATTACTTGTGCATAATCATTTCATCTCTGTAAAGACCATGTACAGGACAAAAGGAGTGCAGAACAAATCAATGCCTGGATTAGTCTGCAATTTTAGCAGCTGAGAGAAAATCAGAAAAAGACCAGGAGACAAAAAGATTGGAAAGGAAAGAGAATATTAGTATTATAGGAAAGAGAATATTAGGCAATAGTAGAAGTTTGCAGATGATAGTAATTTACTGTCTCCCTATTACAAATCTATCATTTGGGAATTAACCTATATATTTTAATACTATCACTTTGCAGCTGGTGTCCACATAATTTGAACAGAGCTTTGCTGTTGGCCTTCTGTATTGTTCTCTTTATCATAGGTAGCTTATTTAAAGCAGCACTTTTCTTATTCCCATGGCTAGGAAACCACTATGACAATATTTATGATAAAAAACCTTGTGCATACGTCATACAGTAAGTAGACATGCTTCATGGGAGCAATTAGACACTGTATTAGGTTTCAGTGACTGAAAATGATCATTAAATGTTCTATTGCCATGGTCTTATTATCTTCTGTCCCTTCTTAAGAATCATAAAAGAGATTAAATTCAATTTATTGAAAGGCAGGCCATTAAACCCTTGATATGTGCTGCATAGTGTGCATCAGATTTCACAGTGGAAAACAGATTTCTTATGGGAGATAATGGAAGATAATGAAGGTAAAAAACAATTATAGAAAACTAGGGTCCAGTGATTATCAGCACCATCAGTATTTAAGTATTAGTCCCTAAGGACTTATTCACAGGACATCTGCTTTATGAGTGAACTTGCATGAGCCAGAAAGAGTTTTGCTATGCATTAGTCATTGTTTTTGGAAACATGTATGAAAGAAGAAAAGTGCACCTTGAAATTTGGAGACTTCCTGTATGTCAGCCAAGACTGGTATCAGGTGTCTTGCAGAGTGAAAATATCCAATGTACCATAAAATTATCTTAGACAAGAACAGCATATGGATAAAATGTTTGTCTTTTTCTTCTTAGGACATATAATAGCAGTGAACTGAGACTAAAGAACAGTAAGTCTTGTATTTTGCTTGAGGATGTGTGTGAATAAGGAAAAAGTCCGAGATTGACTCATTCTAACTTCTGTTTTCAAAAGAGCGTAAGACTCACCACCCAAAATTCAGTCATCTCTCACTTACCATTGTTCTAGGTGATTTTCATCTTCTTCTCTTGTGGTTCATGTCAGAAAAGCCCAGGATGTTGGTACAGACTCACTAATGTTAGAGACATTCAAGACTCTTGACTTGTTTTGTCATCTGTGATTCAACTTGTTCAGGTTTAGTCAGCATATAACTTTCTGAAATCAGAGAAAAGGAAATAGTAAGGACATCTCCTGCTTCTTAAGACATCTTAAAACGCCTTACTGATTATTGGGAAGTATCCTCTGTTTGCTGGAATACACTGCCCATTTTTTATTTAAGGTGGATACGTATTCCCTTTCTTTCAAAGGACCTAGAAATATTCATGCTCTTTTGAAACTACATTTAAAATATGGGTGGTTTGTGAAGGTCTCCCTTTTAGTGGCTTTCAAATGAGTCCTGTAAACACTGAATTCAGAAGTCAAATTCTTTTTGATCTTTGAGATTTCAAAGAATGGTCCTAACAGGAAAAAAAAAAATCTGTTTGTAAGGATACTCTAGCAAGAAGCAATATGTAGCTTTTAATTCTGCCATGTGGAATAAAACTGAATATCGACTTGCTAAAGAACAACCAACTCGGAATTAGAGGCAGATCTTTTTTTAAATACTGTTATTTGTTTTCTGGATGTGGCCAGTTAGGGTCACTAGGGAATTTAAAACTGGGGACCTTAGGCTGTTCTAGGAGTCCTTATGGGTATGCCTGAACAGTGCTCGTGTCAGAGACGGCCAGCAAAAGTGCTTAAAGAGCTACCCTCTTGTCTCATAATTGAAGTTGCATGTCCAGAAAATCAATGTTGAACTGCTTGGGACCTTGAGGGTCACAGACAGAAGTCTCATACAGACTAGGTAGCAGTTCAGGGTCTTCCTTCTAGATTTGCATCATTAAATTTCCACTTTAAAAGACTAAATCTTGTTATGCTTGTGGTTCTTGGTTACCTATTTGACAATAGATTTGGTGGGATTGATTGAGTCTTTCAGTTTACTGTGATGAATTCCGTTACAACTTTTTTTTTTTTAAAATAAGTATTATGGATCTGTGCTGTCCAGGAGCAGAATTTTATATATTCCATTATTCCATTGCATTTTAACAATAACATCTTGAATCTCTGTAGAGACTATGATTTAAGAATTTTTACAGGTTAATACAAAGAACTGAAGTTTGAAAGAAAATCAAGGTCAGTTGAGGTCAGCTCGACTAACGATATGCACAAGTCCTCATGGGTTAATTTCTTCAAGCCTTTACCCTGAAATATTTTTCTTGATAATCATTAGCTCTTGACTTGCCAGTAAAGCTGGATGATCTTTTTTCTTCTAACCACTTTTTTTTCAAGATCTAGTAAGAAATGCATGCCATTTGAGTGACAAAACAGATACATTTTCCATATATTCTACTAAAAAGCAATTTTCTTTTTAAGAAATCTAGAGGAATGTCGTGGTCTTCAGAGATAAAGCTTCTTGGAGCACATCAAAGCTTAATGCACATAATTTCATTTTATGTCTGTTGTGTAGGAATAAATGAAGCTTTATTCAAGAGAAAGTCCATTCAAAACTTCTACACTACTCTGACAGTTTGTTGGTTCAGTGAAGCTTTGGAGAAGAAAAGTGAATAAATCTTTGTCATGGAGCTACAGTGAATTGCAGTAGCTTAATATTAAAAAACCTCCACCTTTTTGCACAAGCCTGTGGTGGTTAGTGGTGGGTCTGAGTCATCATTTGACAACAAAAAATGGCTTCAGCCAGCCAAACATAACCACCTAAGCAGGCTTAGCTGCTGGAATAATTAACCTTCAAGTGTTTCCCTACTGAAATTCAGTGTAGGAGAGCATTGAGTATGGCGTGTATGTTTTCTTTGAATGAGGCTATTAGAGAGGAGGAAGTTCAAGTTCAATTTTCTGCTCAGGCTGAGAAGATTCCCGCTTATGTTTCTTCATTTCCAAGGAAGTGCCTGAACTACCATACTAGACTTCCAGTTCTCATCTCCAAAAGCTCTTTACCACCCTGTCAGTAGCAGAGTGATCACTCTGACAAACTCACACTGCCAGCTTGTACAGATGACTTTCCACATCCATAGGGGAGATGCTCCAGAAGTTCCTCACTGAGTGCCAGTTAGATGTCAGCCAGTTAACTCAAAGCATCAACTCACATGTGCAGTCTATCACAGATGATTTTAAAAAGAGCAGGTCATGTTGAGCTCACACAAATGTTCTCATAACAAGCTCTGGAAGAGCAGAGATAACAAATTAGTGCAAGACTGTAATGTCTTAAATTAGTGAAACTGTTTATTAAGTGAACATCTGCCTCACCATTCATCTTCATCTTCTAATGTAGAAAGAGCTTCAGCAATCCGTAAGTACATACAGCTTGCCCTCTCTGCTGCACTAACAGTTAGACTGGAAAATACCACCTGCTGTTCTCAAGGCAATCAGCTTCTTGCAACATCAGATAGTCCTAAGTGATTACTCTACTGAACATTCCTACTAGAACTAAAAGATGGTGGCTGAAAAGAGAGAGCTGAAAAAATCACTCAGCAGAAAAAAAAAAGGGGGGCAGGAGGCTTGTAGTAGATAAAAAACAACAGTGCATACTAATGCTTACAGACTGAATTTTAGGAGATGAACGTTTTGGTGCACGACCATTTGTAATTATTGCTGTTCATATATTGTAAAAAGCTAATTTCTCATATTGCCGTAGTCAGATTTTATGTTAGTAAAGTAGAAGAGTATTCTACAGCTGTTAGGACTTCAGCACATTAAGTGATACATTACAGTTTTCAGTTGCTTTTTCCTCTGAAATTCACAAAGTAAATTTCTTACAAGAGATTCACTTGGAAAAGCTCACTATGCTACTATAGAATACCTAGTAGCACTTGAGGGAAAAAAAAAACTTCAAAACACACATTTTTGACTCTTTTATCCTTGAAGAAAAAAATTTCAGACAAGGTTTTCATATTTCACAAGTCAAGTTGCTTGCTTTTTGGTAACTCTTCAACTCCAAAGATGAACAGAAGAAACTGTGTTTCTAGAAATAGAGATAAGGACATTTTGAGTATTTACAAGGAGATAAGAAGAAAAGTTAATTCCTCATTTATTCTGACAGTGTTTTTCCTTTTGCTTCAGTGCTCTTTGAGAGAGAAAAAAACTGTGGTGAGATAAGGTGGAGTCTTGGGAGAACTGAGAAGAATTAACTTGTATATGTTAAAAAGTATCTCCTTCTTTAGCAGTCTAAGCAAGCTCTGAAGCGCTACTAACCAGGGGCAAATGGGAATGGATGTAAAACATAAGAAACATATGGAGGGTGAGCGTGAAAGAAGGTAAGCATGTGAAATCAGGTACTAACTTTTCATGTTTCCTGGCCTAATAAATTCCTGATTTCTCAAAGTACAGTGTAAAATGAGCTTCCAGTGAAACAGGGAAGCTGCACTTCAAATTCAGATCATGCAGATCAGTTTGCATGAGACATTCAGAGATTTCAGGCCTGGTTTTAATCATCATGGTTTCTCTTGTCTATAAGGCTTTCCCATCAGCTCTTAGTGTATTGGTTTGAGTTTATTTCCACAATTTTACAGAGCGCTCTTCTTTCTTTCACAGCACACTGATGAAATATAACTTCTAAAGGCAGAGAGCAAGGGAAACATAAGTGCTCATTTTCTTAAAAGAGTATCTGTCAGGATAATTGCTACAGTTCTGATACAAAGAGTGAAAGAGTGAAATAAAAGGGCACACACTGACTACCATATGCAGACCTCTGTCCTGTGGCTAGCTGCATACTTCTGTTAAGTGCACAGGATTTCAGGAGCACGTTCTTGTCTTCAGAAGCCTTGCAGAAAATTGAGATCCAGGCTGCACAGGTGAGCACACAGGGCTGAGGTGAAATGCACGAACAGTTTCAGAACATTCAGTGCATTTAAGCCTTCCCCTAGATTGCTTTTCTGTTACCAGATGGATATTGAAGGTCTATCTCTTACAATCTGTGGTATCCTTAAAAACCAAAGAAGTACTTGAAAATATAGCTGCAATCTAAACCTAGATTGTTAGGTAACAATATGTTTTCATTGATGAAATAGAGCACTTTCCTCAGTGCTAAATAGATTAACCATTATATATATACACATATATATAAAATATTGTGTATATATATAGAGAGTATATATATATAAATGATGTCGTTTGGAAAGGTTTGGAAAAAGGTTTGGAAAGCGTGTTAAAGGAAGAAATCATCTATATACACAGTTCATAAACTGAAAAGTGTCACATAGTTTGACCTATTGACTGTTTTCAGTGCAGAGATTTTCTGAGCTGCATTTTGACTAGAATATTCACAGAACCTTGCTGGACAAGATGTGTCTTCCATATTTTTGGTGTTCTTTAATAGAATTTTCAAGTTTGTTCACTCTTCCATTGAACTGCTATAAACCATTAGCATCCACCACAGCTCTGGAAAGGAGCAACACATTTCGACTACCTTCTATAAGATGAACCACTTGCTTTGAAATTGGCCTCCTTTTAGCTTAATTCAGTGGGCTGTTCTTGTGTTGCAAGGCAGTACAAATAAATGATCACTGTTTTGTCTCATTCATTATTTTGAAGACCTATACTACATTTCCTTCAGTTGTTTCTTTTTCAGAATAAAACTCCAAGCCTAGAAAAAGTCCTGTATCTTTTGATCATCCATGTCACTCTCTTCTAAACTTTCTCCAGTTCTTCAACCTTTATCAGATTCAGGGGAACAACTCACAATATCCAGGATGCTGTGGATATCTACAGTAATACAGTCAAAGCATAACAAGCAGGAACTATTAGAGAAGAAGATGAAGAGAAGTTAAAGGTGATGAAAAAGGTTATAATAGCACAATCTCCCCTATAGCTTTCTAATGTGTGATAATACTCCTTTGGCATGACCAGAACATTTGGATTAATTTCTCCAACCTTCAGACAAATAGCTAAACCAAACTTCTAAACATTCTGTCATTCATTAGTGGGATTGGAATTGTCTCCTTTGTCTCGGAGGTCATAAGAGAGAGCTTCAGAGATGGTATACAACCCAGTAGGTTATGATCTCTGGAGCAGTCACACCTGCAATGAGCTCTGCTTCCCATTCCCCTGTGCCACTTCCAGCTGAGTATCCTGCAGACAGGTGAGGTTGGGTGTGCTCAGCTAGAGGCAAAATTGTAAATAGAGCCAAAATGCTTCTTACTGCTTCTTACTGGCCTAATGTCAGGCCTAAAAGCAGAGAAACATCAGGTCATAAACAAAAAAAAGTGTGCCATCAGATCTGCAAAGTAAGCACAGGCAAGATGATCAAATGAGCCAACTGATGGTACTTCATAGATTTATGCAAGGTGAAGTAAGCTAATATTCCTTCAAACTCAATTAATTGCAGATTTTTTTCAGAGTTACTTGCAACATTACCAAGTTCTAGAAAAATTCAAATAAAAAAGGGTTTTTTTGTATAAATAGCATCACCTTCAAAATAAAACTGAAATATAGTGACTAAGATATTTTCCTAAGCCAATTTATAATAAACATTGAAAGCAAACTTGCCACTACCATAGGCAATTTTATAGTGATTGTATGGCTATTCAGATTGTGTCAAAAATAACAGAAAAAATATATTATAGGAACTTATGATACACTCATTGTAAGCAATATGGGGAGATTTACATATAGATTGTAGCTGAAAATGGTGATGGGCATATGAATGCTTTATAATTCTCATACAGTATTGCCTATTTAGCTCGTGCAATGTTCAATTATTTTAGGAAGGAAGATTCACAATTACTAAAAATCACAATTTTTAGTAATTGTGATCATATTACTTGATTACAGGAAGCGTGTGTTTTATGTGAAAGACAAACATAAGTATTTTGTAGAGGAAAAAGTACATGAAGAAAGATGAAGTGATTGTGATACTCTCTTCTGAAGGGAATTAGGTTTTATGATCAGTTGATGGAGAAACTAGACCATAACTGGCTAAGCTAAGGAGCTGTGCCTTGCTTATTAGTGTGGTCTGATTTTCTAAAAACTTCCTGAAGCATAAATGTTCATGAATTTGCAGAAGTATAAATGGAACAATTTTTGCTACAGTAAGTATAAATATTAACCAGCTATTAAGCTAACTGGGGCAGAGAATTTAATCTAAAAAATCCTTATTAATATATCTTGATCTCAGAATGAAGCATTTATTTCAATATACCTTTTCAGTGGAAGATTTTTGCCACTGTAGGAGATGACAGCTACATTGCACTTTCTTATTCATTGTAAATACATAGACATTCCCAATAGTCTGCTAATATTTCAATAACATGTAGAAGGTGAAAAACAGTGAGATGTTAAATACATCTGAATTTCTTTGCAAGTCTTAGCCAGACTTGGGGGTGGAAGCAGGTAGATGAGGACAGAAGATCAATGCTAGGAAAATTCTGCAAGTGGTAAAATAGTGCAAAAATTAGAAGATACTGTGTTTTTTTTAGAAGAGAAGACAGCATTCTGTTGACTTGAGATGACAGCACTAAGTTACAAAAATTCAAGTTGCCTGAAAACAAAAGAATAATGAGTTGTATTAAAACAATATTTATGTGTTAAATGCTATAGTATTTTTTAGCCTATATTAAAGCATGTAAACAAAGCATTACACCTTATCTGTCAATCATTAGTGAACACTGGAGGTATTAATAAAGAGTATAGACCTGTAAAGTCTTTTTGAGTCCAGAGAAGGAAATTGCCCTTGCAGGATGTCATCATTCTCCTACTGACCCACCTTCTTCTATGGCACAAGATCTGAATCACTGCCTATTTGCTCATTAACATTGAACTTCTGTTGCTCTGTCAGCTGCTGAGAAGTGCTGTGGTAATAGCACTTTCAGTGGAATAGCTTTTCCTAATGTACAAACTAAGTTTTTTTTTTTTTTTTTCAACTGTAAGGATCTGGAATTTAAGAGATTTTGAACTTTAGCATTTTCTGTCAATGCTTTTCTTTTTTTTAAATCATTTTTGAGGTTTATAAGTGGTTTCCAGCTCAGAACTGCAGCCAACAGATATTAATTTCTTGATGCATACATACAGATTTCCAGATTCAGACCTATGTAATTTTATACACTTACCGCATATAATCCACAGTCATCTAGGTATCCTCTGCAGTCAGTAGACAGAAACGTGTGCCTCCACAATGTGGCTGAGATCCTGGGAGGACTAAACTGACCTTTGTTGATACCTATCCTGTTCCATTACTATAGATGAAATAGAGAGCAAATAAGTCATGAATTTAGGTACTATGTACTTTTCAAGAGATTAGCCTCAACTTTAGTGACTGATTTTGCTATGAATTTCATTGGAGAATGAAGAATTTGAATCCTGATACAATTAACTTTTAAGTATCTAAATACTTTATTGGATTTTCTCTCAAGTCCGTAGAGGGGTAGCAACATGTTCCCTGACATAGCATAGTCCCTGACATCTCAAGCCAAGGCCATTTCTCTTTCACATTTTATTCCTGCAACACCTAACTCCATTAATATGAACACGTTTGACATATCAAGAAATGCAAAGCTATCACATCAGCTATTACATTTTGTCCCTTTTCTTCTTCTGTTTCTTTCTATGGAAAGCGGGGCAGTTCATTGTGATTCACTGAGACATTTATTAAGATCCTTAAAAGATGAGAGATGGGAGGCATCACGATAAGTGCTGTAGACTTCATGGCCAGAAATGCAATGAGGCTCTTGAGAATATTTCAGGGCATTACTTTATTCATGAGCTAAAGACAGTGACTGTTGAGTGAACAGTGATCATAATAGTGTACCCAATGGGTTTGAAGTCTCTTGCAAGAATATACTAAAACCTTTTAATATTCTCTCAGCTTGTAGCAAATCTCTTCATTACTTGGTGTATTAAATGAGTGTGAAGTGCACTCATCTAAAAATCTGTCTGTCTAAAAATAATATTTTTTGGAAGAGCTACTTGGAGAATAGGAAAGGGGAAAAAAGAACCATATGCTTTTATAGAAAGTTATTTTACTTCATATACATTAGCAAAACTGGAGGTGGCATAGCTTTTTGTTGTGTTTTAACATATGAAAGCAGTGTTGTAAGTTAAAGAGATGTCAGAAAATATGGTGAAGAAGTTACCACAATACAACAGAGCCCTGAGAGAAAAACATCAAAGAATAGGAAACCATTGAAAATGGCAACAAATTCTGCAGTATCCCTTGTCTAGTTTTTACACCTGCAAAGCAGAGTAGGATACATTTTGAAAAATTTCTATGCAGTAAGCTTCTTCAGTTGGTCTCAGAGGACTTCGCTATCTATACATATAAAATGAAAAGTAAACTGAGAAGAATGCTTATTTAGCTTTCAAAAGGATATTTGACGATAATCAGATTTCTGGAGTGATGATCTTGGGCTATGTCTTTCTGACCATCTTCCTCCTTGGTGTACTAAGAGGCACTGCTATTACCAGGAGGTACATTTTCCCTAGTGGGTTCTGTAAGACATGGTTAGATGTGAGTCAGTGCAAACAGGGAGTTGCCAGGCCTAATGGCCTCTTGATTTACTGGTATCTGTTCATAAGTAGGCATCTCATTTTGCTTGCTTTTAACCTAGAGAGTAATTTGTCTGATGACACACGTAAGAAGCACTAAGACTATCCTTTGCCACAACAGATAAGCTCCATGTAGTCCAGAATTTGGAAAAGAGCCTGTTCTGTCTTATTCTTTAACTTCAGCTTTGAGGGAAAAAAAAAAAAAAAATTGTGCACTCCTGTTCTCTCTACAAGGATGGAAAAAGTGGTGTCATTTTAACATTTTTCATATCATCACTTACCTACTTAAATTTGACAGCATGATGGGGCTTTTTTTGCTTTCAGAATTGTCGGCATTCTTCAACTTGAAAACTCTCGTTATATGCAGTTCAGAAACATGCAGAATTGTCAGTATTTTGGAATTATCAGGTGATATCAATAAGCTGACTATATAGCTGTCCCTGAGCTGCCTGCTAAGCAAAGCATATTCATGGCATAGGGTGAAATATGGGCTGGGGATCTCATTTGCAGCACCTTCGAAATCTTCCTGTAGAACTCATCTGTTTAATTTACTCCTTCTGAATACAAAGCGTATTTGTTATTATTTGTTACTTGTGCAGCAGATTTCCAGTGTTAAGGTGATGATATAAGGCTTTTTATATTGCTGCATCTGTAAAGTATTAGCTGTGCTGTCCCCATAAGTGTGGTGCATTTCTACTGCCTTGCTGCCTGAGGAAATCCTCTGCCTGCTCTCTATGGCTGGCAAAGTGCCTCCATCCAGACTAAGATAGAACTCGACTTGTGTGTTGAGCAAGCTTTGACATTTTAAAATTGTATAAGCCTGCTCTGATGTTTCTCTCACACTGGAATTTGGGCTGTATACTAATAAGATAGAAGATCACTCAATGACTTTGTGCTAATCTGAAAGATTAGTTGATAAAGAAGGTGATGGAAAGATATTGACTTCAGTCCAAGAAAAAGAAGTAATATAAATTCCTGTGAATACAGGTGCATGCGGTTGAGGTTTGTCCCAGAATATCTCATACTTGCATACATAGCATAGTTATGTTGCTGTGTTTTCTAGCCTGCCTAGAATAATTTTCCTGTACCCACACTGGGAGTGGAATGCATTGCAAAAACTGTGCAGAGTTTACATATTAATTTAGGCCCAGATCCTCAAAGATGTTTAAGTGACTGCTTCCCAGCAGTAAATTATATAGAAATTAATTGTAGATTGATTCTTTCTCTTGAAATAATCTCTTTTTCAGTTTGAGCAAATACAGAATTTGAGGATGTTATTGGTGTTCAACTTGCACTATTTCTGGAATAGGAGCTTAATACACCAGAAAATAACATTGGCAACTATGGATGTGCAAAGTAAGGGTTATTTATCTGTAAAATCTTTATCCATCAGTACTTAGGAATAATTTAAATAGTGGATGCTGTGAATTTCAGACTTATTACATAATATGTTCCAGCTACTCTTAAGCCAGCAAGCCAGAACACTGCAACATTAGAGAGAACTTTTATATCTTCGCTCGAGGTCACTGAGAACTTAGATTTCATATCCCTCAAGAAATTCCATCACTTAAAATAAATCATCTGAATTTGGAAAAAAAAATCAATTCTTAACCCTAACCCTAGGAACATGAAATGGGGATTATTTTTGGTTTGGGTTTATTGATATATTAGACCTTTGGTAAACAATTTTTAAAACTGCAACAACAAAATCTGAACCACAACAACAACAACAAACTATATTTTTGATATCAATAAAATGAGAGTTTTCAGGCTGTGTTATGAAAACCTAGCAAAAAGTTTGTTTTTAGCAAATGGTTTATTATTGTGGAAAAGAACTTCATAAGGTTTTCATACTGACAAAAACAGCAGACAACCTTTGCAACAACTGCCTCTACTTTGCTAACATCTTGCTCCTTCCTGAATGTAAGAATGTAAGAGTCTTCCTTTCAAGTAGGAGAGTAAACATGGGATAATTTTACAAATAATATTTTCCAGGCTAGACAAATGTCAGAATTTTAATTTGAAACCTCACAGATGAAGAGAATGACAAGCTCTCTAGCTCTGACTTTAATTGGTTACTGCAAAAAAAGACGTCTTCAGTTAATTTTGGTTGTGTTCTTAAAGGATTTGGATCAAAGACCTTCCACTAGTATTGAAACTATTTACATTTTTATAATACTATAATACATTTAGTTTAAAGGAAGTCTTTGAGGTGAAAACAAGAGAGTCAGAAGAGACCAAGATTTTTAGCGACTCTTGCCCTTACCCATTTTTCTTTATTGCAGTTTCCTAAGGTGTAAATAAATAGAGAGATATCATTAAAAATATAGATGCTCCATTCTTAGATAAGAGGCTTGAATATGAGTTTGCTACTGGCCAAAACATTTTTATGAAAGGAAAATTGGCCTATGAAATGTTGATTCAGCAGTGATAAACAGAAAACCAGATGTTGTTCACTTCATCATTGTAGCAGCAGTCATATGGGAACATATGGAAATGAGAGTTTTAAATACACGAAGATGTCAAAGGTGCAACCTTTCAGGAAAACATTTGGCTTTTGATCTTCTCTCGTAATTTAATGATGTACATCTAGGAAAATCGGAAAATCTCTCTCTAAAAGTTATAAAGGACATTCAGATTTTACTGTAGTAGATTTTCTACTGGATAAACAGAATTTACATTATGACTGCGTTATTGCTCGCAGCACATTGCAAGTTTCTGTGTTCTTGGCTTCTTCTTAATAGGAGAGAAACATAAAATATTAAATGCATTGCAGTTTTCATTTACAAGTGAATGTATTTCCAGTAGGTAATGTTCAAATCTGATGTTGCTAAAGTAATGCATTAAACAAACTACAGTTATGTACCATTTTGCTTGCACTTTGAATAATTTATTCCTTGTGTAAGAAAAAAATGTTCCCTGTCCATCACTATATTTAACTTAACTTTTGAATTAAAACACATAAAATAGCCTGAGAAGCTTCAAGGATATGCTGATGGCACTTTGTATCATCCATACTTTTTGTGTACGTCTAAAAAGAGTAAGGGTCACTTTACTGAACAACAAAGGCTTTATGTGGGTATTTTCATTGACATGCCTGTATTGTAAGGATTGTTCTTCTGTTTAGTTTCAGTTAGATTTTATTAATTTGTGTTAGCAGTTGATATGTATACGTAGAAGCACATTTTATGTTGACTAGAAAGTATAGCTTGTTTTGTAGCTTGGTAAAATAATGTTTTACTTTTCAGAATACCATGGAGAAGTACCAATCAGTCATTTGTAAAACAAAACTTTCCCAGATATAAAACTTTAGAAAATTATAAAGTCTGGTTGTGTCATACACATGTTGTGCAAACACAACTAAGGACACAACTAGTAAATTTTATATGACAATAGGAATATGAAGTACCCATTCATAAAAGCTTGTAGTCAGGTGTGGAGAACATAGCAAAATGTTTTGTTTTGTTTAAAGGAACAAAGTACTAATAGAAGAATTGAAGGAAAATTGAGAAAAACTGATATATTTTCTTACTTTGTCTTTTTTAAAAAAATTATTTATAGGATATTTTGTGCACGAATCTAAATGGATGCAACTCCTTGAGTGTTTTCTTCTGAAGAAGATGTCTGAAGGAGGAGATTGCACAATTGTAAGGTCATCATCATTGTCATGTTCCCTGCTTCAGGTATAATACACAATATGAAGAAAATGTTTCTTTTTAATAACTTTTAATGGTATAGCTCTCATGATCCAAGTAAGAAGTTCTGTACAGAATATCAAAACAGGAAGTATGTAATGCCTGGCTACCCGCAAGTTTGAGGTTTGGAGATCTTTGCATCTCCATGGGTGGCTCCGCACATCTGGCCTTTGTTAGTAGTCTGTAGAGACTCCCAACTCATTTCTCCCAGAGTCTTACATTACAAATAAATTATTTCTAAATTATAACCAAGTTCCCAGGCAATTCATTTCCTATTTCATAAGTAATTTTGAGAAGGTCTATTGAATTGACTAAGCTGGTAAGGAGCAAGTACACACAGACACACATATGAATACACCTTTGTATACTGGAAATCAGATTAAACATCAAATTTGAGAGTAAACTCATTGCTAGTATGAATGGGTTCTTGCGTCCTCTGTAGAGTTCAAAACAAATGAAATTAATGATATGTCCCAATTTTAGATAACATTGTTTTACAGTGAATAACATTTTGCAAGTTATTTCTTCGTATTAGAAAGTATAATATTGCTAATAGTTGAGCTAGTGTATGATAGATTAAGTTTGTCTTGATTTTTCTAAGGCTCTTTAACTGATTTACCAATAGATAGAGATTTCTTCTACTTACATGTCGAAAAGTCTCTTCTACCGTAGTTAAGAGCAGGTATCACTCCTTATACAAGGCATGTTTTATGGATAAAATAACATGAAATATAATTCATCAATCCATATTTGTGAGGTTTTTATGAATGTCTCTTTGGTTAGTAAGAATGAGTGAAATTCCTTTGAAAATAGGTGACAATTTGCATGAACTTGGTTAGCAGAGATGACAATTTGAGACCTAACATAAGAAAAGAGTTTGATGATGGCAGCAGTTCCATGAATCCGGAATAATCCAACAGTGATTCTAGGAGAGCTGATAAAAGCTATTATTCTTTTACATTGCTGCGGGTTGTATTCCAAGTAAGCTCATCAATCACACATGTTTACAGCCGGAATAACATTAAGCAATCATCTGAGATCTCATTTTATCCTGAAGTGAAGGAGTGACCCTGTTTTGTGTAGTGAATGATGAGGAAGATAACCAAGTGACAACGCTTTTTGCTATGTATAGCCCTACCTGCCTGTGAGGTTACACACCCTTATTAACACACAGCTAACACGTCCAAGCCTCTGCTCATCTACCACAGATCTGCCCAACAAGGCTGTGGCTATCAGAAGCCATTCCTGTCCATACACTCTGTGAATCAGGACTGTCTGTGAGATGAATTTTCTCCTCCTACTACATTGCTCATTCAAATATTCCAGTAGAGCTACTTGCTGAAGATAAATGATTTCTGTAATGTGCTTCTTCATCTCACCTGCTTCGTCACACCATACCACCAAGCCCTTGAAGCCCATGGAAATGCTTGGCAGCTAGTCACATCTGCTACCTATTTAGCAATCTTAAAATTCTTGAATTATAATTGCAGTCAGGTTATAGTAGAAGTAGTTCCCTCATATGTGGCTTACATTTTGCTCACAAGCAAGCACTTCTTGGGAAATACACATTTGCCTCACATTTAGTTATTTTAATTGAAGGATATCTTATTTTTCCTTTCCATCTTTCTTCTTCACTTTTTTTTTTTACAGAAAATACTTTAGTAACACACTCTTTTTTTTACATAAAAATGAAAGTAAAGCAAGGGAAGAGATAGTAATAAAACATGACTTTATTTAGAAGAAGGGAAAAAAAAATTTTTTTCTAAGACTTCCTGTATTTACTTTCCTGTTTGCAAAGGAATTTTTTTTCCCCAAAATATGCAGATATCTGTATCCTGCAATGAGACTGTAACTGCTTCTTTCATGGACAAATATATCCAGTATCGTGTGACTCAAAATTTCAGTTTCAGGTTAATACCAGAATATTGTGGAAAGTACAGAGTTGCTTCTGATGCTCAAGCAAACTCCCACAGATTTCTGTGTTGCTGTATATTTTAACTGATGAGCTGTCAGTTCTTCTACTTGATGTCAGATGGCAGATTCTGGAAAGTAGATTAATGTTTCTAGAATATCAGAATTAGAACTGTTATTGTCCTTACCTCTCTATTTTTCTGATAAATTTTCCCCCATCTCTGTATCTGAAAATTATTCCCACAGGTTCTTCGACTGACAACTCATGTTAAAGACAATAAACTTGTTGCAGCTACTCCAGAACAAATGCCAATTTGAAATAACAGTTGTGAAATAACAGCTGACTGAGTTTTCAATTTTACTAGAAAACCTGAGTGTCTGAATACCTGGCTGATAGTGGGAACCTGTGTTTCCAGTTCTTCTGTTATCTTCTCTATCTTGAATGGCATCAGTTATCGTCATTTTATAGACAAGTGACTCTTTAAGAGTGTCTATTTATACATCAGAAATATGTGCCCCTGAACTTTTAATAAATGTATAGATGATCAGTTATCTAGGGAAAAAATGGAAAGAAAGAGTGTGGGAAGAAAAGAGAAACTGCTGTAAATAAAGATCAGTTAAATATATTTAAAATTAATTTAGGTCTACAAAGGTAAAGAGTTATGCTTAGAAATACATGATATAAAAGGAGTTTAAGGGGTTCATATTTGTGGGGTTCATCTGCTGAAATGTAGAGTGTGCGTCTGCAAAAGATACTTCCAACTCCATTTAAAGGCAATGAAAAGGTGCACAGTACAGTTAACCACATGTAAGGTTTGATTTGTCCTTAAGTATATGCTTGCTTAAGACAGATGACTTATTTCCTAAACTCCCCTGCTTCTATGAAACTGGATCTCTGTTGATTGTAATGGGACACGGTGAACCTAGTTCAGATATAAAACACCCATATTCCAGATGTCTGAGGTTAAATGAGATGAATGCCATTATATCAGAATGACTCAAATTGTCTAGGGGGAAAAAGGAGTACAGAAAGGGGAATGCACCAAAGATTTAACTAAAGACTCTTCTCCAGATTGGGAATTCATCGCAAATAGGGCAATAAAACTGATCACCTTTAAACTTGAGGCTGATAGGTATGTGAAAGGAATAGCAAAACATGTTGTGGAGAGAGCAGAGAATAGGACTGCACCCAGTATATCCTTTCCTATGTTGTATTCAAATAAACCTAAAGAAATTGGGTCAGAATTATAGTAGATGTAGGTTAGAGTTTTCTCCAATACTTACTGAAAGCTTGCAATTTCCAGATGGAAAAAGAAACTCAAAACCTGCAAGTAAATTTAGACCAAGAATATGCAGATGCAAGAGTTATAGCACAACCAAAGAATGCAATATTTTTTCCTGGATAATATTCATGGAAAAGAATTGGGTGTTTTTGATTTTTGTTTTCTTTTTAAAAAGAATATTTGCGTGTGCATTAGCCGACTACCGTTATAATTTTCATCCTGATTGTTGCTTTTCATTCCTTATCAGAGCCAGTCAGATAACAAAAATATCCCTTATGAATATTTTTATGAATAAATGGAGTGAGTTGCTATGGTGTTGGTCTGTGCACCTTATTACAAATTATTTGACAGTATTCTGACAACTGACACTTTGTTCATGAAATTGAGTGCAAATCCCACAAGTAAAAACCAGCATCATTGCTCATCCAAAAATCAAAACTAGAAATAATTCTGTGCTATTCATTAGTCATCATTTGTTGCATTCCTGTTTAAGAAGATTCAGTTATCCTTTGGATTCCAAAAGCAATGCTATGAGACTCAAATGCCATGAAGAAATATCCAAAGTGAACTGATTCCTCTGAAATGTGGAAGACTACAATTCTTTTAAGTAATTTGGTGTATTTACTATATAAATAAAGTGATTAAGTATTCACAGTGTAAGTAACTGTAGCCTTGATCAAAGCTCAAAGAGTTATGAAGGTAAAAGGGACATGGTTAAAGTTAAAAACATCTTTGAGTGCCTTGCTGGCTTATAAAAATTCTTTTTTACAGATTTTGGCCCAGTTTACTGATGATCCTGGCATTAGTAAGCAAGGCTTAGAGGGTCAAGGCAAGAAGGAGTTATTTATTCTTCACTACTCTGTTTTTTGCATATGCCAGCTCTACTGCCTGGGAAGACATTATATTGAGAAGGGCTGGGAGCAAACTGAGCTAAAGCTTTTGTTTACAACAACAGCAAAAAAATCTGAGGAGTCAAATATTTGAACAAATACAGATATAGAAAACCTTTTCTGGTATAACCTTCTGTTTTACCGTCTACCGCTCCTGGTGGTGCTTTCCTGCACTCCAGAACAACCTCTCTGGCTCTTTCCTTTGATTCCTCTATCTCTAGTACCTCTGTTCCGGCTGCCTACTCATCTTTGCTAGAGCTCCTAGTTGTGATAATTCCTCTTTTTTAGATAAATATTTCACAGATTTATTACTCTTTGTGAAACAGGACTTTTAAAAACCTATGTGCTATCGTTTTGTTCTCTAATTCCTTAATTTTTGAGAGAAATCCCTTTAATGTCTATTTCTTCATCTTTAAATGTAAGGGTTGGTCTTGGATTTGATTTAATCTCCGTTATAACTTTATAAACCTTGCATGGATTGCTTTGATGTTCCCTTGCCTCCAGCGAGCAGACGTTCAGCTTTTTTTCAGTCTTTTTCATAATACAAATCTTTGAAGCTTGCTATCATTTTGGTTGCGGTAGGATGTACTCAATCAGCAGCAATTATGCTGCTTCCAAGGTATGGTGCCTGGGCAGTGGGAATGAACTGTATGCTTTAGTTGATTTCCATTGCATTTCCTCACTTGCAATGGGAGACATGAGTTCTTCGCATTTCTTTTTCTTGGAAAAATCTTTTCCTGAGCCTTTTTCTATAACAGACATTAAATTTAACATCAAGTCAACCCCCAACCTCCAGTCATATGGAAAAGGATAAAAACAACAAAAAAAGATTGCTTATAATATTAAACAGATTTTTGATATTTTTTTAGAACAGGAGGACTAAGCTTTTGTTTATTTGATGTATATATCTTTGAATCATTGGAACAACTCATCTTGGGAAGAGGTAAATTCAGTTGTACTTGCAATCTGTCATTACATCTGTGCTTTATGCTAAGTTTAGGCTTAAATTATTTGTCTTCCTCTGTCTCCTATCATCAACTGGTCCTCCTCTTCTATTTTTAAGGATATTTGTTGGAAAACAGTCCAAGCAGCTGAAAATCAGTCAGTTTATACCAACTGAGGATTTGTATTTCAAATATTTGTACTCTTTTCATGGTAGTCACACAAATGCAAATGATAGAGGCCTATATGACAAGCCTCTAAAAGCTGCACTTCATATTGAACTGTTGTGGAGATATATAGAATTTCACCATACATTTTAAAATACATTTTAAATGTATTTAAAATGATTTTAAAAGAGTTTTTTTTCCCTTACCATAGACCTTTTTTAAAAGTTACAGAATAGCAAACTTTAAAAAAATAGATATTTTATTTATTTTATATATTTATTAACTCAGTAATTCTTCAAAGCTTTTCCAGTTCAGAGTTATAAAGTTTCAGTTTTCCCGTAATGAATTCATGTACATAAATACGTCTCCACTAGCCAAAAGAAGCAAAGGAAAATAAAGAAAAATTATGGTACGTTTGATTAAGAAAAAAAAAAACTCAAAAATTGTTTTAATTGAGAAGAATAAGAAAGAAGAAAGATAATGAACATAAACAAATCAGCTAGAACTAAATGAAAGGCAAAGAAGATGACAGTTTTCCTGGTGATGGTGATGATGACAGAAGCAGAAGAGGTTTCAAGAGAAAAACAATTGGAACAATTTGTGAGGGTAGGATTTCTAACTGATTGAGACTTTCCCATAGCGTTGGCAAACCTGGAGCGCTTGCAGGCAGGCAAAGCTACAGTTTCAAACTTGCAAATGGTTCTCATAATACAGTTTAGTAGAACTAACCAGTTTAGTAAAAGATGCACAGAGAGTGATTACAGGTTTAGCCTGAATTCTGCAAATGGAGGGAAAAGGTGCCCTGAGTATTAGTGAAATTAAGCACATGCATCTCTGGCCTTATGTATTAGTAAAAGCTTGTTGCTAAACAAGCTTTGTGGAGTATGAACTGTCCTCATTCTGGGAAGAGTTAGGAGCCTAAGCTGCTTTTCTCTCTGCTACTGGTGATGTTTTTGTCTCTAGCTCCAGCGTCTCCACAGTTTAGATCAGTGAATGTATGTAGTTTATTTAAGGCAGCTGTGTTGATTGTACAAATAAAGAAGTTCATAGAAATGGATAAATTGTCTATTAGCTGCTTGATTGAAATGGCTCAACAAATTGAATATTCTGTGCAGATAGGTGAATAGACAGGTGAACATCACTAGATCACTAACTCATTAGAAATCAGGATGATAAAATGTCTATATTCTTCATTTTAAGGATTAATTCTTGTTTAGAATTATGTGTGCAATCCTAATTTTAAAGCCATTGTACTGACACAACCTGGTAGAATAACAATACATACTTGCAAATAGAATAAATGTCTAGGGTTATACATTTGCATATGTAAATGATAAAAAAGGCATAATGGGGGAAAATACTATTTTTCCCCACCTTATACTTTGTTATTTTATTGGTAGATATATGATTACATACTTTACTTAACAGCACATGAACCTTCCCACTAAGGCCAGGTCCATGTAAAGGGGGACTTAGGACTTCTTTGCCCAAATCTGAAACTGTGTTCCCGAAGTCTCTTGATCATACTAAACCTGCTTCTAGGAACCAGCCTTAGCTTTTTAGAGTCTTTATGCCAGCATTTTCTGGTTGCCTAAAGTGTGCTACGCATCTGAAAATTCCCCTTCTTCCTGCCGTGGTACTGCCAAAGCTTTTGCACACACTAAGGCTAAACCAGGTATAATCATTATTGGCATTAGAATAGCACATTAGAATAGTGACAGTTGACCAGTGACAGTGTTCAGACATTTCCTAGCACTGTAACACTACAAGAAGCAGAACTAGCAACGTTTTTGTAACAGAGCAAAGCGTAAAACTACAAAGAGGCAAGTAGAGGCTTGTGGTATAGTTGCACAAACAATTTGTGCGAATAGTAAAATCTGCAAGATAAGACAAAGGGAACATGTCTGATAGAATCAGAATAATCCTGCAAAATAAAGAGGAAGGTGAAACCAGAACAAGTCTTGTTTCCTGTTCAAAGGATGAACAGAGCAAAAGGATTTCAAGAGCAAATGAGGTTGCTCTCCCATACACTCCATGTATGATGTGGGAATTTAGCTGCTGTTTGTCCTGCTCCAGGCTGCCTGTTTGCTCTGTGGTGAAAGAATTGTTTCTTAATGGACTTTCCTAGTGTGCAAAATCTGAACGAGTATTTCCTCAGTGCTACAGTAACACAATTAAATAAGAATTATTCATTATTATAAGGAAGTCTTGAAATCACACCCCCAGACAATTATTTTGAAATTTGAATTTTATTGTAAGGACAAATAAATAGATCCTGAAAAGCAAATAGTTTTTCAATATAACAAATAGTTTTTCAATATAACACATAGTTACAAAGAGCTATGTGTTTTAGCAGCACTGAAGATGTAAGTATATGGGGTATATTTAGCAGATCCATAACACTTTACTACTCATCTTGGAACATTTAAAAAATGTATAAAGGTGTGAAGATAAACCCCCTCCGAGAGGCTCTTGTCTGCAGCGAAGCGCAGTAGCAGATCTGTGCAGTCTCAGGCAGCTTGTTCCTTGCGTTCTGCAGATCAGTTTGTCTAATGAAATGCAGCAAATGAGACACTAGAATTGGTGAAGTATAAAGGAGTGGAAGCCCAGGATCATTTTCACTTCTTTTTTTTTTATTATATAGATTTGGGGAATGCATATATACAGTGAAATTGGTGCTGAACCCTTTGAAGCCCATGGTGCCCAATTGAACGAGGTTTGTCTGCACCCTGGAAAGGGTCTCAGGCCATGGGTAAGGGTGATGATGGAAGCAGGGAAGGATCTGACTTCTATCTAGATGTGTCCCTAAACATTACAGAATAGCTGAAACAGTCTGTACAGAAGTGACCATCTATCTCCAGAGCAATGACACCTTATTCTTTCCCCCTGCTTGAGAGATGTGGCAGTACGGTATTAACAAAAGGCTCTTAGCTGAATACAGCCTGTCTCAGAAAGGGCAGCCTGACATCTCTGGTGTTAGTGGAAGCCTGATGATGTAGCCTTTAAGTTGCAGAATCGTTCAAAGTGTTGCTGTGGCAGATTTTTATACCATTTTTAGGATATACAAGATGATAGATTCTGGATTCACAGAGAGATGGGGACTAAGTCATATCAAGAATAACACTCGGAAACATTCAGAGGAAGTGCATAAGTACAGGCATTAATTTATCTATGTTATTAAGATCCAATAACATATGGAACACCCTAAGTCTGTGTCAAATGTTAATTAGTACTTAAGTGTTTGGCCAAATATAGATATATTACTTAGGTTGGGTTGATGAAGGGCTTTGCTTTACAAGAACACTTTATAGAAGGGAAAGACAGAGGCTTTACTTTCTGCATTGCTAATGTGCCATGATTTACTTCTGAGAGTATTTCATTCAGCATCCTGAATGTGGAAAAAGACTTCCTAGGTCTGCTGATAAAGGAAACAAATACCTCTATTCTAGTAAGAATTAGAGGAGATCATTATGAAAGACCATAGGAATTCGGAAAATGCCTGGAGAGCACACACTTGACTAGTGATCTCTGTACGACCGCTGCTGAGTTCAATTAGGCCCTTAATTTAAAGTCTTCTGTTTCCTCTATCTACTCTTGTCTTATTCTGTGTCCTTTTTCCTTCTACTTCTTCATTCTTACCATGTGAACTCTTGACTCATTCTTTCTTTTCTCTCCCTGGATTTGAGAGCTATCCTTTTTTTTTCATAATTTCTTTCCTTGCGTTTCATAGCAATTTTTCTCTGAGTCTACACCAAATTATTCATACTCTCTATTGCCTATTTAATTCCTATTCTTGCTATCCAATGTCTGTCCTACTTTTGCTCCAGCAATTCTGTCTGCTCAAGGGAGAATGACTTATTATATGTTTTGGTGTTTCCTTTACGTTGAGCATTTGTCCAGGATGATGACCACGCAAAAGGAATTTGCTTGGCGTGGATCATGGTTAGGACAAAAGACATAAAAATTGCGTTAAACCACACAAATGAAGTTGCTGGAGCCATTCCAAGTGTAGCTTGGAGCAGTCTAAATGATTTTGCTAATAGGGGGAAGATGACTATGTCATGGGCTCAGACATCGCTTCATCATCATCAGTGCTGGTTACTAGTCACCATGCTCGCAGGTACAGTTTGGCTCATGCCTGCTGGTACTTTTCCAAGCAGAATCCAGGCATGATTCAGAAGATAGCACATGCCAAGGACATTCTCTATAAATAAGACCACACCAGTTTGGTTTCCTTATACTACAGTCATTCAATGCTGTTTTACTTGGCGTTGCCCCTCAAACACCTCCATGCGTCAGTGACACAGCTCAGGGTATGCATCACATACCCCTGCTATGAAAACACATCACTCTAGTGGGTTGCAGTACATTCTGTACATTATTTCAGACATTCTGAACTGATCATATATATATATATATATTTTATAGTGCCTTAGGGCTGTAGCAGTACTACACATGGCTCAGAAAAGGCCCGGGGCCAAGCTCTGTGTAATACAGGTTTGGATATTTTGCTTTAGAAGGTGGAGAGTGACTGTGAGCTAGCCTGTGCCACTTGGTCCTGAGTGAGAAGATGTGCTGAATTTGTTTTAAATATTAATACAGCTATATTGCAAGGATGGCCAGAGATGAGTTTGCAAATGCATCTTGTTTCCCCAGCTGCATCATGTGTTTGGACATACCTGGTGACTGGTGACTCTCCACATCAGCAAAGGCCTCAGGGAAAAGTACCTTGCTCGTGCTTTGTGCTGTGAAGTTGCTCATACTGCTTAGAGCAGGCAAGAATGTAGTGTGTCTTCAGCTAAAAACCCTGAGTGTTAAACTTTACACATCTAATTAAACCTGTCACTGAACGGTCCCTGAAGCCCTGATGTGTGATTGCAATTTGGCCTACCACAAAAAAAATTGTGACAGATATAGAAATGCAAGGGGAAGATTGCAATGATGCTTATCTATAAACAACATTTCCCTTTCAGCCTCCACTTAAGTTTCAGTGTTGCGTCATTTATCACTCAAACATGTCCTAATTTTATTAGCTTTATTGCCATCTTTATGAATTTTGACAGGTGAAATGTGGTTGCCCACTTTTCCTTCTTAGTTGTCTCCCTAAAATCTCAATCAAAGAGACAAATTTCCCCAGCTTCACTTGGATGACCTTCTTATAGTTTTGGAGCTGAATTCGTTTATATTTGATTATATTTATTTTTCTCAATGGCATCAGTACTCTATAAAGGTATAAAAAAGCACCAGTAGATGGCTCTGCAATTCCTGAATTAGAAGCCAGGAACCGAGTGGAGCTTTGATAGCTTTGACTTTTGCAAACGGATTTGACTTGGTCCCACCGATGACAGGAATAACCTCGTGCCGACTTGCTGAAATGGGACCCTGCCGTTTGCGATGTCACGCAGCTCCAAAGGGCCAGGCTGTCCTCGACCCGCCCCGACCTTGTGGACATCCCAATAAAACCAAGCAGACCGGCAGCAACGGGAGGGATGCGGACATTGTCCTGGATGGGGACGTTTCCAAATGAAGGGGAGTGCAGAATGCCACCCAGTTTGGGGCAAGGGCGAGAGTGCTGAGCACAGCCAGGCAGAGACACCAAAAGCCAAAGGCTGCTGCAGATGCCCGAGCCCAGCAGTGCAATGCATGGGAAATGTGAATAAACGTGAGCGCTGCAGAGCTGCGCTGAGCAAATGCCAGCACTGAAATGCACTACTGACAGCTCAGCAAAGGTTTTTCCTAATTTCCTCTAAAAAAAAAAAAGAAGAAGAAATTAAGCTGGCTGAGAATGCAAGAGAGAAACGGGAAGGAAATGCACGGTAAATAAACTTACTTTGTTAATCAAGGATTTGCCTCATGTTACAGGCAATTTAGATGGAGGAGTAGGATTTCCTTGCTGCACAGCCCTCATTCGGGAGCGCGGGGCGGGCTGAGAGCCGTGTGTGCAGAGGAGCCTTGAAGCATCCTTGAGTGCAGGTGGCCGAGGTGCAGGTGGCCCTCCTCACCCCAGCCACAAGTGAAACTCCTTGGAGAGAGTCTAGCGATAAGGGCAGGAAATCAGGGACTTTGCAAAATTATTTGTGGGACTCTGCACTCTGAAATGCTGGCTTTATTAAAAGATTGACTGAGGCATGGGCATCCATGGATTCCCCTATAGTTCAGGCAAAACTAGCAGAGAGCTTTCAGTTTCTAGCAAAGTTGTTTCGTCTGCGGTAGCTGAGGTTATTATTTTGTGTGTTTTAAATAAATTCAAAAAACATATGAAAACGATCTAGAAAATGTGGGCTAATTGTGTTCTGCCCTGTGACATGGTATGTAACAGTGCCATGTGGCACGTTGTGAATTAGAAGAAGTTTAAAGAAGAAATAATAAGTTAAAGAAAAAATTAAAACTTCTTTTTAAGCTTGTTATTTTCCACTAGTATAAATCTTAGAAATGACAATTTTTTCTTCTTACACTTGATAATGAAAAATACTGTTTGGTAGGAAACGGAAAATAGCCCTGGTGGTACTGCTTATGGAAATTTAGTTTATGGACTTTTTCCAGCTAGTCCGTGAGTATGTGTCAATAGCAGATAGCTCCTTTACTTTTTCTGCTATGCTTAGTCTTATGTACTGCTTTTTAAAACAGATCCAAGCTGGTTTTTTTAAAGCTTCCATTCAGTTAATACAAATGGCAAGAATATGTGAGGATGTTGATATTTAAACATCAACATTAAATGCAATGTGTTTATGTCAATAATTCAGACATAAACAAATAATAGTGGTATGATTGTTTATAACAAGGAATTCTCTAAATCCTAGATTAACTTCGTCATCTATTGACAATGATTTTCAAAACAGGGAAAGTAAAATTAGAATGGGAAAAATCATACTATATTATTCTTTATTTTATTGAAAAAAAGCTGCATATGGAGAGATCATTCTGATTATATAATGTAGTAAATTTCTGTGACCTTTCATTTACTTAGAAAAGGCTACAGTGTCTCACAGTATTCAGTATTCAACAAGAGTATTATCTAGGGAAACAATCGTCTTTTAAACAATGTGAGGCACAAATGTTATTATACCTTATCATGTACAAATATTCCCATATTTAGCTGGATGAAAGACAATCCCAAGTTTAAGGCAATTATACTGTCTCAATTTTTTTAGCCCAAAGTATGTTTTAAGCTGACCTTATTAAAGACAGTTAAATACATTTTGTTTTGTTTTTGTTTTGTTTTCTGAGCACAGTGTTTTCCAGGTAAGCTTCCTCGGATCACATTGCATTCACTACCTAAATGCAGGCAGTCCTAATGAGACGGCTGATGTGTGGCAAAACGGCTCCCTGATATCTATACTCAACTCCTGCCCTGTGGTAAGTCCGAGATAATTGGATTGTATTATGTGAATCAAACATGACCCTTGGATTCAAATACATAATGAAGAGGGAGGAAAATCCCTCAGATTCGAGTAAGTTTAGTGCACGTACCTGCTTAGCTGCATAACATGGTGGTAGCCATTTATGATAACTGGCATATTGTTTGATAATATCAGTTGATTGGTTGCATTTTACTTCTTTGTCATCACTTTGTCCACCGGTCTGACTCAGCTGAGACTATTTCTGAATCTTTGAGCTTTAACAAGCATCATATTGCTGGTAAGGGCTGACACAGAGGTGCTGCTTTACTCATCTCTGAATTACGGAATTATCTTTATCCCCATCTCAGCTCTGGATCACGAACATGCTTGAACACTGCTGTCATATTACATTTTCAAACTAGAATTCAAAGCTTTCTGCCCAGTAAAAAACAGTCTTAGGAATTTACAGAGAAAATAGATTTAATAACTGCCATATATAGCATGGAAAACTCATTTTAATCTTAAAACTCATTTAAGATTAACACTGTGTTTACTTGTTCTACATTTTTTCCGGATGCCAGGATTCATTGGTCCATCTGCTTCCAGAGATATGCCTGGATAGCCCTTTATTATTATCATTATTCTAATAACTAGTGTACTTTTGTGATTTGGATAATACAGTTCATATTAGTTTGGTATGTGCAATAATTTTGCTAATGTATTAATAGATGCAACCCAAAATTTACTTGTTTGTAATTTTAACTTAAAAGCAGGATGGTACTCTCTGTGCTTGTCACCAATTTGCAAAATTAACACCAGATTTTTGCCCAAGTGGTAAATGATTATACTTAACACCACTTACCAATATAATTGCTATAATAACTGTTGGAGAATTTAAAGCACAGATAATTTCCTTCTCACTTGTGCTATTGCTTGTACATGGTACATGTTATATACAAAATCTGCATTTTTTTATGCATTCAGCACATTACATGTTATACTATATCCTACAGTAGAAAAAAAAAGAGAAAAGAGTCAAGCGGGCAAACAGAAGCCTCTCTGTGGTGACCTCCCAAATGATCTGGAAGTGCTTAAGGACACCAAAAAGAATGCTGGGAAGTATCATAATGATTTTTAAATAATTGTGCACATGTCCATGCTTGCACACGTGTACACGCAGACATACATGCACACACACTTACAAACTACTCCAAAAATAGAAAGCTGCTCTATCACAATGTGGTTTTTTTTTCTTTTTTTTTTTTTTGTGCTAGGTGGAATCTTTTTAATAGAAGTTTGCTTTTAATGTTTCCTGCTTTCTAAAGTGTCTATCCTCATCGTCATCCTATATCAGGTAAAACCGGATCCTGCTGAAAGCAGATGGTGCAGAGTATCCAGAATAAGAGATAAGGCAAACGTTTCAAAAAGACTTATTGGAAAGCCCTTCTAGTACATCATGCCAAAACTCATCTCTCTTAACCCTCATCCATACTATAATTATCTATCACATGGGATTCATATGTATTATTGCCTTCACACAACAGTCTCAGAATGACTTACAGATGGGCATCTTTATTTTTTTTGGCACTTTGGGGAATCCTTTTGAAAAATGTTTTGCTACGTATTTTTTAAAAAGCTTTCTAATGTATACACATTTATAGCATAAGTATCTAGACATTTGCCTTCAAGTATGCTTGCTTTTCACTGCTGTGTACATGTACATAAACGTTCATGCAGCATATGTCTCTGAAGATGATTCTTGACAGCAATATTGGGTGAGAAGTCTTTCCCCGTAAAAGTTCTCCACAGATGCTCTTTCAGGAACGCTCCTTTTTATGTAAATGAAAAGTATGTTTCTCTAGTGGGCTGAATATACCACTGGCCAAACGAAGAAAACCACAGACTCCACAAACCTTGCTAGGAATGAGTGGCTGATGACCGCATATGCCTTTATGAACCAGAAGGAATTACGTTCCCTATTCCAATGTCTGCAGCAAGAATTGTTCTATTGATTTCAGGAAGCTGACTGAATTGAATGACACAAATGGATATGCAAGTAACATGCAACAGCCTGAAAAGATATGGGTTTGGATCAGGTCTCCAGTACGTGCTCAGGTGAGGGATGCATTGGCACCAGACCAGTAGTGCAAAGGTTGCATATAATTTACATAAAATAGATCAATTAACCTCCCCTCTCATCTGTCTAAAGGTAGGATGAGATGCAGAGGTTCATTCTTTAAAGCATATGTTGGTGGTTAGATAAATATATACAAGGAAGACATTGGGTGGTTGGGAAAGGATTATTCTTACAGCTTAAAAGAATTGGATCCTGAAATGCAGGTATTTTACCTTAATTACACAGAAAGATATTGTATAGGAAATGTAACTTCAAACAAGTATCTGAACAGTGGCAAGATACATTGCTTAATTTTTATAGATTGTTCAGTTTTGGGAAATATTGTATTTCTTGTTCAATAAAAATAAATAAATAAATAAAAATAAGGCCTCTGTAACTTCTGAATGAAGAATGAAAAACCAATTTTCACTACTGGTTTTAATCAAGAGAGTTCTCTGCTGGTCACCTTTACTAGCGATAACCTTCCTTTTGTCCCCTGGGCTTTGTAGGAGAGACGTGATTATGAAGGGCATCTATCCATTTGACGGTAATAACTGTACTGAGACACACAGTAAACTGTCACTAGTGTGAATTAAGGAAAATTATCAGTAAGAACAGCACAAACAAACTGCAGCTGTCATTAATAAACTCCTAGCAGTACCAGCATGTTTCTTCACAGGAATAAATGGAACTTTTATATTAGCTCTTAATGGATGTTAACTGTTTTGGAAGTTTAAATGATAACAAACTGACCATTTGTTATTAAAAGTGATCTGAACAGAACTGAGATGTAGGGAGATGTTCTTTAAAAGATAAGGCTTTTGATCATTTCCAACTCATAAATTAAACAACAGAGTTAGCTGAAAGTGCTTACAATAGTTTTATATTTATTCAAACATTAAGCAGAAAAGGGATGAAAGATAGGCTACATTTCCTTTAAAAAGCTAAAAGGCTGACTGTTTGTTTCATGCAAACTGCCCAGCCTTAATTATTAATAAGAAATGGGCTGAACCAAAGATTAATTATCGAACAACTGCTGCTGCAGACCCATAATCAAGTGTCTTGCTCTTGAGTGAGCAGGGCTACTTGCTGCGGGAATTTAGGGGAATGAATTCTTCTGTTACTGAGGTGGATTGTTTGTGGATCCACCCCGAAAATACATCAGAAAATGTCAAGTGATAGTTTTAGTAAGAAGCTCTTTCTGATAACCAAGATTTAATAAAGAAGAGACTCAGTGGCAGATGAGCTGGTATAAGAAGAGCATGCACCTTCTCAGTGACTGAAATAGCTATGAGTGCTGCACACACACTCGTGGTGAAGCACATCCAGCTATGCAGAAACAGATAAGGAATGTTTCTTGGTAGCAGACAAGCAGTCATTTGAAGTAATTGCATATCCACAATTACTTCTGTCCAAACCACAGGAAAACTTTTTTTTTTTTTCTCATCTTAAGGTTTACCAAGGTGGTATCCAGTAACAGACCACAATTCACTGTAGGTGAAACAGCTTACATCACTCATTAAGAGGAAATATCTATAGGCTTTGTTACCCTACCTAAAAGAAAAGCAATGCAAACAGCACTTACAAAATAAATGCTGAGCCTAAAGAAACAGAAGTATCCTACTGTATTGCCTGGTAAGCACTGTACCGTGTGCCAGAATGCTCCGAATTCCTGTAGCTGGAGATTCTGTTTAAATTGTCTTTCCTCAAATTTTATTTGTTTTCACCTTAGGGAACTTAATGAGGAAATGAAAAAGCCCAGTGTGGTAAAACTCTTAGTAAATTTGTTAAATGGAAATAACAATGGCTGAATGACATGTCTGCTGGAGAGAGAGCAAGGATAGTGATAATCTTTGCTTGAACCATTTCATGTATTTGGTAGGTTTTGTTTTGTTTTTCTTTTTAAACTAAAATTCACAATGCACATATCTATATCTGTTTTACCCTCAGGAGCAGAGGGGAAAAACAGAACCATTGGAAACTGAATGTCATTTAGAATTGTTTTTTTTTACTGTGGAATTGAAATTGTTTTAATTTTGGATATCATAGAGCCAACTGGGAGCAAACCAGCAACAATAAGATATGTTTGGCCAGTGTATAGGTTTCAGTGTCAAACAGAATTACTCCATAAGACCTAAGATATAGGCTACTAAACAACTGGCATTGGAAACTAAATGAGTATTTAAAAACGACTGTCAAATGCAATGTAGACGGGGCAGTGTGCCATTGAATTGGGTGGAAAAGCTTAGCTAAAGACATTCTAAGCTCCTCCTTACACGTTTACAAAATGCAGGGTGATTTCCTTGTTATCTTTGCAGAAATGTGTAAAATTAACCTTGTAGCATTCTGCATACTGAGAAAGAAACCTTAACATTTCAGGACTGGGTTTAGTGCACTGAAAATGTATGCATGAAACTGTCAACTTTGGATTAAGTGATATTAGCCCTATTTTCTGTGTAGCTGCTTTTTATTAAAATCAGATCTGGTTTTAAGATCAGATCTAAGTCTTTCAACTGTATTTAATGTTTCTTTTGGAAAAGAATATCATAATTCTTACAGTTAGAGGAATAAGAAATGTGATTTCTGTTCCAAACTCTGCACAGTAACACAGTGAGTGGCAAACCTGAAATTGGAAAACATTATGAAAAAAATATTCTTCTCTGTGTAACAGAGTCCCTCTAAAAGCTTATTTATTTGTTCTTAATAGTACCTACTACATGCACTACTTGGTAAGGTCATGTCTGTTACGTGATTCACATCTTGCACAATAGCTTGCTTTCATCAGTAATACAGTGCAATAAGCAGGGATTATTGCTCTGAACGAGGTCTTCTTTTCTCAGTCTTAAAGGTTTCTTCCTCAAAGGCTCTTCCAGTTTCTATCTGAAGGACCCTATGAACGTAGTGGAGGTGATGAATAGAAGAGTTTAAAGGCTTTCGCAACTGTGGGACCCAGAGCCCCAGCTGCTAGACAGGCAGAGATTTCCCCCCTTCAATTGAGAGGGGTGGGTATTTCACTAATGGAAACTCTTGAAACACAGACCCAGTGGAAAGTGTTGTTACCTGGCATTTCACAGTGCATTTTAGTATTTTGCTATGATTGTAATCCAGACTGCTAGCATAATTTATAGGCTTAGATTCTTAGTATAGTGAATGCTTTAGTGTTGCATACTACGTTTGTCGCTTTATTTCTGTGTTTTATATCCCTCCTGTATGCTTTGTGTATTGTGTCAGTTATCTGAGGAAGTGTACAACCTGAGTACAACATACACACATGAGTATTTTAAAAAGTTTGAAGTAAAAAGTGTGAATTTATATGAGATTCCTGCTATGAATTTAGACCATAAAATCAAATATAAGATTGGATTAAAAAGATTTGATCATTTCAATTTTGAAACTGTCACTGCCTCCAAGTACTCTGCTGACTTATCTCTCAGTAATTTACATATCTGTCTAATTTTGGCAAAACAAAACACTTCCTCAAGAAAACCTGTATGAGATTTACAAGTAGAACAGCTCTAAGCAGTTCCAAAATAATGTATAATTTGTTGTGATTTCAAAGAAAGAATGGACATGGTAAAAATAATTATAATAACTCATAACAAATAGCAATGGTAATTACTGAGTGTTTGCTCTTCAAGGGAACCCAAATGTACTAGTGAAAACTCATTTGCAGGGTTAGACAGTACTTGGACACAGTCTGGCAATTCTGAGCATGACAGGACAAGATTCAGTTTTTGAGAGCATCCAAGATCAAGGTCAAGGGAAAACTGGGTAGGTGAATATAATAGGACTGAGATGGAATTTACAGTTTATATTTCACATTTCCCGTTCTCACATCAAAAATACTTTGAAAGGATAACCTTCCTAAAATTAGTTACTGTCATTTCCTTTAAAATGGGTGCTTATACTGCTTTTCATATTCTTATAAGAAGTGAATCTAGAAATTTGCATAGGCTGTGGGATGTTAAGGTTCAAGTGCCCTATTAGCTTTAGAAGATTCAAAGTCACATTTCTCATCTTCCACAATAGTGTGGTAAAATAACCCAGATTCATTATCTTATTTTGGCATTAAGATAGGATTATTCCTTTCAAGTTACCCCAGGCTACCTCCCTGTTGGAAGGACTTGGACTATCTTCCTTAGAATATTCCATTTGTGGAACATTTAATGTTTAAATATTAAATTTACTTACTTGAATATAATTGACATTACAGGGGATTTTGAAATAGCAGAATAATACAACAGTGTGCTTAAATCACAAGTACAAATTACAGTTTTCATAGCAACTGCAATTATACACTTGAATTACAATTCAAACGTGATTCTCACTGTTTATCTCCATAATGTTTCCCATCATGATGTTGGGTGTCCCCAGTCACTGTGAAGGAATACATGGATCAAAATCAGCTCAAGTCTGCTGCTCACTTCAAAGTTCATCTTGTTGGTTGTTCAGTTTTTATGCCTTTTATGGGTTGAGCCACATATCCATCCCCACTAACATGCTTGTCTAGATAACTCAGGAAGGTACTTGCAATCTTTTGACTGATTAACTCAAGGACAAACATTTACACAACCAGTAGAACCATTCATCTGATGCAGCTGTTCATCAAACTCCAAGGCCACACTCCAGTACCTCCTGTGTTGCAACGAGTTCAGCTTTCTTTGCTGCATCTGTGGTCAATCACTCCCTACTTCTCTTAGCTTCATGGGCACATCGTCCTTGCTCAACTTCTTTGAGCTTTCTTCTGTGGATCTATCGTACCCCCAGAAAATTGGACATTGGGAATAAAAAGAAACTATCATGTTCGTTCTTTCTTTCTTTAATGATAGGGAGACACACAAGGAAAAGGATAATCTGGATTCTGTTTGCTGTATTGAGCAATGCATGTTTGTTTTCACATAAATTGCCTATTTGCCAAAATATGTATGTGTCTTGAACTTGGACAGGAGCATATGTCTTTTTGCTTCCAAATAAGTTTCCCCATTTGGATAAAGAAGAAACAGGCTGCATTGAGTGATCATACTGCTTCATGTTTTCAGGCCTAAACATTTGATTTAATTTCTTCTGTGACACACCTTTGACTGGAATCAGGGATAATTTGATATTGAGCTAGTGCAGAAAGCATGAGCAGATGGTTCCTTTTTAAAATCATAAGCTTCCTAAGTTGATACAGGCAGCTGAATATGTGGTTTCCACATCTCTTGAGAAGGCTTTAACCCCAGATGATTGTGGTAGGAATTGGGTCACCTTCTGAATTATAAGTCCTTTTAAGAAGTAAGTAATATTCCCTATTTTGGGGACTTGCATTTAAAGATCTTATTTCCAGGTTAAGTCTTAAGCTCCACTCTGAAGTATCATGTTTTATTTTCCCTCTGGTCCAATTATTTAGTAAAAGGAAACGGAGACCAATGTGTTGAATTAATAAAGAGGGCAGATAAGAAATAGACTAGCATAAAGATGGGCTTGAGGTTAAAGTGGAACACTGGAAATAAATTTCTTTACAGGTATAATTTTATTGTATTCTTTCTTTTTTCCATTTATCTAGATGAAAAACTGAACATTTTGGAATTCCTAGTGTGAGTGACATGGACCCCACTCCTGCTAAGCTCTTGAAGAGCTGTGGATTCTGGAAGGTCTATGCTGGTAGACCAGCTGCCAAAAAGCCATGCAGGTGAGCTGGCAGATAACCAGACAAATTTTGAGAACTTAATCAAAACTGACTTATCTCTGTGAAACTCCCTTAACGAATAAGCAAAATCCAATGGCCCCCAAAAGCGGTTGTATGTTCTGTCAACAGCACTTCCCACGTACAAGTGATCCTGTGACAAGTAGTTGTTGATAAGCCTACATAAAAGAGAAATTCAGCTCACTGCGCACTTGCCAGCTATGTGAAAAAGCGTGTTGTTCTGCTGCATGTGGAACAGAAATTCTCTAAACCTCTGGCCTGAACCGGGCTCTAACCACAGCTTCACAAGTAGGACCGCACACTTCCATTACTTGGTGCGAATGTGTCAAGAAACAAATGAATGCTAAGTCTCTCCGACAGCCAGTACATCTGGCTTTTATCCTGCTCACTGCCTCATTCAGGAAGGAATATGGTTATTTTTAAATCAAGGGTCCGTGTGTGGAGCCAAATAAACATAATTCTCCGGCTGGTTCAAAGAGGATAGGAAAAGATTTTGAATGTCCTGAATTGTATAGACATATTTATCATCTGCTAAAACCTTTCCCCTAAAGAATCAAAGGCCTCATTTGTTCTTCCAACACTCATTGCCTCTCCAGTCTCCCAAACAGAGCCCCAAGGCAAATAACATTACATTCCAGAATACAAATAGCAAGTTACAAATATTCTTGACCTGTTCACGAACATTATGATACATAATATATTAATTGGGACTTTTCATGCAGCAATAACATTCAAACAGTTTAGTTCTCACCACAGTGGTGTAGCTAAATTATGGCCATCTAGAAGATGGACCAGAATTCTTCTTCATTGACTATGCAATCATTTCTTTTGTTTTTTATCTCCTCTATTCAAGTATACCTGGAGTCTGTGATTTTAATTGTTTAAACAGAATTACTATGGATAATAATTTCTTAAACTGCATATACTATATGAGTGTCCAGAGCAGAATGGATATGGATATGTGGTTTTGATAGATACAACCAGTGGGATGACAATTAGCAGGGCTTTTTTGAAGAGGTAGCCTCTTTAATATAGAAAAAAAAAATGCTTTCCAGGCTTCTCACAGTCAATACTTCTCCTTGATGAGTAGCAACCAACTTACTCATAACCTCTTGTCCTGCAGTTTCTACAGATGCTTCCATCCCTGACTGCTATGTATGGTTCATTTACAGCTAATTACAGATCGTGTGATGCATTTGGAAATATGTTGACATATCTCTACAGTTTTGGTCTAGTAAATGCCACTGAGCAGAAAAACAAAATGTTTTATCTTCTTGCTTAAAAGATTTCCTCATTTTATGAGTTTTTTGTATGTTTGCAAAATACGACATGATCAGTATTTTGAATGATGGAAATATTATCTGAAGTTTTGCCTGGTTTGTTTAAATACATACAGTTTAAAGGATATCATTGCTTAAATATAGCATATTCCTATGTTCCAGTTTTTCTCTCTCATTTCTCTACCATTTTGGTTGGTGTTCTGTTTCTCATTTAGTTTCAACAATATTATTAACTTTAGCAGTTATAATGGAAAGACCTCATCGTATGCTAAGTAAAGATCTTCTTTAAACATAATTTTACCAAAATAAACCCACAGAATTATGTTTGTATTATTTAAATGGTTGTAATATTTAGTATATTATACAATTCTTTCTGGGTCTGCCCAGTTGAGATTTTCAAATAAAGAACAGATGAAAGCAAAAGGCAATATAACAATTGGAAGCTCATGGTAAAAACAACAGTCCCAATCTCAGAGCTGTAATTGTACCTCCTTTTGTAGGTAAAATATGTTTCCAATAACTTTGCTGCTGCCCACTGTTTTGAAGCTCAAAATCAGAATTGTTTTCCTTCTTTTCTGTGTCTTTAGACTTTTTAGCTATGAAAATGTACATAGAGATGTAATAGAGATAATATAAATAGAGACATGGGCATGTAAGTGCTTTATCCTGTGTTAATCTGCAATAGGATCTGTGGCAATTTGCCTGTTCAGTGGTGTGCAGATTTAAGGTATTTATTGTGAATCTCATTAACTTATTATTAAATAATAAATCTGTGTCAGACATATCTGACACTTCTTATCAAAATTTGTTCCTTGTATTCAACCTTTCTAAAATATCTCCATTCTTTGCTTTCTGCTTCTGGTGGGCTTATTGATTATGTATTGTTGAATTATTCTTTTCATGTAAATCAGAAGACTAGGAGTATTATGTTTCATATTTGTCTTCTGCTTTTCATCAGTGATCCCAGTTATTTTAGTGAAAACATGTGAGAACTCTCTGGGAAAGGAGGGAAAGAAACAGTGAGGCTTTGTGACTCTAGGCAAACAGCTAAGGAAATATTTTTTTCTCCATATGAATATGTTAATAATTTTTGAGAGTCTACAGGTCAGATCCTCAGCCCAAGTTAAACCCCTTTCTGCTATTTTAATTGTGCACAGGGTACACAAAGTCAAGCTGAGAGATTTTTTTCTTTCTCTCAACCAAATCCCCATCCCATCTGGTATTAAGTCAGAACTCCCACCCTCCATCTTCTCCACCTCCTCCTCTTCTCTGCTGCTTTTAAAGGATACATTGCACACGGCCCAGGAGCTGAGAGGAGCTGGAGAAAAGTGAACAAGATGTGGGTTGAACTTGGTGTCCAGGGATTAGAAGAGCTGGTATAAGAAATTCACACTGTAAAACTGTTTTGGCCACAGGCCAGGATACATGTAATTCCTTCTGTCCTTTTCCCTTTTGCTCCCCTTTACTCCCTCCCTTATTCTGGGTATGAGCCTTGCAGTGTTGTCTAGAATCTTTGTAATTGAAGGAAAATCTGTGCCCTACTGAGAGTAAGTTGCTTTGCCCGTGCACAGGTTTTTCATGTAGTGTATACATGAGGTTCCTTCTCAAAAAATCCCCTTCTATGCTCTTGTATCAAGCTCTCCTATCAAAATTTATGACAGCACCAAAAATAAATATATTTTATACATATATATATATATATATAAAATTAGGAAGGGCTGAGCTCCTTGGATCACTTCTGAGCCTGTCCATGCCATATGGTTAGCCCACAAAGGTTTCACACTTGGAAGTTTTTGGAGTTTGCCTGGTGTAGTTTTAAATGGCAAATAAGATAGCTATGGAAATTCTGAGTTCTGTGAAGACTGTGGTCTGCATGTGAGAGGCATCTGTTTTAGTTAACATTATGTGGCAGAAGTAACCAGTACATTAAAAAAAATATAAAAAAGAGTTTAATTGGAAGAAACAACTATTTAAAAGTAGATATTAACACTATCAGATTATGTGAACCCAATGGATAGCTAAGAGCTCTCTTTGCAGGGAAATCCTAAATTCTAAACCAGAGAAGAACTGAATTCTTCTTCAGATCTTTGGCAAGAAAGAAGGAAATTTCTTCAGTAAGTCAGATACTCAGTTTGTCTGGTTTGATGCTGCTCAGAGGTTTGGAATGTGAAAGGAAGTGTTGCAAGGAGAGGCTAGCTATCAGAATCTGCATGAAAGTGCTCAGAAAAGCATAATGTAGTTCATCATATGGATTGCTCTGACACATATATAGTGTTTATTTATACACGTACAACTATTGTACCAGATCTTTTCCAGATCTGTGTTCTTTGTTGTGGATACAGATTTTATGCAGATACTTCTTGAAAGTTCATTGCCCTCTCACAAGGCACAAATACCTTTTTCTTTATATATGGATCTTTCTTTTACTGCTGCTAAGGTCTAAATGCCTCGTGTCAAATAAGAGGCTATCCTGCATAAATGAATTAGTACTGCGCTCTCCAACTGCCTTCCTCAAACACATTGTAGGGCCAGTAGTAACTCATAAAGCGTTTGCAGCCTTTCTCTGCTTGTATATCACATTTGAGCTATTGTAACAAAAAACAATACTTAGAGCAATTTTTTCTTGTTAGTGCCGAGGGGTGGAATCACATCCCTAAGTCACTGGCAAGGTTTCCATTTGGTTTTTGATAGGTCCATAACTACCTAAAGAAGGCTACAGCCTGGGAAACTTTGAAAATAAAATCTGATCCTCATTCTTCTCCTTGTCTGTGCAGCCTTTCCCACTCAGGAGCCTAAGCGGTGATGAAGAGAATATCTGTAAAGCCAGCTGGCTCTGCCCGTAAGCCTGCTTGTACTGCAAAGGGCAAAATTGGTCTGCGTGTCTCAGAGGGAGACCAGTCTTTTCACTTTCAAAGTTTTCTTCTTTGTGGATTTAAGCATGTTTACATTTTCTTGTCCAACTGCTGATTCCGTATCCTTGCTGGTTTTCTCCTCTCTGGCCCGTGGATGCTGTTCATATTTATGACAACAACCTCATCAAATCTCATGCTCTGGACATTCTTTGGCAGAGGGTTTCTGACAGGTGACTTTTCCATTAAGGGGTTTTTTCCTTTGGCTCCCCTCCTAAGCTCTCCATACAGCCTGTTGGGGAGGCTGGGAGTGCACTTCAGACAGACTCTGGCAAAAGCTCAAGATTTGTATGCAGTTCTCAGTCAGATTCAGAAACCATAATATTTTCTAATGCAAACTCACAGATAACACGCGGCCAAATTCACACATTTCTTTATTGAGTTTGAAGGGAAGTGTTAAGTGAAATTTAATGGGAATGTATGTGTGAGAGATTAGAGGGTAACTAAGTTTTGCTGTGAACTTGTGCTCTTACATTACAAAGAGAAACTCAAAAGTGGGAGTCTCTTTATTTCCAAAACTTCCACTTAATTTGTCTCAAAAAGGCCAAGATGTGACAAAATCAAACTTTTGCGTTCTGGTGTCTGTCTGAATTGGTGAGTCATCCAAAAGCCTTTCAGATTCTGTTATTCCCTCAGACTACAAGGTTTTGCAGGTTATTTTACCTAACCAAATGTACTGTTGAAATCAGTTTTGTCTGGATATAAGAAATGAATGCTCTGAAAGACAATTTTGCAAAATATAATATTTTATCTGTTTTACTACTCCACAGGGAAAAAAAAAAAAAGGCTGAGCTGTAGATGGAATTATTATTCCATTGTGGGGAAAAAGTCAACATTTTTTTTGATAAAGGAAAGAAGATCAGATGACTGCTCTAGGTCAATGATTTGGGCATTGTGAGAAAGAGAATTGTGAGAAAGAGAAATAATTTCTTCTAGGACAGCTTAGGCATTTAGTTCTTATATTTACTGTCCATATTCTAATCCCTAGGCTAGTGGCTACTCAGATGCTGGTCCAAGCATAAGAAGTGGCCATGTGTCCATTTCCCCTCTGTAATAGTTTTCTGGATCAGATAAATCTTTTGATGAAACTAATGGATAGGGGAGCAGAGGGGAAGGGAGAGAGGGACAGAGAGAAAGGAGTGAGAAGGTGAAAGAGTGAAAGAAGAAAGAGAAAATAAGGAAAAGGAAGGATGGACGGATGGACAGACAATGTAAAGGAGGGAGGACAGCTATATAAGCACTTTCTAAGAGAAAAGAAACTTCTGTTGCAAAATTCCTGACCACATAACTGTGGCCTCACATGTGGCCTCAAAAGTCAATTGTAATTATAAGATCCTGGTAAGAATGTGGTATATGCAAAATAAGTTTTAAGATAGACCAAATGGGTGGAATATTTTGCGAAAACAAATGTACTTTCACTGCATAACCTGAGATGAACACAATCCTGTTTCAATAATCTTTCTCAAAATTAATATATGTCTCTTCCATAACAATTTATAAACACAATGCATAACCTGATTATTGAGATATTTATCAAATGAATATATTGGTTAACTTTAATAGGGGGAAATGGAATGTGAAGACAAACCATTACTTTGTGAATACTTTTAGACTGCAATGAGATAATGACAAATTATTATCATGGTATCACGAAGACTTTGTTCCTGTCACCGAAAAAGCTTCTTTTTCCATTCACTAAACCAGCAGAGATAAAGAGCTACAGCACTTGAAAAAAAGATGCCTCACAGTCATCTAATCAGATGGATTAAGATGGTTTTTGTGGTATCTGAAACTGCCAGACCTGCTTGGGCTATGACTAAGGAATGGAAAATTACAGCTATGTTATACATATAGAATATTTTCATTTTTTTGATAGCTTTAACTAAACACTGTGTTTTTCCAGTGAAAGTGAATATGATAGTTTGTCTTAAGAAAGTTTTCTTGACAATTCACCTCTGGTCAAAAACTATTCAAGGGAAGAACTGTTAGTGCCAAATCCAATCTCTTTTGTTGGTAAGCAATGATATACAGAGTACTGTGGCCCAGATCCCATTCTAAAAGTGGGAAAATCATGTCATTGCTCCCCAAGATAGATTAAAGCATTTTTGGAGAGGGACCAGAGGAGACACAAAACACTGAGCGAAGCGTTTCCTCGTATTTGGATAAAAAATGCTGTCAGGCAAGGCAATATATATCAAATAACCCTGCTCCACTGAAAATTTGAAGCATACCTGAATTGAAGTGTCAAAATACTCCAAACTGTTGTCAGTATCTCCAAGCCAAATCAGCTGGAAGTAGGGAAAAAAGTTAATGATTTATTCAAATATGCCTATGTAGGGTCAAAATGCTCAGTTCACCTCTATTTTTTTTGTCAAATGGAATGTGTATTACAAGCATGTCAAAGCTCATTCAAATTGCTGAAACCATTTAAGGCTTCTTTTTCATGTTAGTTCAGGTGAAGCGTTAGGTGTGTCCTGCTTAGGAACAGAATAATTGCACTTTAACACCTGTCATAGTTACTGCTAAGTCCCACAGGCTTGTTACCTGTTTGTTTGTGACCTGTTTACCTGTAACACTGTTAGTAGACTTTCATTTTCCTGTTTTTATTCTACGCTATTTCACAAACAATATGGCTATTTTTTCTATAATCACAGTATGGATTCTAATTCTGTTCCATCCAAGTGCAGCTATATCGCATTTTAGTTGTACTCATTCTTCAAGTGGAATGTGACATATATACTAACTTCCATCTCACATTTTTTTTTCTTTGGTAAACTATGACTTCAGTTCATAAACTAATTGTTACTGTAATGCTAGGTGTACTGCAGGGATTATTTGCCAAAGTTCCCTGAAATTGCATATTCACATAGTAATTTTTTTTTTTCTATTTAATAGTGCAGATGCAGGAGTTTGACAGACAAAATAAAAATATGTGTGTGTATGGGTACACAGACCCGTCCTCTGAAATCCTTTGTGGCAGATAAAGCAAATGAGAATCCTCTCTTTGGCACCATTATCCAAATGCCTCCTCCACTGCCTTTCTGTCTGAGGTAAAGGCCGTGCAGATGGTTCCGTGTAATTCACTCAACCAAATGATTCAGAGACAAGAAGCTAAAGTCCTTGTTACTTGAACCTTCATCCCTTTGATTTTGCCATATGCTGCAGGAATTTACTACCTGGAATACTTTGTTACTTAGAGTTTTAACTGCTTACGCGCCAAAAAAAAGCCATATTTTTTTCCAGCAAGTATATAGCTCCATTTTTTTGGAAAGCCGCTCTCTAAACATAATGATAGTATCTGCATTCTGAGAGAGAGAGTTGCAATTAATCCTGGTTTTAAAATGTCCTAGACAGTATCCCAGCTTTTGTGTGCATCAGAGGCAGGTCTGCAGTAAAGACAAACATCTAGTGAAATAAAGGTAAAGAGTCATAGAGAGGAGGAGATCGCTACCTGTGGTGGGAGGCAAATTTAAGTCTTTTGTGATATAATTTGTAAGGAGCCATAATTGGAGACAAAAAGTCAACTGGTCACAGGGTCTTTTTGGTCTTTTTTTTTTTTTTTCCTAGCTCATTCTTTAAGTGCTCTCTTTTTATCTTCCTTGGCAGAATTTATCCTGCTGTTTTCTTGTCTATCTTAAATAGAATGAACACATTTTCAAATGATAGCCAAACAGAGCAATTTTCTGATGGCATTTTTATAGGGTTACAAAACAACCTCACAAAATCTGTGATGGTGTGCTTTTTAAATACACCTTAGCCTTGGTATTGTCAACTTGTAATTCAGCAATGACACACAAGTATTGCTCAGGGGAACTGAGAAACTGAACAGTAGGGAATTATTTTTTTCAGGACCTTAGTGTTTGGAATAGAGTTCTTGAAAGCTTTGAAATTCACCGTGAGCAAAAGAACAGCTTTCATACTGAGTCTCTTTTCTTACCAGACCAGATTCTGCCACATTTACTAACTTTGAAATTAGGACCATTATCAGTGATGAGAGAGAGAACCTCAAAAAGAGAATAAAAAATTTACTTTTTTTTTTTTTATGAAAGGAAGTAGAGAGTTCAGACAAACACAAAACAGCTGGACTTGAATCTGCCAGCAATCCAGTATCTAACACGTTGTTCAGCTCATTAATTAAAAGTTTATTTAGTTTACCTAACCACCTCTGTATATCCCCTGATCCCACCACAGTGCCTGTCTGCCTGATGATTTTTGCTGTTTCTTTACTATTACTTTACTTACAATGGAGAACTGAGGCACGGAGAAGTAGTGCAGTCATAGAGTGTAAGCAGTGTCACCTAACCTTGAGGGATCGATTTATTCTTATTTCCTTCATGTAGGCATGCAGTGCCATTTGAGATGACCTAGGGTATGGGTATCCCACCTTGTCAATGGAGGTATCCCACCTCCATTCAGCACCTTAGAGGGACACAGCTCTCCTGCACAGCTCCTGAAACTGTCCTGTCTAGCAATCCGCAAGTGTTGTCTCAGATATCTTTATCTCCAAAGCCTTTGCTTTAATCACTTGCCTCTAATCATTGCTTTTCTCCATTTTGGTGAAGCCTAAGCACCAGTGCAGACCACTGCAGGCAGACAGGTGATCCCCGAGTCCAGTGCTGGATTCCACTGCTTAGGGAGGGAAAGCTGTCCCTCCAGGACTGCTCTTTTTTTTAATATAGTTTATGTTTTCACTGATAACATAACTGCCACATTTTAGGCAGGGACAGTGCTCTCTTTGGAGCTCCACTGCACAGCTAAGAAGGAGCAGAAAGACACTGTGTCAATACTGTGGAGTTGGAGATATGAGGAGAAAGAGCGAAGAAAAAAAGATGTTTTAGGTGGCACTAGTATCCGTAGCAATCAAGGAAAAGCAGTTGATGCTTCTGTTATAAGGAGAACGGAGAGAGCGAAGGGCCGTCACTAAGCCACGTAAGGCACATTTCCCTTTTGCTCCCAAATTCCCTTCATTGATTAGCGTTAGATTTATCTGGATGACCTGCTGATGCCATGGTATCAATGCCTGATTCCAAGTACTCCAAAACTGAATGAATTCTTTCAGATGAATATTTGCACCCATACAACAATGCAAGTTCTTCATGTTGTTGTTGTGAAAATTTGCCTCAGAAATAGGCCTGCTAGGGCAGACAGTAGACACCTTAAATGAAAGTTGTTATGGAAAGTATGAAGATAATGTAATCAGCCCCAGCCAATATAACGTCAGGTTATACGAGCTTTGATCCGGCATCTCGGCTGTCACGTGTGATTCGGTGGCTTCTGGTTTTGTCAGCAAAAGATAAATCACAGCTCAGAAAAACTTGGTGCCATTTCTCAGACACGGCAAGGATATATGCACAAAAGTGGCTTCGGTTCTGATTTATTGAGGTCTCTTTTTGTCTCCAGAGAATGACGGGAACACTTGCATTTTTTTTTCCTCCAAAATGCTCATTTATGGAAGAACATGTTTCAGCCCCTAAATGATTATTCTATGCTTGTCAGTTTTAGATTGCAGCGCCGGTTACGTTAATGATTTCTGAGGTGATGCAGATGCCTCCGAAGCTGCTGGGCAGAATTGCTAGCATAAAACTAATGAGTATCCCAGCACGACCCTGCACTGCTCCGAGATGAAGGGGCGGAGGAAATAAATTAGAGACCAGAGCTTGAGGAAAGAATATCTGTAAAGCCACTTAATGGAGTCTAGAATAGAAAATTAATCACCCATAATGATTAAGGTTTGTGAGGGTGTTTGATTCAATTCCATTTATAAATATTTTCCACTCAATGATAAATGAACTCTGGCATAGGTAGTAAGCAAAATCTGAGTTAGATACAAGCTTTAGAAGTACATAGAGTAGAGAAACACTAAAATAAAGCAGCTTTTATCTACCATCCGCATTCTACATCTAATAAGCTTTGCATAGTATTTGGGTAGAAAATGATGTGGCAGCACTGTAAAGTGAATGTTGGGAAGTATATAATCTGAAAGTGCTTCATATAATCATAGTAAAAAAAGGTAAATTAAACAGCATTAGTCTGAAGCAGCCTATTATTAAACTATTAGGAAGCTATAGCCATTACAGTTTATTGTTTATAGTTCCTCAGCCCCTAAAGCCTTATTTAGTATTTCATTTTTTTCAGGTCACTTATATGTGGAATTTTTATTTCTTAATGCTGTCATTAACCTGTAGCTATTCTTGTGGAGAAACCTTGCATATTTTAAAGTTGTAGCAACATTTTTCTTACAAGTATCTATCAAGCAAATAAGCAAATAAACTGGAGACATTAAAGTTCTAGTCCACTTTGGCTTTTGAGTTCATAGATTAATGAGAAATTATTTTTAAATTTTGTTTTACAAATTTGTGAAATTCTAGTATTTTTTGCGAATAGTTAAATTGTATGGTCATACAGGTTCCTTCCGTCATTGAAATCCGTACATCTGCAGGTGGTAGATAACATTGTTTCAAATATAGGGGAAAAAACCATAATATTGGAAATGTTATAAATTCAGGTGTTCCGGGCAGCACTTTCAGATCATGACACATCCCTCTCTCTCAGATCAGCAACTAATTAAAGACTGCTCATAAATCCGAGACTTCTTGAAAAGTCTACCCTAGAAGAAAAAGTTTCCAGGTCCATAGGGAATGCATACAGAATACATATTCTGTATCAAAAAAAAAAAAAAAGGAAGAATCACTAAAGTTAGCTTTATCTCATTTATGTTTGGTTGAATGAAAGTTCATTATCTAGTTCCAGATAGTCTGTCCTTCGACTTCCAGTGTAGTCAGCAGAGGTAACAGGTGTTTCCAAATCAGATCATCTGGTGTGAGCTGAAAGCGCCTTTCGAAGGCAGGCCACTAAGTATCGAGATCACCAAATACCTTCCAAACTTTTAAGTCTGTATGAGTTGAATGTAACCCTGGTTTTTTCAGTCTTTTTAATAGTATAGAGCTTTTAAGAAGTAAAAATCCTTAGATTTTTTTTGTCAGTTTTGTCTCTAGTACTAGCATTTCCTATAAATTAAGTTTCCCTGTGTCTATCAGCAACTCAGGAATTAATTTCCAGTACACATACATTTAGACACCGTTGGCGATTTTCTTTTGATTTTTCATACTCTGCCTGCTGATAACTTGACCTTGCCATCCTTATCCACTCCGGTCACAGCTGAATGCAGACGTCTATAAGATTAGGTGGAGGAAATGGAGGCCTAGCAGAATAAAGGAAGAGATCTCAGAGACACTTCTGCCTAAAAAAGCAAATGGAAAAATAAAGCTAGTAATGCCCTGAATGTATAAAGGGAGCTTACCTTGAAGTTCAGTTGCTTCATGTCTTTGTTATGATAAATTAAAGTTTATGCTTTAGGTTGACAGTAGGATGAGAGTGTATCCAATATGGCAAATGAGTAAAAAGTTTTGTGCAATATAAAAAGTTGAGTATTGTTAAAATATCTGGTTCTTTGGAAATACAGTCCCTAGAGGAATGCACTTACAAATCCTTTGCAATGTATGTTGTATCTTTGAAGACCTCTTATATGGAAGTTCTTTGTAATTTATTAAATGTGAGTTTCACCTTAGTTTATTGTTTTACAAATCTGTCTATTAAGAATCACTATAAAATCACTGTCTTTTCATATAGCTCATAAAAATTGATTGGTACTTTTTTTTAAAAAAAGTTAAATAAAATCTTATACTTCTGTATTACAACATAGAACTATTACTGAATCAGATAGCATCATTGACTTAAAAGAGCGTTTACAGAGCATTGGCAAGGCTAGACATTAAATAACTTCAAGGATCACGTCTGTGCCAGACAAGTTATGTTAATACTATTAATGAATTGAACAAAAGAATTCCTGTGAACACTTTACAGTGCATAAGTCACTCTGAATCAATAGATTTATATCAGTTTTTTAGTGGTGAATTAGCTGCATACACTGAATGGCCTTATTTATGATAGGATGCTATGTCATCTTCACCTCACATCGATGATGAGACTGTGAAACGTCAGTGAAACATTGCTTTTTGTAACTAGATCTCTCAGGTTCAGCACTCACAGATAACCCCAAGGGAGGGGGTTACCTTCTTCCCTGTAAGGGCAGGAGGAGGGTTAACTACTTCTCTTGGGCATTGCTGAAACCTTGATAGTTTATTTTCAGATGTTATTTTCAGCAGGAGATTGCTCTGGTTTATTTAATGAACACAAAAGAAAATGTTCTGAATGCTTTATGCGTGTATGTACATATGTATGTATTATTTATATATGTATACACACACACAGGAGACAAAGTTTCTGCTGCTGAGATATCATAGTTTGAGTCGTTGGTGCCTTTTCACATGTATGTAAATAGTTGCACTGAAGAATACTCATAAGTGCAAAAATTTGCAGGAAATCACTCTGAAAAAGGGGAGACAGTTTCAGATCTCTAGCCTAATTAAGGCCAAGAGAAAAGATTTCTGTAGCAGGAATGAATCCCAGTCTATCAAAGAATGCAAATATATAAATAGTTTTAGGCATATGGAAATCTCATAAATTTCCTGAGAATATATATCCTTTAAATTTCTCTTGCAGTTACTTTACTTCTTTGTGAACTGGGGTTTATTCAAGTTCAATCCTTGCTTTCCTCAATTAAAGAAAAATTAGTATGATCTTTTTAACAGTTACCTGTATATTAATACATCTAAAGTAAATCTGTATGGATGTGGGAAACACTGTCATGAGAAAGACTTGTTCCACTTTATTCCAAAAGAATGTCATTCTAATTCCCTGGTCATTTCACTAAGCCTTTGGGAACAATCTTGTAAGTTGTATCTTCAACAAATGGTGCAAACTTGTGAGAATGCAACCTTTTGGACTCCTGCCTAATGTGAGAGAGGCAAAAAAAATTGTTTAGAACATTTATAGTGCTATTGGAAAAGATGGCATAAAACTGAAGCTTTTAAATGCTAGATGGAGATTATAGGAGAAGTATCTGGGAGAAACTCCATTACTAATAAATGCAAAATTGGATCATTACAGTGTTATTGCTCTATTGCTACTGCATTATGACTGTAACCAGTAATATTTATATCATAACTAAATGGAGACAGATGAGAGGTGGCATCATGGAGGATGATAAAAAATGAAGCATGGTGTAAAGAATGTCATTCAACAGCAACCAAGGATCTAGGAGAAGAAATTAGTTACTACTAGTAGCTCAGCTACCCATTCTGAAAGTCTCTCATCATTTATGCAGCTTGATCCTTTTTGCATCGTCAGGGCCCAAGTTTGAATTTACCTTTACAGTTTTTGCAAGGTAAAGAGGATAGATCAGCAAAATATTTGCATCGTGTCATTGCTATTGATGGAGAAAAACCCTGTCTGAATCCTTAAGAAATGGGACTAGGAAGCAGAAGTGCTAGTGCAGCCATTACCTGCAGTGGTGAAAGTAAACTTGAAGAAAAGCAGAGCTAGTTCACAAAGCAGTTCACCAGACCAACCAGCTCACAAAAATATCTCTGAACTATGCTCAGCTGTGAAGAAGCAGGAGTGGGTAAAGTCTCCCATAAGCTCATCCTTCCCATTACCCATTATTCTTCTCATATTTCAAAGAGGGTGATTACATGACCTGTAAAGTATGGCTTTGATTCCATCTGTACAGAAGAGTTGCAGTTTTAGAGCACGCACCTAGAAATGCCTAGAGCATTCTGTTTGATCTCATAGTGTAAGACAAGTCTGAAGAGGAAAATAGATGGACGAAAGACTTGTTTTTCCACAAAAAACTGCAAAATTTCCAGTGACTTACAGAGTCATGATTTCATTCATAATGGTCATTTCATTAAAATACACGTGAACACTTATGTGCACAAACAAAAACTGATGATTCTCATATAGACTAACAAAAGTGACTATAGCATCTGCTTTGCTGCACATTGTGTTTTGTTTTCTCTAATCTAACCCAAAAGCTACAAACTAGTAATTAAGAAAAGAGGAGAAAAGAGGAGTGAATCAAATGTCAATAATGGGCACTGCCATGTGAACTTGTAGAGAGACCATTGTTAGGGTTTGTAGGTATAAGCCATAAGAGCAAAAATATGAGAAAAATGTCATGAGAAGGGTAAGGAAAAATCGCAGCACAGAGGCTCTAGGAAAACATTGCCTCAGTGCCCCGGAGGTGAGGTTACAGTGCTGCAAAGAGCAGCCCTTAGCACGTCTAAGGCACTGAGGAGCCTAGGGTGCCGTGAATCGGCTTTCCTGTGCAAAGTAACAATAAATGTTTTCCTCCTCTGTTACTGGAACTTCACAGCAACCATTTTACCAGGGACAGTAAGGAATAAGAGTTATTCAGGCTTATTGGCTCCATTTCAGACAAATCTCCCAAGCCCTAGAAATATGCAGAAGGGCTGCAGATTTTCCATTTGGATCAAAAAACACATGGAGCGTCAACAAGTGGCCTGAGAGCTGACAAGGAACATGTGTTTCTCTCTACCAGGACAACTTTCCTTTTCAGTGAAATTCCAGATAAATCAGTTTTTGTACTCTCAATGGGGAGAAAAGCTTATGTTGGTAGAATCCCAACAAATTAACCGTGGAGCTAATGTGTGCTATGTTTCAATGAAATATCTTTGCGTTTCTTGACCAGCTCTGGGAAAAAAATACAGCAAGTATCAATTTAATGATGTCAGACAGGAGATATTAAATCTGCCTTGAAATTAGTCTAGGGACAGAATCTCTTTTCATGCACACTATGTGTAAGACCTCAAGATTCACTTGCAAAACCTCTTGCCAAGAGCATCACCTTGTTCCCAGCCCACTGAGCCTACTTAACACTGTCTGAAGCTAGGTAGTTCCTTTGATTACCTTCCAAACCATGTGAACATCATGAAAAGGGACCTATTCTGATGACTAACTATAGATCAGTTTTATGTCTTCTTTCTTCTCCCCCATACTCCCCATTTCCTCTCTGTACACCTCCATACGCCTCCTGCGTGTGTATCCTTCAGTAGTACAACTGAAATGCTGCAGTACAGGAGCTTCCCTCTGGTATTGCTGAAACCACAAAGAGGAAGGAGCATTTCTCCTGGGCCTATTTTGTATGAAATAAGCAACTGAAATGAAGATCATAATAATCTCTGGATTTCATGTAGATCATCACAGTTTCCACATTTAAGTTATATTAATTACAGACTCATATGCAAAGGGTAGCCTGAAAAGCAAATATTGAGGTAATGTTTTTGTGTGTATTATTGTAATATCTGTGTGTAGAGTGAGGTAGTTGTTAAGCAAGCGGTTGGTTTCAATGGTTGGAATATAACTCCTGGCTTGAAATCAAAGTTCTATAGAACAAAAAAACACAAAACAGCACACACAGTCTTGCGATCTGGACAAAAGAGACAACACAACCCATGAAGAATTTTCTTTGTCTATGATTTCTCTAACTTTTCATTTAAGATCAAGGTGTCAGTGACCTGCCATATTCTCTCTTCAGAATAGATACCAGTGGGAAAAGTATATATGTCTCCTCCAAATCATATTTTTTTTTATTATTCTTTTCAGATATGATATGAAAGTTAAGCTTGGGTAGAAATTCATCTTTCTGTATAAGGAAAGCATAAACATTAGTTTTTCTTGTAAATTAATTAATTTGTCAGGCTGTAAATGTATCTTTGTCTACTGATTAGTACAGAAAGCAATCATCCTCCATTCTTTGCTTAGAAATAATAAAAATCTTTTCCCCTAGTCCTTTGCAGTGTCCTATGGCTACTGTAAAACCAGACCTTGCTTATCCTATGGAGGGTTGAAATGCCATGTTCTGCTCTGTAATAACTGAGAGAAGCACATGGCTAGACTCTTTCTTCAGGTGGCAACATCTGTAAAACATATTCCACTCAGTGTGACAGGGACACAAGAGAAACATGAGGTGCTTAGACTGACTCAGGTAGACTGTGAACAATTCATCTGAAATTGGTTGTCACAGAAGTCTGTACTCTCATTTATCACCTACTCATCAGGGGCTAGCACAAGAGTCTCAGCAAAAGAAATAATCAACAAGAATGATTAAAAAATGCAATTCTCTTTCTCAATTCAAGTGTTGGTGCAGTAAGAGTTGCTAATGGGTAGAAGAGGGGCTTTGGGGAATCATGTCTTACACTGAGTTTTGTAGCTGCCAGATCCCAAGATCTTTGAGATCTTATATCTACATTTTTTTTTTTTTTTTTTAACAGGGGCATAACCTCCATCCCAAGTTTGAAATCAAAATTCTAACTAGAGAGTGGATAAAGACTCTCAAATGTAATAACCACTTTTTCAGTTCCACTTGAGATGTCTTTTGTGTCTGAAACTTACAGAGAGTATAGAATATGATTGCCTCCTAAGAGGCAATATTAAAAATATTGAAAAAAGTCCTTATTGCAGGAGATACTGCTGTCATATTAAACACTCCCGTAAAAATCTTTCCATTCTTGTTTTGTCTTTTTGTCCTAAGCCCATGTAAAAGAAAAACAATTTAATACCTTTTTTCTTGACAGGCTCAACCAACAAATGAAACAAGCAAACAAATGAACAAACAAAGGTCTTTTTCTTATGCTAAGCATGAAAAAACAAAGAAATATTTTTATAAAGATATAAATATTAATCAGTGAGAAAACAGTGACCAATACAGAAAGAATGAGAAGAATCAAGCTCTTTTTATCATTCTTACAGAGACTGCAAATTTTAATAAGTAAATAAAAGTAAATAAGTAAATTGAATCAATGAATTTAATTTTTTTTTGTAATTTGTTTGTAAAATTCACAAATGTATTTCATTACTTATTACTTATTTCTGTATTATGGAATAGAGAAAGGAATAATCAACCAAGAAGATTCCAGATACAGTTTCCATTCTCAAGTCTGGTATTGTGACTTCAGTCTGTCAAAGGATCAAGCTTAGCAATTACACATTTTTGAATGTGTAAACGGTTTTTCAACCCAATTTTGAAAATCTTGACTAAGTATTGCAGGAGAGGGTATTTTGTGATCAAAGGGGTGTGTTTTCTTTTCAGGCATGCCCAGAGTCATTAGCAGCCTGTGGCAATAAGCTCATAGATCAGATCTAAGGCCTTAGTGTTTTTCTCAGAGAAATTACTTTCTGAATGCTATTTGGCACAAACTTCAACTCCTAACTGTCTAGGAGGAGTTCTCAATTCCGCTATCCATTCATTCAGATGTCCCAAATGATAAATATGCTAATAAAGAGCAAATAGGGAGAGATTCCTGAAGTGAAAATAACTCTATCTTGCACAGACTTCATATCATTACCACAGACGTTTGTAAGGCAAGGATAATTCAAAATTAGCTTGCCTTTTTGTTAGAAACTTCTTCCTTCATTTTCTTTTACCACTGCATGGATTATCTGCACAGCGGTTTGATTTACCACTGCATTCACTCAGAAGAGTTTATAATTTTGTAGTTAGTGGCACACTTACTACAACAAGTGGAAGAAGGGGAAGGTGTAGATTTTAATTGGTACAGAGGCAGGTGGAAATTAATCTTTTCTTTAGCTTTTTTGTGTAAGTACTCCATTACCACTGCTTCAGAATGCTTGCCTTTACTATTCAGTAAAGTTTTCGGGTACCTGACCCTGCAAGCATGTGCTCAGCAAGTTTATGAGCATCAAGGATCCTAATTCCTCACAAGAATGTCATTTGTATGTCTGACAATATTGAAGATAATGCAAAGCTAGCTCTGTTGATGATCATTTGGGTGAATTGTGCCATGATGGAAGGTGCTCTGTAGCTGAGCAGGTTACAGGTGGCTGGTCAGGATAATCATCTGTATGTTCTGTGATTGTAGAATGTAAATACCTCCCTTCACAAAGATTTGGTAGAGTTTTGTTATGTGATTTGAGGCTGTGAGCTTCAATATTGCTCACTAAATTATCAGGAACCAGACTGCAAAGATAACCAGGTCTTTCCCTTTGAAAGGTCCTCATGGAAGAAGTCAATTCTTGTACAAATTCCAATCTGTTACCAAATCAACAGATATAATTGGTTGAATACGTCTCACATCTAAGCCCTTTGGAGTCATCATCTTCCAAAACTTGCTAACTTATCTGAGATAACAAATTCATTTTAGTAAATTGAAAAGCTTACTCAACACAGCATGAGTTCCCCTCCAAGGAGCTGTCAATACATAGCCAGTTCGCTTACAGTTACTCATGGGAAATTTTCTGCATCCTGATGCTACATAAATTGGGAGACTTGTCAGTTTTCAGCTAAAATTTCTGAAAAGAATGGTCTATATGTAAAAGTATGCTTAGGAATTGCAGAGGTCAAGGACCAAAAATGGATGGTAAATCCTGGAGGGAGACTTGCTGACAGGAGACTTCAGAGAAAAACTGAGGATCTATATGTAGTCTTGCTCTTGTGTTTCATAGAGGCCAAACAAGAGAAGCAATATTGCAGTGTCAATGAAATCCTCATCTTAGCGTCAAGCCTCAGTACAGTGCAACATAAAAAAGTGATACAGTAAAAAGACATTTGGACAACTTATTGTAAATCTAGAACCCATCAAATAACAAGTTATAACAGAGATCAAATTAAACGATTGATCATTTCACTCACAATTGTTCAGAAAAAAATGTGGACAGTTCAACTGCATTCCTTAAAATAGAATTGAGACTCTTAAAAAGAGATATGCTTTACTAAATAAATAGCATTAATTAATGAAGAGTTGAAATAAAATTAAAAAAGCAAGAGGGTGGTACAGCAGTAACTGAATGAAGTTTGTGAATTTAGCAGTGTATTTAAAGTATTATCAATAATTTTATCTTCATAATTCATCCCATAAATTCCCATCACAAACTGGCATTTTTTCCCTAATGATCTTGTCTGTACAGAGTAAAATTTATTAGTAGCACTAAAATGATGAACTCTCTGAATCCTGATCATTGTTCAATGCCAAACAATTTTCTATAATGATTATAATTTAACAAGAGTCAAAAAATCTTGTTAAAGGTCTCAGCAGTCAACAAACGTAGAAGACTTAGAAGGTCACTAGAAACACTTAAATTATACATAGTCTTCCTCATTCCAGTTTGACTTGAAGATAATAGCTTCAGTAACTAAATAGAGCCTTTGCTTCATGTTGAGTTTAACATCAAAACCTCATTGCTTTAATAAATCTTGTCTTAAATTTCACATTTCTTATTAATCAAACAATACACCAGGAAGAAACTTTTCAGTTTTGATGCAACTTTTCAGCTTTCCTTTAAAAATTATATTCAATAATAGCTAAAAAATGAAAATTCTATTTTTTATCAGTTTCTACCATAAATTTAAAAACAATAATAAAAAAAAGAACCACTTTCATAAAAAGGAGACATTAAAAATTGACAGGGAAGTGCTTCCAACTTATATGCTGTCTTTGAGCATCTGCCTAAAACTTAGCAAAATTTAACTAAACATAAAAGCATTCAATTCACAATACAAATGTTCTGACACTTTGTCAAAATTGATTATAATATGCAGTTTTGTTCCTGTGACCATTAGAAGGAAGATTTTTCAGCAGAGTAAGTATCTGAAAGTTTGGAAGAAGAAATGTCCCTGCTGCATCTCAGGAGATTTACTTTAAGGTTTTTAAGTGTGTGTGAAAAAGAGCTTTAAATTATTACGGTGTTTACATTCTCAGCTTCATTCTTTCCATTTTACAAGAATCTCAAAAAAAAAAAAAACCCACCAGGAAAAGTCAGATTTAAATCTTTTTCAGCTTCCATTATAGTAATAATATTGCTAGGATTTCAGGAATGCTTTCTTTTATTATGTTGCTTTTAATATGCTGGGATTTATCAATAAACTTTACCATGTAGCACGAGATAGAAATCTACAATTCCATTTTTTAAGATTTTAAGAACTTCAAAATTAGAATATAAATAACAGAAAAAACTACTTATCAAATTATGGTTTTTGAATTTTAATGCTTAAAGAAATTCTAATGCCTTTGAAAAGTATTATTTATAATGTCTTTTTAGAGGCAAATCTGAAGTAAAATTCCAGATCTTCACTGAAAATTAGTAGATTGTCTGCACTTTATTTTCTTAAACTAGACTTAAAAGTGTGAGAAATTGCAAAAAATAATAATACAAACTACAAATTACTCTGTTGTCCGAGCATTGTTTAAAATCTTTTTGGATAATGAAGACGTCCTTTCTAATGTCACTAATCAAATTACATTGTCTGCAACATAAACACTGCAGTAATTTATTTTTTCCTTTTTAAGAAAACATATTGCATGTAATTGTTACAAAGAATTGTAACGAAATTGTTAAAAGTGCTGCAACCTGCTTCTCATGCCTGCGATAAGGTTTTGGTTTTAAATGAGGCTTTTGCTGTAGTATTTTGATGTCAAAGACAATTGAACACATCAGATAACCTAGCAGAATATGGGTTTTCTGTCCAGCTTTGGGACAATGTAAGGCCATTGCTATCTGATGATTACATCCAGACACTGAGAATGTAGATATCCAAAATGCAATTTAACTTGTGGCAATGACTTGTTTTGAAACCATGGACAGCCAGTAGTGCCTCACAGCTTGGTTTATCTGCCTGTCAGATGGAGGTATTACGGCCTGAAAGGCATGGTAAGGCTCTGTGAATACATGTAAAGAGCTTTAGGAGCTTCAGATGAATGTCCATAGATGGAAGTGCAAAGCCTTCCCATGAGGCAACCTTCTGGAAATGCAGAAATGCACCGTACCAGGAGAGCAGTTATACTAGGGACAGCCAAAGCAAATCCAGGACCTTCATTGGTAGTTTCCAGCATTTTCACATCTGGACTCCCTTGTCAGATACCATCTTCTAGCTCTGCCTTTCCCTCCCCGTCTTCACATCTCCTGTGTCCTTCAGGTGTCTGAGCTCAATGTGTCCTCAACGCTGGCTCATTTTGCTGGTGGCTCACAGGGGTCCACAAACTGTCTGTCCCTTGTTGTGAACTGATGGGAGCTGGTGACCTTCTGCCTCCGAGGGTGCCCCATAACAACCATTTCAGCAGTTAAAACCCTTGCAGTTGTATGTTAAAGAGAAAAATATTCTCCCATGGAAAGATTTTGTATGATTTACGTACAAGAATTTTGATGCTGTTTTGTCTAAATAATGTTGTTGCCAGACCATGCTTTTCATAAGCTCTTTAAAGGCAACTCCTCCTCCCTTTCCACAGAAAAAAAGTCATTTACCCATTATAAATTTTGCCCATTTCCAAAGATTTAAGCTTTGCTGCACTTGCAATGAAGAAGGATGAGACATTTCTGCAGACAATGAGGAACATTAGAGGAGGTCTGTAAAGAAATGTTGACACAAATTTCCTCTTTCCTTACAGGAGTTATCACCCAAAGCGCTCATTTTCAGTGAGTTAGCATTTTGTTGTTGTGCAATTGCTCAGTGTTGCTTTCCTTTGACAAATGGTATCTTTCCAGCTAAATAAAGCAATTTTCAAAAGAGCTGTGTGAGAAGCTGTTTACCTAATATCCAGGTAGAAGCTTCAAAGCTTTGTGTAGAAGTAAAACTAAGATAATGGAAACCACCTCAGGCAAATTAAATAAGAAGTGAAGCTGGGATTCACAATTTGAGTTGTTTTGAAGAAGTCTGTATATCATTACAGATATGCTATATGTTTATAAAAGTATTTATTTAAATTGCTTGTGCTCTGGTATTCATTTGACATGAGAGCAGAATAGCTTAGAGAACAGAGGTCAAATCCTGTCTTCAGATAGGCAAGTTCCATTCTCGCTTACTTAATGAGAGATGAACTTTAAGGGCACTGCTGCTTCCCAAGTGTTGTCAATGCAGCTGAAACCTTGCAGAATCTCAGGGGAGATTTTGTACTTGGAAAATTTCAGATAAACTTTGGCTGGGGTGGTTCACATAAAATAAAAGCCCATTTTCTTTTCTTTTTTTTTTGTTTGAATTTCTTAATATACTTCTGCACAGCGGGCTATAAGGGCATAGACAGTTTTGTTTTACTGCATTACTCTACTGATTTTTTTTAACATAATGAAAGGCTCAACTATTAAACTAGAAGTAAATTCATTATAGTGTGGGCTATAAGCCAAGTTACAGGCAAAAATATGTTACATTTTCCATCATGATTCCTCTTTGTATTGAACTTTGACATAATTAGGAGTGATATTGTCCATGGCAGGTAAGTGGAACAGGAAGAATAGCATCAGGGAAAAAATACCTTTATGGTGTCTGAGAAATTTGTATTTCCCATGCATGGCTGTATTCAAAGTATAATTTAATAGATATGTTATCCAAGTTACAGAAGAGTGCAATTTGGCTCTTTACAATGTGTGTGACTGGGATAAATCTCTGAATGTGAATTTAGCAAATACTCTGTAGGAGTCTACTGAAGTTTTGCAGGATTCTTGTCTACAGAGCCACCCTTATGGGGTCATATTCATCCTGGAAAATTTCCATGTCCCCATCATCTGTCCACCAGATGAAGACTATGAATGGCTTCATAGTTTCAGGTCTTAAAAAGCTCTGAGTGTCAAAACTAGCTTTGCTCAAGATGTGGCTATATCACTTTTACACAGGTATTACTGAAGACCTGCATATTAACAGCTAAGTAATTCAAGGAACTTTTCCCCACAGCATGTATGGATGGGACAGCAATCAGGAAGGACTGTAAAAGCTGGAAAACAGCTGGAGCCCTAGAACTATTGAGCAAGCCTCCCAGAGAACTTGGTGAGTTCAGGTGAATGTCCTCAAAGGCTGAATACAAAAATTACACTGCTAAGGACCGATAGGGTCATTTCTTGAAAATGCATCCCCCTTCTGCGTTCACTTGACATTTATAACATGCAAAGTAATTGAAACCACGCTCAGGGCAGTTTAGGTAGCTCCATGAATAGCAATAATTCAGCAGGTGGTAACAACACTAATTTGCAAAGGAACTGATTTTTTCTTTGAGAAAGCTTCAAAGAGAATGGGAAAAAAAAGCCTATAGGATAGTTTGAGAAATTTAGAATTAATTCTGTTATCACTCAGATGCAGCTTTGATACCATAGTAATAAAAGCATTAAAAATACCCAGAGATTAGATTTTCTTTATGTTTTTAATCAGAGACATATAGCTGAGGCAGCTTAGATCTGCAATTTGGGATTTGTAAGAAACAAACAGCTTATGGTTTCAGAAGGTCTGACATAAACAAAACCCAAATGAGATTTCCTTTTGGCTCTGAAATAAAAGCAGACCCAATATGGAACTTTAGATCTGTGGGCAAGCATAAGTGACATATTTTAAAGAATTTTGCTTTTCAAGCAGCACTTTTGTGGACATAACGGAGGGTACCAACATCACATCACCAAAAGGTACGAGTACAAATTTTCTTGCAGGATTTCAATTTTGTAAATGTAACAGTATAGCAGATGCTCTTGACAAGTATATTTAACATCAAATAATCTAGTATTATTTGTGAAAATCAAATCTATCATTTTGAGCCTGAATGCCAGTCTTTGTTTATTTGACAGTTTTATAGCACTAATCACTCTAAGTGCCTCTCTGTGAATTAAGTGTCATAGCACTGAGGCATAAGCCCTGTGTCATTACCACCATTTTACAGATATGAAGATCAAGCAAGCAGAGAGGAATTTTGCTGTGCAATTAAAGCTGAAAGTATTATAAATAGCCAAAAGGGAAGGAGCGAGGAGGATGGGGCCGGCCTCTTCTCAGCAGTGGCCAGGGATAGGACTAGAGAAAACGGCCACAAATTGAAGCACCAAAAGTTGCACAGGAACTTGAGAAAAGATTACTCAGAAAACCATGCTATCTGCCTGGTTTGCTGTAAATTTGGACTCTGATTTGGTATAAGCCTACATCTGTATAGCTCAATTCATAGCTTATGAATGTTCCCCAAGTGCATACAAACTGGCACTTGCTAACTGGGAGCCAGTTGTTCTGGGCCAAGATATATGTCCTAGGTGATTAGAATGGAAAATAAATAATCTCTACCTCCCTGCAGTTTCAGCATTTCTGCTTACAAGGTTTATTTTGAGCTCAAGTTGTCAGCTGTCACTAAAATGTAATTTTGATGTTACAATTATTTCTTCAAAAAACAATGTTGCTGCTGTGACAAATAAAAAAATTACTTCCAGGAGGTATGAAAAGTCCAAGACGTTTCCTATAGTTAAGAGCAACTTGCAGACTATTCTTCACCCTGTGTTTTCCTTGACAAGTGTCACATGAGCGATAGACTGGGCAAATTTCACTAAGGTTTGCATCTAGAAGCACATTGGGAGAGGAGAATGTTGTCTAATGTTTTACGGTAACACATGTTTGTGGCTAATGGCATTACTCAAAATCCTAAACAATCAAAGAAATGGACATTGTTAGTGCAGTTTGTCTAGTACCGCTCAATTTAACAAGCAGTGGATATGCATCAAATTTATGGTATCGTGTAAACCTTTATTAAAACACTATACAGGATTTATACTTTTGTAGCAGTATGCAAATAGATGTATTTAATTTGCTTACAGCCTGTATAAAAATAAAGTCCCCAGTGGGTATCTAGGCAGCAGTAAAAAGTCTTCCAAGAGTCTGCTGCTGACCTTTCTGTAGCTGCTAGGCTTCCAGGTGCTGCAGGGAAAATAAAACTTGCCACAGTAGCTCGTCTTCAGCAGCCGCAAATGACGGCTATGTTTTGGTGGAATGTGTAACTTGTGTTTCTTGAATTTTTCCTCAGTGTGCATAGTTTCATGGTAGAATATATCAGGCCATGTAGAAATACCTTATCTTAATATAACTAATAATAGGTTTGGAGTTTTTCTGAAACTGAGAGCCACAGATCCACAGTGTTGCCCAAAGGCTCCTGCTGTGTAGTGCTCAGGTGACATAGGTTCAAGTGAACCCAGATTCCATGGATCTGTCTCTATTTGATGGGTGAAATTACCCAGGGAAATAACTCTCTGTCATTGACCATAGAGAGGCTCTGGGCAAATGAAAGCATACTTCTGGAGGAAGGCTGCCATCCTTCACCTCTCTACTGGTTCTGGTTGGGAATTTGAAAACATACAAGCCACACAGAAGGAAAGTTGAGGCCTTTTCTATCAGAAAACAGAAAAAAGGGAAAAGAAAACTTCTCTGCATTGTTTTTTGTTAGTACTGTCTCTCTTTCCAATCCTGTCCTAGTCAACAATGACTTGACTTAAACTAAATGTCCGCCAAAATCATTAGAAGTATCCTGGAATAAACTCGACAATGGCACCTGTGTCAGGCTTAACCGGTTCATTACTCCAAGAAGATGATTACTCTGTTCCTTCTCTAGCTAGACACTTAAACAGATGTACAATAGTGTTGTCCTCATACTTCAAGTCAAATGCTTGTGTAAGTGCACTTCTGGATCGGGTCCAGAGCCAGTAAATGGAGATATCAAGATGAAAATACTGCAGAAGTGCAAAGGATTATAACTACTTCCATTGAGCAAGTCCATTTCATTCCATTTATTAGTGTATTTATATGTCTGTGGTTTTTAATGCAGTTTGCTGTGTTTATCTTAATAGAAATGCTGCTACAGTAAGGGCGGAGCAGATGAAAGTCAGCATTTTAAATATTAACTAATGTTCATGAGTTTGAAGCCACAGATTTAAAAAAATAATTATAATGAAACTATTCCTTGATAATAACTTTGCCTTCTCCTAATATATTCTGTAATTACTACACCTTTGTTATTTACAATCTATTGTTAGTATATCTATTCATCCATCACCATTTGTTTTACACATCCCCATGTATTTCACTACTGTTCATTGTACATTATTTTGCTTAGCTGCACACAGCTAAGTTTCATTATCCAGATTCTGTACAGCCATTCATAATGATCTTTTTACTGTTATATGTGAGTCTTTGTCTGTATGTATATGTATATGCATATGTATATGCATATGGCAACATTAAGATTTTTTTTCAGTTCTTAAATATTTTTCTTTAGGTTACAAAATGTCTTCTAGTCTCTCTGCAGCGCAGCCGATTTATTTTCTCCTTTAAATGCAGCTGAAGCAGATTTGTAAGCAGTGCTGGAACAAAGATGTTCTGTGGAATAAGAATGGTAATAATAGTTTGCATTTAGATAAAGCTGGTCAAAGTGCCTCACAAGCTCCCTGTCTGTAGTGCAATGAGAATTGCAGCTCCCTCTGAGCTACGTGCTCAAACGAAGTGGTTGACATGCAGCAGGGGCCAGTGTTACCGATGCCATAGACTTGCTTAAATTGCCTCGAAATTGTTTTAATTCCTTCTGTTGCACAGAAGGGGGAGAGGCGTTTTGTAATATTCAAAGGGCTTTATAAACCGTAACCTAATAACATTTTTGGGACTCCTCTCTTTAGAAAGCTCTTAATTCCCCTTCCAAAATGGAATTTAAAAACTGAGTATCTACCAGTTTAAATATGTTTTCCTTTTAAAAAAATTACAAAGAAAAATAAAAATTAAAGTGCAAATTACATTATATCACATACTATATAGGAGAAAAGATAGCAATCCTGAGGGTACTGAGAGTCAAAATACGTTTTGTCCCCAAGTTTAGGCCATATGTTTAACAGCTTCTGGTTGTCTCCTCTTATGTCTGATATTGGAGGGCATCCTTCAGGAGTACTTCATGTAATAGCATTATAATGATCTTGAATGCACGCCATGAAATTTCTTTTATGGTTGAGTCATTAGTTTTTAGGTTTTTTCATTTTTCTAAGGCAGTTAATCACCTCTGTGATTTTGAATGGGTCGATCAAAAAAAAAAAAAAAAGAAAAAAAAAGATCTTCCAAAAATGTTTGAATTGAGATCTTGAGTAACAGCTAAGAGCTCCTACAAAATCCTGACCTGAATTTTACGTGTCTGGATGCACTTGAGAGAGCTGTTAGGTAAGGTGAGGCTGTATGAATTAGGTAATCTGAAGAAGGTAGGTTTATTCTATGTTGAAAAGGGATAGGAAAGAGGGGAAAATATCTCCTAAATAAGCGGTGGGGTTTGACTGAAATGCATGCACCCGATATCAATGAGTGGTTTTTTTTCTAGGGCTTTCCTTCCAGCTCCCTCTAAACTGTGGGAGCAGAGAGATCAACTGGGAGGCAGGTACATTGAAGGAATCAAACACCTTTAACGGGATTTACGTGAAATTTAGGCATCTGTGTCGGAACCCTAATTAAAAATTCTTCAGCGTTAACCTAGATGCTCCTAGCTTCCGCAAGCGTATTGGGATTCATCTTGCCAAATGTAGGCATTTTTCTCTGCATTAGCTGTCTGGGCTGTCTTTGCAGTCATTTGGAGGAAACAGATACTTCTAGGACATAATTTATCTCATTGTAAGCCTGATGGTTAAAATAGATCAGGTGAATCGCACTCCAGAGAGGTCCAATTCTCTTCATTGATTACAAAAGGAGCCTAAATGTCTCACGTTAGGGCAGATGAGGGGGGTTTGCAGCACAGTGCAAGGCCAGAGCTACCTCCTGGCTGGCTGCTTTGCTTACGGGTGCAATTTCTACCAGTTCTGTACCCGGGAAGCCATACCAGTGCAGGCTTCTTAGCAAGGCTGGTTGGGCACTACCCTCTCTCAGTTGCTGTATTTCTGCATTTGGAGTGACTGCTTTTTTTTGGCACTGGCTTGGGATGGGCAGAGGGCCGCAATGCTGATATAGGAACACTTGCAGAAGGGGGAAACCATGCGAGAAGAAACACAACAGCCCAGCTTCCTTAGCCACCCAGGCAACAAGTGCCACTGAAGAAAAATGTAGGGTCAGAATGAACAGCTGCAAAAAAAAAGACAAGAGGAAAGGCAAACTTGTAGCTCAGTGCACACAGGAGCATCCATACCAGGCATGTCATGTCTTTTCTTTTTCACGCATTCAATGCGTTGCTTGCCATGGAAGATGCTTTCTGAGTTCATCTACGATCGTGCTCAAGCACACATAATTGCCCACATATTTTGCGTATGCGTATTGCATATGCATATACAGCTCCTACACCTGTGTGCTGGAATTAGTCGAACATGTCCTGCATTGTGGAACCAAACTTCTAACAAGGAAAGATTTCTAGGGCTTGGGAGCAGTTATTTCTTGAATCCAGCTAACTGGCTTTGGTCAATATCTCCAGAATCAGGATGGATATTAGCCTGTTTTGGCAAATGTGAAAGTTCATCAAATTAAGGTATTTTAGACAAAATGTTTGAAACTCAATAAAACAAATTTTTCCTTCCAACACTCCTGTGGTAAGGTTCTGATTCTTCATCATATACAATCTAACCTCCAAACCTAGTCTTACCCAAGCTGACAAGCTCGGTAACCTGTCCGTCTTTAAACTCACCTTTGTAAAAGAAATCGTAAAGTCTGAGTTGGATTTTCCATTCTTTGAGGTGTCTTTTATTTTCTTTTCTAAGTTGAGTAGTGATATCCAGCCTCTGGCAGGCCGCTATCAAAAACTTCATCATAGGGAAAATTCATACCAGTGCAAAAAGCCAGAATAGAGTCGTTTTCTAAATATATGTTCCTTTTTAAGCCTTCTTGAAAGGTGTAAGTAGAAAGTTTAAGGTCATAGACTTTGGACGGCACCTTTCACTGTTTTTTGTTCTCACCCCAAGCTGCAATAGAATGAATTCTCTATTTGTCAAGGTTTCATTTTTCCTTCAAGAAAATATTTTGCCCTACTTTTTCAAAATGCTTATTCAAAGACTAGTACAAAATATATTTCCATATTAAAGAATCTAACACTAGTGCTGACTTCAGCAATGTAGGAGGGTTCAGGCTTGCTTTTCCAATGATGGCTCATTTGGCAAATGAGCAACATGCACAACCAGACATTAACAACATGCTCTGACCTGGAAAAAAAAAGAATAAACATATTTATAGATCAATTTGTGAATTTGCTTAGAAGCAGAGAGAATCTAAAAATGCTGCACTACAAACAAGAATAGTGTAGTTGACCAGATAACTGAGGACGAACAAAATCACATCTAATGCAGCTATAGTTAATAGATGGTTTCATATATAAGGAATTGATGTTAAATCTGTTTCCCCTGAAAAAATCTAGATGAGTAGACAATAAAGCCTGGCGAAGCCACAATAGTTGTTACAAAATCTTGTCTTTCAGGCTCGGTTTTAATAAGTTCCAGTTTGCCTGCTTTTTCCAACAAGACTAGCCAGTCTAATAAAATACCTCTCCCTAAAATCTTGAAAGTTTTGATAAAAATCATTGCAAGCTGGAGAGAACGCTTTTCCTTGCCTTGCCTTGCCTTTCCTTTCCTTGCCTTTCTTTGCCTTTCCTTGCCTTTCCTTTGCTTGCCTTGCCTTTCTTTTTTTTTTTTTTTTTTTTTTTCTCTCTACAAATGGTAAATGTTATCTTTGGTTCTCATTGGAATTTTTTTCTGATTTATAATCATGGCTCCTGCTAGGCTTTTCTCTCTTAGTGGAGGTGCATTTTCATTGCCATTAAGTTCTGTATCTGATAAAAGAGAACGACAGAGAACTTTTCTAAAGTCACTAGTCGTTGGTTAATTCACAACTTCCCTATGTTTTTATATTAGAATTTCAGATGCTTCTTTGCTCAATGGCATTTCATTCTGAGCTGAATTTTTACTGCTCTTATCCCCTTTCCAAGCCCTATGCAAGTGAATAGAAGGTATCAGTGGCATGAATTTCTTGTTAGAAGTGCACAGCTTTGCAGCTTTAATAACTCCAGGCTGCTTGATGATCCCACTCTGTATTACAAGCTCGTCCCTCTCTGTTCTTTACCACTCTATTCATCTGTCACCTACTTTTTTTTCAGCACCAATTTCATATTTGTTTCTGGCTCATGGGTAGCACAATATTAAATAGTGTCAGGCTGAATACCAGCTCCCCTGAAACATTTTCTTTCAGTGATTATTCCTCTCTGACAGCTATTTTTGGAGATCTGTCAATTTTTAATCTACTTAGTGTGTGCTTTATTGATATAGCATAATGTTAACTTTAAAAAATCTGAATGTCATATGGTTTAACTTAAAAGTCTTAGAAAAACCTAAACATATTCAGTGTGCAAAGGTCTTTAACAGCTAAACATGTACTCAGGATCATTAACAGCTGATTATGTAATCCCATCAAAAAATTAAATTAGGTTTGTCTGACAAGGTTTATTTTCCATAAAACCATTTGGACTGGCATTAACTATATCTCTATATTTTAAGTCTTTATTAATTAGTTACTCTATTACCTTTTTTTTTTCCTCCAAATGGAAGTCAGGCTAACCAGGCTGTAAATATCCTGGTTATGCTGCTTGCCCTTTCTGTGTCATGGTACTTCAGTACTGCTGCTTTACTCTTCTGGAATATTCCAAATTTCCCATAAATATTAAAAACTAGACTCAGTGAAAGAGCTTTTTTTGATATTTATACTTAGCAACTGTTTAAAGATCTCTTCAGTTTATAGGAAGCTAGAATGTACTTCCAGTTCTCTTAAGGATAAGCACAACATCCTATTTTTTTCATAGGGTGCAGACATTTATCACATGCATCTGCCAGCTCTACATCCATCTGTAACAGTTCTGCAATCTCCACTTAGCTCACCTACAGCAATGTATGGATGTTTTCCGTTCTTCTTTAAAAGAAAAGTTACTGAAAATTAACCACTAAAACAGGTTTTGTTTTTGTTTTAAATCCGCTTACCAAACTTCATAAGTTCTAATGTATTTTGTACTTTCTACTTTCACTATCAATTTCTCATGACTGTCTGTGTAGCATCATTGTATCAAGCTTAGCTTTTACCTAGAGCTTTTCTCCTTTCCAACTCAGTAAATCTCATTAGCTGTGGGCAGAACATAGAAACGTGCAGGGTGTTTGTCTTATTTCTGTTGCTGATGGAAGTAGGTGCAGTGATGCTCTTCTGTCCTCAACAAGTTTCACAGTGAGGCTATAACTTTAGAGTCTCCTCAGCTTTAATATATGAGGAACAATGTGGATCTGTAACCCTGGCTACCTGTTTCTGAAGCATCGTTAATGAATGGGAATGTCCCAGATGAAGAATTGTCAAAACTTGTTCTGGAAAACCTAAAGTCACTCAAATTTTCTAGGCTGGTAGTTTATTAAAAAGCTTTGGCCACTCTAGGTTGATTAGGTCATAGACCTCCTTATTTGAAATATAGTATGTAAAAACAATTCTAAAAAATTCTTCCTAGCAGAAAAGTGTGAAGATTTAATTCCAATCTGTTTTTTAAGTATGACTTTCTCCATAATCTGGCATTTGAGATTCTCTGATGTTCCAAATGCTTGTGATTAAGTGGTTTCTCTGTCAACGTCTTTGCCTAAGTTCAAAGGTCTAGGATGTAATTCTCAAAAATATTATTACTTTTTCATGCATTCTTCACTTTATGATCTTGATTTATAAATGCCTCCAGCCAAATAATTTGTCAATTATCACATAAAAATAAAATAAATACAAATGGTATGTTATTCATTGTTGTTAACTAAAGCATCCCTTTATTTTCCACTCATTTTCAGAGCTTTCTTCTGCATCAATCATTACATCTGAATGACTATAAAATTGTTATCAAAGATCCACACTTTCAACAGCGTAGAGATGCTTATTGTGGTAAGGAATCTGGCAAAACTGATACAGAATTGATCTTCCTTATCTCCACTGAGCAGTTCAGTTCTGTAAACTCTGAGGTAATTTCAATAAAGGGTTAAAGTCAGTTTAAAATGAAACATTAAGTGAATTCTACATTCAAACTCGAATATTAAATTGTAGTGTTCCACTGTAATAGACTTAAAAAAGAAAAACAACAAACCTTTAAAAGCCCACCAATATCTGCATCTCATATCAGTGCATATTAGAACATTTATTTTCCTTACCTGAAACCTGTAATTCCATTTGAAGAGAAGATATATACCACAAACTAAACCTTTCTATTTGCTTATTTATTTATTCATGTTTCTTAATAATGGGCAGGTCATAAATTGCTTCTGAACTATGATATTTTCAATTTTATATTCCTGTCAAACACCACCAAGGAGAATACTTCATGCTCTGAAATATTCATGTTTTTTTCATGCTTCAAGCCTTCTCACCTTTGTTTAACGCTTTTCTGTTTAAATCTGTACCCCTGTGCGTACATAATCACACATATATATGCCTCCTTGTTTATATGTATGCTGTAAAAGTATGCTAGACAGAGTTAAACACATAGTCTTCCAGTTTATGAACTCTGACCTCTGACAGACCTTCTGGTCATTCCTGGCCAAGGCCTTATTAAAAGCTAATTTATTTCCTATACTAACTTAGGAACTCATCAAACACAGTACCAAATCTTTTAAATTTAAAATTCTCATTGTTTGTAACTATAATATTATATATATATAATTAGCATAGCTCCTTTCATCCAGGCAGATTCTAAAACACTTTATAAATTACACTTAGCAGGAACACTCCAGTGAGTGGAATTTGCCCTTGCTCAGAAGTAGGGATCAGGACTATGCAGTGCGTTATGGCAGTGAGAATTAGTTCATCCAGCTGCAAATGACTTTTGAACACGTGTGTCTAATTAATCGGGGAGGTGTTTGATTCAAACAGTGGCAGTCATACCCAAACACCTTAACAAAAGTTCTGAAGAATTTCCAAGTGCCCAAGAAGTCATGTGAGATAAAAACATGTCCTATCAGATTGGCCGTCTTCTGCTGTAAATGAGGTACCTCAAACCTTACCAAAAGCTGGTGCCAATAGCTGTGAACTGTGAGTTTTAATGATTATATCAAGAGTAACCTATCTGGGAATAGAGACTGAAAGTCTCTGTTGAGACTCTCTATCTCCTAGTGATGGTTCCTCCAGCTCAGCTTTTAGGTATTATGTAGAAGTATAAAGTTCAGTTTTTCTGTTCTGTCTGTAAAAGGAGAGACTTGGTCTTTGTGATGCAAAATGGTCCTTGGATTTGTTACACGTCTAAATTTGTTAAAAATGGAAGAATGGCCTCTCTGTTGCTCATGCACACCAATACTCTTGTACAGAGACATACATGCACACACACAGAAAATTAGTGGAAAATGTGAAGCTGGACAGAGCAGAAAAGAGCTTTGTAGAAGGAATGATGGCGCAGACTGTTTTGCACTGGAAACACTCTGTGGATCAGATTAAGAAGTCCTGAAACAGCAAGGATAATCATATTGATTTGGGAGGAATGTCTGGTTAATTTTTCACAAGGCGTAGATTCCTCAAAAATCAATAACTTTCTGCTGTATCTTTATTCTCCAAAATAAACTGTGTCTGTCTAAGAAACTTGATTCCTAGGCTCAATTAGATTCATAAAACATTCACAGGCATACACAGCACAAAAGAAATGCAAGCTTTCCCAAGCACCAGCGAGCATTTAACCCCAAGGTAGGACAAAGTGAATTATTCTTCCTTGATATAGTGTTGTCCTTGGACAGATGTGATTTCTTTTTTTCTTTAGTGCTTTAATTTTCTTTGTTTTTGTTGGCACTACACAGACATCTACTCAGAGATTCTTTTAAAGATTTCCCTTCACCCCATGAATATTACATTTACCTTATTACATTTTTTAAGTATGTGAAAGTCTATTCTTACAAATGCTACAAGCCAGGACGCACATGGCGCTCCAGCTACAATAGCCGGGCAAATGCTCTTTGAAGAGAAGATAAAACAGCTAGAAGGACAACAAAAGGAAGAAACTGAGAGAGACAAATGTAAAGTTTGTGAATTTTAACTAGAGGACACTGGGGCCGATTCCACCTTGAATCACACGCCATGGAACCTAGCTAGGGTATGTTAGGTACTAAATTAATCTTTCTGAATCTGATCTATTTAGTTCCATTGGTTACAGAGAACCTAGGGCAGAAAAGCTCCTGAGATAAGCACCTGAATTTGCATGTCTGCAACGAGAGAGTGTAAATGCCATCCTTCTTGGGAAAGACGCTGGCTGTGACTGCACAGCCATATTATTCAGCTCTCCAGCTACAATTTTTGAGTGTATTAAATTTGCTTCTGCATCATACAGTTTATGCTGTGATAAGCCAGCCTCCAAGCAGATTTTGTGTTTTGCTAGGTGAATAAAAAGCAATCAATACTCAGATCCTGAGCAGGAGCCTCTTCAGCTCCTGTGAAAGCCTGTAGCCAAGAGCTGCATCCTGAGTAGGAGCCTTCCCTAATCTCATGAAAGTCAGCCGGGCAATAGTCACTGCCATTCCTCCTCTTAAAGGCAGCGAATTAAATGACTTGTGAACAGCACTCCCCACTACTCCTTAATCTGTCTGCCCCTTCCACTTCAGGGTCTATTACAAGCAATGAGTGAAAATTCTGGCAGACAGCACAATTTCACACCAACTGAATCCATTTTCTGCAAAAATTTTGAGGTCTTTTTTTTCTCAGAACTTTTTTTTTTAATATTTTGCAGATATTTGTACAATATTTGATTTTTTCTACTTTTAAAAGGCTGTCAGCAAGGTGTGTAACCAGTTTGCTGTGGCAAAAGGGAGGGAAGGAGAAGACGCTAATCAGCATCAGAATAACAACCTCTCATTCAGACACTTAACAGTGTGAGAAAAAGACAAGGATGCAAATCTGTGGCAGTGGATTTGTCACGTTGAGCACTGTAAGTGATATAAATGCCTCCACAGACACTGACACATAATATTGAGCAGGTGCAAGTGATATTACAACATATTTTGGTGCTTGGGAATAAATTCAAGAGTCCACCTAGCTGGAAATGAACTCAGAGAATGAAAACAATTCTGAACTTAAAACAAATATATACATATATTTTTTTTCCGTTCACGTGATCAATGAGGAAGAGAGTATAAAAACGGGAGATTTCTTGTTCTAAAATCCTTCCAATGGAAAACTTAGAGCAGTGCAGACAGGTACTCTCAGTAGCAGATACTGTTACATAGAAATTTCACTTTTTTAGGTAACCAGCCACGTTATTCATAATGTGCAAAATATCCCAAAGACCAAAACCATATAATTTTATCTTCTCTTATTGATTGAGTGTAGGTAAGCTAAATTTTTGTTTGTTTGTTTGGATGTTTGGAAAACACTGTGGAATTGAGACATACCATAAAGCTTATAATCTCCAATATTTACAGTTATCCTACTTCAGTAATATGCCAAGGACAAACTAATAGGTTAGGAGCAGCAGTGTCTATAAGCACTGAAATATGTCGGTATCTAAATGGATATTGGAGTTCTGAATCCATTCCAGATTCTGAAAGACTGGAAAAAATTGCTTGAAGTCTAACAATAACAGTTATGAGCTACCTGGTATTGCCCTAATCTGATCATCCTGAGTTCCGCTGGGACGTTTTCACAATTAGGTGATTCCAACTCATCACACATATGCACAACACAGGAACCTGACTTTGTCATTTTTGCTGCTCTTAAAGAAAAATTGTACCACAGAAGGAACATCCTGGTTTTTGGTGGTTGTTTTTGTTTTTTTTTTTTTTTTTATGCAGAAGCTTCTAATTCTGATACAAATTCTAATTCTGGTTGTAATATTTCTAATCCTAATACAAATGCAGGATACTGAACTGATTGCAAGAATTTCTTTGCATTATACTTACTAAAGCAATAACAATGGAAACAGCTTGACACAGAGGTATGAAATTGCATGTGGAATAACACCATGTCCTAGTGAACTAATTCAGCCCAGATAAAAGGTCCTTGACTTCACAGAGTATGAACAAAAGATGAAATTATCCTTAGAAGTAAAAATGCCTCAAATCTTACTTCCAGTTTTGGAATGGAACAAGGCCAGTCAAATCCCCCAAGCTTCCCTTGATTTCAGGTGAAGTCCATAAACTTTCAGTGATTTGGGGGAAGCACACACATCGATCTGAGTTTACTTGAGAGGGAACTCATGTTTTCCTTCTTTGATGCCTTCAGCTGCATTTTATACTTAGAGTAAAATTTGTGTTACTCTAGCGTTTTATGATGAAGATTTTGTAGGGATCTGCTGGGAATAATAAGAATATATATTAAAAATTCACAGTATGGTATTTTTATTACTATATCTATATATATTTCTATACTTCTTTAAAGCACCATTTAAAATCTGTCACTGTGTGAAAGACTCTTATCTCTGAATTGCAAATAGAAGAATAAAATGTGTTTCTGAACTCTAATTGTTCATAACCGTTGTCACTGAACAAAGACAAAGCTAGTCTTTAAACCATGTTCCACAATGACAATAGGAACAAGAATAACAACTGCTCAATGCATAAGCAAAATGCCAATTACTTGAAGATTAAGGCTTTCTCTTCATGCAAAACATCTCACAGCTGGTACTTCAGCAGAAGCATGATCAGTGAGCAACTCTGTTGCCAAGGAAAATGTTTCATTTTAACAGCTGTGTCTGTTTATCAGGTGTTTGCTTCAGAGAATATTTTGGTTTTAACTGAGAAAAGAAAAGAAAAGAAAAGAAAAGAAAAGAAAAGAAAAGAAAAGAAAAGAAAAGAAAAGAAAAGAAAAGAAAAGAAAAGAAAAAAAGTAAAGTTTCCTGTAGCAGCCTTGCTCAATCCATCCTCTGCTTCCTTCAAACAAATAGCCCTTGTTTTCTCTTTTGGAAGAATGTGTTGGATGTAGAAAGGACACAGAAAAGATCAACTTCTGTTGCTGATGGCAAAACTCAGCAAGTATCAGGGAAATCAATAGTCCCTTTCCTCCTCTTCCTCCCTTTCCTCCCAGGGTCTTCCCCTTCCCCTCTCTGTTACAAATCTACTGCAGTACCGTCGCTCTAGCCCTGATCTCTTGCTTGCCTTGCAAAAGCAAAAAGATTGGTCTCTGAATGGTCTCCAAGCTGTAACTAGCGATGCTTCAGAGAGCTGCGGGCGAGGTAGAACATGACAAGCTTCCTCCCAAAATTATCTTTAGCCTGTGCTCCAGCTTTCCAGCTGGCGGAACAACAGAGTTACAGCTTGCAGAGCACTCGCAGTTGTATTGCCCTTACTGAGGCCAGGGCCAGAGGCTGATTGCATTTCATAGGGGCCACTATTTCACCCTGGGTTTATGATCATACTTACTATATGATCCCCAAACTGTTTCTCCTTGCTAGAGAGAAGTGATCTCTCAGGACTTCTGAAGCATTTTCTTTTTTTTAAAAAAAAAAGCAAAATTGTGTTATTGAGTGGCTTTCATCATATAGGAGGTGTTACTCCTTGCAGTACACATGAGATATGAGGGCTTCTGCAGGCATTTGCAGCTGGAGGTACCTAGTTAGACCCTGCTGCCTGTTGACTGGCAGAACAGCTCCAGATGGGAAATCACAGAAACAGGAGCTTGCCACAACTCTCCCCGTTTCTCAGCTAACCCCCATTCAGCCCAATATTCTAGTTGAAGGTAGGCACCAAACTGGACTCAGAGAAGACACTCAGTGCTTCACTACCCCAGCTTTTACCAGCAGAGCTTTTTCAGGAGCCCCTGCAAAATCCTTCAGGAGCAACAAGGCCCAGCAGTTACTGCTCCATGACACTGGGCAGGCAGTACGTCACCGGCAATATTACAGCTTTGCTGTTCTCGCCAGCTTTGAGTTTTCACTTTTGTAGCTGCAAGCCATGTCAGAGGATCTCCTAGGCGACATGGCACCAGCAACCTCTGAGGGACCAGCTTAGTGGCAGCTGCTTTAAAGCATTCAGAGACTTGGAATTCCTACAGTTACCTTTATAAGTGGAACAACTCTGTGATTTAGAAGATTCCGGATGAGGTGAGGGTTAAAGCACTAGAAGTGGTACTTCGGTAGAGCATCACAAATGAATATCCAAAGAATGGAAACTGCCCAGGGATGGAAGGTGCTGGTGGAATGATGGAAGATTAGACTTAAACTAAATGCTAAAACAGAAAGAAAGGAAAAATATCTCAAAAAAACCTCTTTGTGACTTACGAGGAACTGATAAAGGATTCATCCCTAAAAATGGTTGGGATAGTTTTCTGCGATAAATCTCCTCAGGTTCACGAATCTCAGATTTGCAGTTTCCCCAATGAATACTGAAAGAACTCCACAAATGTGTTAATTTAATATTATTATTGCAGTATTTCTAAAATGTGGCCCACTCTCATTTTTATTACACTTCTAGATCAGGACAAGTAAAAAGCACAGTCTTTGCATGATTTGCAGCACCCAGCTTTGAAAGAGATGAGCTATCACAGGCTCCTGATTTTCAGGTATACATTAATTTATTATAGGTAATAACTATAACGATGAAAATGGTGTTCATGCAGTTAAGGTCTGAATATTAGCACTATTGTGCAAAGAGAGGTCATGCAGAGTTCTCAACAGTTCCTTTCAGAACACCTTAATCTGTACTTAATCCCCTGGCTATTATAGGCCTACAGTCTTCACACATTGCCCTGCCAACATGCATCAATCCTGCTCTGTGAAGTGTCCCCTGTTATTCTTGTTCCACATCTCTCCTTAGGAGAAAAATGGCTGTCATTCCTAATGGTAGAGTGAAATCTGTAATGTGGATAAACTGCACGTTGGGGATCAGATTCAAACCATTAAAACTATTTTCACTATGGGCTCTACTGCAGGATTTGAGCACTAATCTCCAGAGATAAAGGGCATATAGCCGATTTACCACTTAAACCCCCATTTCTAGCTTTGATTTCATTATTTGTTTTCTCTGTAACTTCCATCCATTTCCCAGACCCCTAAGCCTTCAGTGCCTTGGCAGCATAACTGCATTCAAAGGCACTGTGTCTGGTTGACAGCTCTGAAGTGTTCAGCCCATACTTTCACTAGCTGGCCTGGAATTAATCTACCCTTTGTAGTACAGATTATATTGCTATGAAATGGACTATTATGCAGTAGGAACATACTGCTAAAAAGCCCTGTGCAAAGGAGACAATGCTCACTAACCTTCCTGTGAATTTTCCAAGCAGGAATTATGATCAAGAACCAATTTCAAGCTGAGCAAAGTTTCACTAAGATTGAATAAAGCTTTCTATTAGTTCAATTACTGCACACCAAAGAGTGAGATAACATTCAAAGAATAGCAATTTGTTTGGAGTGATTTTTAGATCACTGAAGGTCTTATTAAAGCAGTTGGTAAGACTTAGTGATAAGCAGTCAAGAAAACCTCAGAGCCCAGTGCTCCCCTTTACAAAGATCCTTTTGCCAGTAAAACCTGAGCGCTTTGATTTTCGCTATTTCTCATTAATGGGATAAATGGAAGAACATAGATATTATGTGGCAGGGTTTTGCATCACCATATTCTTTCTTCTGTGTATGAACGAGGAGGCTTCAAATATTTGTAATATCTAAATTAGATAGGTAATTAAAAGAGGAAATTTTGGGGTTTTTTTAAGAAAAAAAATAGTTGAAGTCTAAGAATTCAATGACTTCATTATATCCTTAAGGGATACTAAGCGTGAAGAGCAAACACCTCTGGAGACAGGTTTTGAAATACTGCATAAATCATGGTCTCCTGAAACAGCGGACATAAACCGTTTTGATGGTTCACTGAAAAATGTTTCAGTGGCCATTTGGCATAAGAAATGGTGTTTTCCTCCCTTTCTATTTTTCTTGGATAGAACATGTAACGACTGGGAAATTGATTAGTGGGTTGGGAGATCTTGCAAGAAAAAAGCAAAGAGAGGAAAAAATATAGCAAGGGAACTGTAGTTTCTCTCAGTCATCCCAAGAGACACAATATGATCCATTTAGCTTTGACATTTTACCATCAAATCTTTCCAGAGGTCTGCAACAGCATGGTCTCATTGTCAACACAGATCAGAACAGATATAAAATATAGCATGTGGTTACAGGGAAAAATAGCCTGTAATTACTGGGCTAAGTTGATCTTGGTACAGAAATGTTCACAGTAAAGTCTGATGTTGTATGACTGTAGTTGAATCATAAGATTTATTAAACATTAAATCTCTGCTACAGGACTTTCTCCTTTGGATCAACTATATTTCTTCTTCTGAGATATAGGTAGCATAACCAGAGTTTTGATTCTTACTGTAAACAAAGCTACTGCTAGTCAAAAATTGCCAATCTTTCATCTATAGTACTCTAATTACTTGAACAAGTAATTACTTGTAATTGCAACAAACTACGTCTGTTCCAGTCACTAGATTAATTAAGAAGTAAAGATAGCACTAGAAAAAGATGAACATATTATGTACATCAAAATCTTTAATTCTATCCTCTAAGCTATATATCTGCTGGAGATGCTCCCAATATATTCATATTTCTTTAAATATTAAAAATACTAGGTTTCTGTTAATACCATTATTTATGAATGCATTTGATGGAAGCCATCTAATTTTCTTAACTACATAAAAGCTAGACAGTCAAGGAGCAGCAAGGCAAGCCTTTTTAAATCACCTTTAAATCTCACAAGTGTGAGAGAACTCACACTTCCCTAGGAACATATTATGCATCTTTAGCTAAGGAGTGGCCTTTTTTTTCATGGAAAGTCAACGATGACATTCTGAGAGCTGACTAAGAGTAATAATGAGAGTCCCAGAAACATAGACAGCAGCAAATAAAATGCTATAAAATCTTGAGGGGAGGAAAGGTGCCAGGTAAGATCGAAGAGAGAGGGCTAGATGCAGGTTTTTGTTCTGAAAAAGTATCATCCTTAAAAATATGCATGATATTTATTGGCACCGATTCTTATGTACTGTATGTACTGTTTACTGAATGTAGCAGAAAGTAGGGTAAGTCTAAGAACCAGGAAATTCTAGGAGGGACTGAAGTTAATGAAATTAGGATAGTAATTAGAAGTGGTTTCTAGTGACAAAAGAAATCAAGCTCTGAACAGTCTTCTAGTTGATGTAAATGCCAACCCTTCCCCCAAAACATCTGTAGACAGTGCAATATGGCATTAAGAATTACATGTATAAGGTCTTAAGAAATAATTGCCTACTTCTATGGGAATTAGAATCACTGATGCTGGAAATTTTTTCTTGTCTTAGATTCCATGTGATCATTCAACCCTGTTTGAAATTTTTCGCTGTGCTGTGGTCTGTTGGACTGTTCATTTTTTTATATGTTCATCATTTTATTTGTGTATTATCAGTGATTTTCTTTTTTTCACACATGGCTTCCATGTTTTCCACTTAAAATTAGAATTAGAAGACTACTATGATTGCACATAGTAGTACTGGCATGGCATGTTGGTAGCACAGCTATGTGAATATGTATGCTTAATGGGGTATACTGTTAGAGCATTTTATATCAAATTAATGGCCCTATTTATAACTTGCCTTAAATTTTCCATCATTTTGTTTTAAGCCTAGAGGCTATTTTTTTTTAAGTTGATATGGAGTGTTCCTTTTTTGTAACCTTCCTCTCTCAGTCCTGATATTAAGCATCACATTTTGAGCTGGCATAAATTGTTATTGCCCTACTGTAGGCAATGAAGCAGTTCCTATTTACACTAACTGAAGATCCAAACAGAACGAAGAACCGGAATCAGATAGATTCCTAAAGGAAAGTAGGTATTTAGCTTTCTGACTACAGAGATAGCTGGGCTTCTGAGTACATTTTAGGATTTGTACAACTAATTTCTGTAAGCAGTGGTGAAAACTTTTTTACATATATTAAGTAAATACATCCTTGTAGTGTCATATAAGTTGCATAGGTAAAAGGAATATGAGGTTAGCAATTATAAATCAGTTGATTTTATATATTATTAGTAAAAAACAAAAACAAAACAAAAACCTTCAGTTTAAAGAAGGATATCTGTTCATATTGAGTATACATATTATGTACGAATTTAAAAAGCTGTGTCTTGCAGGAGTACAGTTTAGTACTTCATTGTATCATACTATTAAGGCAATATTTTTTCTGTTATTTGCAAAGGTCTAAGTTTCAGCACTGGAAACAATATCAAGTCATATGATAATGACCAAGAACATTTCACAAATAATAAAAAGCACACACAAAAAAAACAGTTCATGGCACTTCCAATAGCTTTTTATTTCATATAACAAATTTACTGGATGATCAAAATGAGGTTACAGGTACTCAGCGGTGGACTGCAGTGCCAGGGTTATTTATCCATAATCAAACAACGTGACCTTTGCATAAACTTGAAGTTTGACAGCTACAGTGACTGCAGATCAGCATACCGCATCGCTGTGCCATAGTGGCAGATGTTTGCAATTGTGCTTGTTCCACCACCTCTTTCTAATGATGTGGAATTGTCTTGAGGGAGAAGCAAAAAGCCAACTTAATTTAAGGATCGAAAAAGTGTTTGTTTGAGCAAATTAGAGAAGATAGACAAAGCAGAGAGCATGAGATCTCTAAATAAGGCAAACCTCTAGGGATGATTTAGCTTGACTGCGTCTTTCACCGAGCTTACAAAAAAATAAAGCTGCCAAGAGTATATAATAATATGAATTAGAATACCTATTGATGTTTTGGCTGTTTCATCTCAATCAATATTAACTTAATATTAAGTCAATGTAAATCTAGCTGTTATTCTCAAATGTGTTTCATAGCCACTTCCCTGCAATGAAGGATGGTTTCATTTTATGCTTCACATAGCACAAAGGGATGCATTTGCATCCTACCTTCCTCATTTCACCTCACCTCCCAATGTTGTTATCATTTTGATGACTTCTTCCCCTGTTCCCAGTGATACACAGCCAGTAACTGTGTTCATGCACAAGATGGGGAAAATACATCAAGTTAACAGCAAGTTTGTTACTGACTTTTAAGAAAGGAAAAGAGTGAATAAAAAGAAAGGAAACAAAAGTAGGAAAATTTCCTTAAATGATTCTGTTACCTTCTTTTATTTTAAGGTGATAGAAATGTTGATTCATCAAAAAATTATTTGCTGCATGATATAGTACAATATATGTTTATAGAGTTGCATGCTAATATAGTTTAACAGTAGTGCTAGTGGTTTTATATTTCTGTTTTTCCTTTTACTGATCCCTTTCCTCTAATAATCTCTGTTAGCATATTAAGGCTAACTGAGAATCAGATTCACTGCTGTATGTTTAATTTCTTACCAAGCTGTAAAGCCAGTTTTCATTGTTATAGGTATTAAAAAAAAAAAAAAAATTAGCACAATGATTTCTTAACCTGGAAAGCAGAGAACAGCATCAGCAACAAAGGCATATGAGATAACAGCACTCGGAAAACAAGTTACCTGTTTTTTCCAGCCTTCCAAATCTAATAACCCTTGCTAGTCAGGACTTCTTGTTTGCTGAAGAGCATAACCCAGCAAGGTGAATTTAAAGGGTGCCTGAAATTTTGTGCAGCAGCTTTTCACATAATCAGATCTCTGAGGACTAAAAATTCCACATGAAGCTTTACCATATCCAGAAATATATCCTCCTTTAAAATATCAAAAAATAAACCTGCTCTGGGAAGAGAGCAGGTGTTGATAGTTGTTTTAACTCCAAAAACTTCTGGCATTCTTTTGGAACTTATAATATAAATTTGCAATGCCCATGAAATACCCGTTTCCCACCCCTAAAAATACATCTATTTAAAATGTACACATGTGCACATACACACAAACACAAACTTAAAATGTTGCAATTAATTAACTTGCTTCATGTTTCTTTTAGATTTGGTGTTCTGTTACTTACTTAAGACACAAAAAGCTGCAAAATAAAAGTCTGGCTAGAATCTTCTGGACACTGAAATAATGTTAATAATTGTAGGTCACTTTGTGCAAGCTGTAACCCAAGGCTTCCTCCACTTCTTCAAAATGACCAAAAATTTTCCTATGAATTGTAAACTGAGTATCTTTAATATACAGGAGCGAAGTAAGTTTAACATTCCTCAGAAAATAATACTGCCCGTGATACAGCAAAGACACTAATTTAAATTGCCACAATTTTCCTTCTCCTCCTTCTACAAGGACTTCACTGCCTTCTACATAGAAAGGCGAAAAGGATCTAATTTCACTGCTAGAGGGAAGAGGATAAGACAGGACTTCTTTTTCTTGAATACAAATCTGGAAATGAGTCTAAAACTAACATAGTATTAGTTTAATAGAGATGAGTTTAACTGTAATATAATCCTAACAGGGTGAGCAAATCACATCAATCAATCTAGCCGAGACTTGTCAGTGCTACTAGATACACAGAATTATTTTATCAGTGGACAAATTGAGATTTCAGAAATACCTACCATTTTTATGAGATTGGAAAAAGACTTCTTGCCATTCTCTAGCTTGTACCACAGAAAACGGCTTTCTCAAAGAAAACGAAGCCATCAAGGATGTCAATTCCTTCTTTGAGGGACAAAACGAAACCTTCTTCCAGTAACGCATAATTCAGTGCACTGGTGAAACAGTTCCAATATATTTGATTTTGTATGTGTGCCAAGATCAGACAGATCATTTATAAAACAAAGCTATGTTCATATATATATATATGTGTGTAGATGTATAGGTATACACATATGTATATTATATATACATATATATTTAAAAGAGGCTTTGCATTTCTATCTGTCTTTAAACAATTTGAATGTTGCTTTAATGAGTTTAAGAATAATCCAGCAGTCCCAGACAAGCTCCATTAAGGTACTAGCCCTATATAATACATAAATACAAGTTTGACTCATTTGGTCTTTTTGAAAACAAGCTCAGCAAGACAGATTGGAAGACATGATTTTTCCTGAAGTCTACACCTTTAATTTCAATTGAGCAGCCTGACGAAACTATAATCCAATGACAACAGCAAGTAGAGAAGGTCCCAGAGCCTCACCTCACAAGTACTGCTGTTGCTGAAGAGCATCTTAACTTTCTTCAAATTTAAGGGAAACAAGTCACTCGAAGTCCATATTCTTATCCTTTTGATCTAATCTCAGCACTTTAGACTTTTGGATGCTGACATGTCGAAAAAAAAGTCCTCTTTTGGCTCAAGGTGCTCATCAGCCATCTGGAACTGCTTCCCAAGTCTCATGCATTATGTAAATGAGATGTAGTATTCGTTCTGTTTCATCTACCGGTACTAATACATTCATGTGCATGTTACAGCTTGAGCCCCAGAGAAGGAACTGGCTTCACATCACTCACTGGCTTGTGATCACATCCTATTACTTTTAATGGCCCTGTGGCATTTAAGGTCACTTGATCCTTAATACAGTGGATTTCTGTGATATCAATAAAATGGTAGCTGCTGCCCTTCCCTTCCTTTTTCTATTCCCTAGAAATTATGCTGTTTCAGGCCATTGCATATCTCATTTGTTCTGTGAAACTAACTCCTCCTTTTACCTTCACACCATTTTACTGTTTGAGAGTACAGAAGCTGTGAATTTCTACCTCTAGCCTAAAACTAAGCAAGATCAAAGCAAAATTTTAAACATCAGGGGATTTGTTAATTGAATTAGTAAGTATATTTAAGCACGAGTTGGAAAACAATTCTGTTCAATATATCACCTGTCTTTGATTTTTGGTATGTTATGTGAGACAAACTCAGCTTGGTAATAACATACCTGTGTAAATAGTTCTTATTCCTTGAAGTGAGTAGGTTGAAATCAATATGTAAATATCGTGACCTTGAAAAGTATAATTCGAAAGTGTTAAAAGTCTAGCCAGTCAGATTTATACAAGGTACCACGCAGGACTCAGCCCTGCCATAATGGGACATCAGGCTTTGATAGGCAGCAGAAGACATATTCCAGTCCAGTTCCATTAAACTTTTAAATGAAGACTCACTACATTTCAAGGATTTAATGTGCTTGCTCAATATTCCAAGTCACCTATTGCAGAAGAAAAGTCCAAAATCCAAATAAAATGTTTATTTTAGCATGGAAAATGAAAATATGATCTTCCTTGCATTAAAAAAGTGCTTCTGAATTTGGCTGGAAACGAAGTTTAAATGAATTGTTAGCTTTCAGTGAACTTTATGCAGCAAACTATCTGAACTAGAAAATACAACTAAATTGGTCTTGTCAGTTTATAAAATTCATTGCAATCAATCAATCAAGAAAAGTAAAATATGCTACAGAAGACAGAAATGCTGCCTATTAATAACAAATAATCATATAGCACTGTTCAAATGCAATTTTGATATTGCAATTTTTTTTTTTTTTTACTCAAGCAATATTTGTATCCCAGGAACTAGGCAGATTACTTAAAGGAGGTAAGAATATGAGGATAGGATTCCAGCAGCTATCTATTTGAAGTTGGAAGACTTGGTTAATAGAACATCTCTGTCTATATTTTTTAACATTATCAAATACATCTGAAGCCAATTCATCCTAGTTTAACCATAAATGATCATATACAATATGTACAGCCTGGGATTAGGAGACATTAATTAAATTAACATTAACCCCTTTGGGGCTATTCTTCCATTTTTGCGCTAAATAACTGTGCTTTACAACTTCAAATAAAACATAACGTTTTGCCTCAAAGTAAAATGGAGACAAAGTAATTTTGGCATTTTCCATTTTCTCTTGACATTAAAAATATTAAAAGAGATTCATTTTAATTTATGCTCAAAAAGAGAATGATGGATGACATAAGAAATATTCTCCTCTGACATCCTGGAAGAATAATTTATTTTCACTGCTATCACCAACTATAAACAAAATATGGAATGAGATTATTCTCTACTACTTGCTTTAATATGTCCTGTAGTTAATTAAAGGATGAATCCAATTCTGCTTTTTTTTCACACATCTTGCATATCCTTTTTTCTTTTTACATAAATTTTCAGTTTGAGAAACAATATTTATTCAGTTAGCAAACAATATTTATTGTTGTTTGGTAAGGAGACCTTTTTTTGATTTTTGCTCTGTTATTGCTTATCTGCTTTTATCACATTATTGTTGCTCACTATTTTCACGCTTTCAGAATTCAGTTGCAGGGCTGGCATTTAACTTCAAGGCTAAACTATCAAATTCAGTATTGTTCTTTGGTCAGCATAACCTATTTAAGGTTTATTTGAGTGGCCATATATTATATTCATTTGCTATCTACAGTAATACCTAATTACAAACGCAGCTTTCCTCCCACAGAGTGCTAGAGACTTTTGAAGAAATTATACTTTAACACTAACATCAAATGAGCTTGCAAAATTTAAAGCAGAATTAGTTTCAAAGAGATGTAAGGAAAAATAATGCTGTTTTTATTATTGCTCTTTACTGTGTTGTTATTTACTGATGCTAAATGTCAGGTATTAAGAGTCTCTAGTAGCAATTAACAGTTTAATTAGAATTGCAAAGACATCATGTAATTTTGCCTCTGACTTCAGTCAGCTGCAGAAGTCTACCACAAACCCAAATGGAATGAAAAATAAAGTAAGTTATTTTAAATATATTCCTCAAAGCTGCCTTTAAAGAAAAAAAAATGCAGATTATTTCTGGATTGGGACATTTAATACACACAGAAACAGAAGATTACAAAATATCCCAGCACAGCTGGAAAGAAATAGGCAAGTACAGGCTGGCTTTAAGAAGGGTTAATTTGATGAAAACTAAGCCAATAGATTGAATTTTGCAGTAACTACAGTTTGCAGTCAGATAAATTTCACTGAATTCAAGCTTGTATTGTATTTATGCACAAGCAAAAACATTCATTAATTCAAATTCAAGGTTGTGAAGGCAGGATATGAAAGGACTATTAGTATGCTATAGTCACAAACAAAATCAAAACGTTTGAGAGCCAGGGCATTATTCAATGTTTTTGCAAAAGGACCTAGCGTTCCATTTTGCGATATTCTGTGCAATAGTTTTTGCACTTCTGCCAATAATTAGTTTCTTTCTGCATAAACACTGGAAGAAAAAGCTCATTTTGCATATGCTGCTTGTGAAGCCACTATCTCCCATCTGCTGAGAGTGCAGCTACATTTTGGCCTGTGCTAGAAGGGGAAGGCATCCTCTGAAACTCCAGCATTCCTCAAGCACTATCTGAAATCCTTGGACAACATTTGGCCTATCTCCAAGCAATGTGGATGATGAACACATCCAGCCTTGAGAATGGGCTGCGGTCTGTGCTTGAAAACCACGAGACACAGCCAGAAGCAGGCTGGTCTGGTTTCTTGGGTAAGGGTGCTTGCATTACGCATTTGTATGTGTTTAACGAGGTCAGAATGAATATACTGCAATGAGGGTATGAGCCATAGGAGGAGGCATTACAATATCTTTTTCCTCAGACATTATAGTACGATTTTATTTATCATCTGTGCCGAATGGTTTGAGTGAAAGTGGACTGAAGTGGAAATTCAGCTGGTTTTCACCTCCAGTTACAGATAAGAGTTTTATGTCTATTTATGAAAAATTAGAGAAATGCAGTTTTGAGGGATATAAATTAAAAAGCCTGGAAATCTGAAGACAGGTTTGTAATTTTATAAAAACCCAACTGTTGTTTCTACATATGCAATTATGGTGTAACTGCTGAGTTTGTAAACAAGAACAAACGGTAGGAATCTGTTTACAAGAGCTCCTGAGAATCGATCAGAATCACTGACAGAAATGACTCTTCAGTTATGTCCTCACGGACTGACAGAAGAGATACTGAAAATCGTTTGTGGAAGAAGCAAATCCTGAAGCAGATCCTAACCCTTACTTGCAGGCTGAGCAGATCAGATCAAGGGAAGAAGGATATAGAGCAATATAGGGGTAGATTTTGAAGAAATGCCAGAGAATATGGTTTGCTCTGTAGAAATTTCCCTGAAATCATTCTTGAGGAATGGGGCAAGGCAGATTCTATATTTTCACACCTGTCAGTCTGCTCAGGATATTGCTGGGCCCTGGCTGCTGTAAAAGCATTGCTATTATGCAAAAATGGGTCTCTGCCCTCTGAGAAAATGGGTCTCTAATCTGAGTTTGGCCCTCATCTTGTTTTTCTAACATAAGTACAGATTCCTAACGAGGCTGACATATGTTGTAATTGGTGCATTTGCTACTAGTAACACTCCCTAAATCTATCTGGTCTTCTTCCAATAACCAAATCTTAAAGAAACTACTGCTGAAACAACTCATGGCTCATGGAGCAGAACTTCTGTGGTGGGAAGGACAGGGTTTGCTTCTCTTTCCAGTGAAAACAGCCTTTCAAAGTCATTTGTCCAAGAGTCATCTGGGAGCTGTAAGTCTCTCATTACAAAAACACAGATGTTGGGACTGGAAATTAATTTTGTGGCTTTGTTTGTCACCTTCTGGAATGGAATTAAACTAGTGCCCCAAAGACTGCTTTCTGTAAAGACTAAGCTGTTTTCTTGTTTACTGGACTGTTCTCCCCTCATCAACCTCCACACGGTGTGAAAATGAAACATAACCTCCCGGCTTCGGCAGCACGGAGAGCTATTGGTGTTTCTGCTTTCAGAGAGTGGGAGGAGGCGAACATCAGGGTGCGCTTGGAAATCTCTGGCAGGGGTCCTAGTCCCTCTTTACTTGTTGCTACCTTTTGTTCAAACAAAGCCATGTGTACAATACGAAGGCAATTTCAGATGTCTGCCTTCTGTTAATCAGCATCAGTACACTTCGCAGCAGTTTAATCAAATGGTTTTTCAGTACAGGACATATTGCTTGAGGTGAGCAGTGCATGAGAATATATTGTCAGAGCTGCCATTAAGAAACAGAGCTGCAGAGAACGCCCGTACTTTGAAAACACTTCATTCGTATTCCCTTTCTTTGCAAACAGTAGTAAATTGAAGATTATTAGCTGCATAAAATCCAGACAGGGAGTTTCAAGCTGCTGACATTGTGGCATTGAATATACAGAGCTCAGCAGCAAGACGCCAGCAGCAATCTGAAACAACCTTCACCAGACACCCCCATCTAATGACCACGGATTCAGAGCATCGCTGGATGTTCCACCTCCCAAGGTTATTGAATAACAATCCTATTTCTGCTAATAGTAGATACTCCTTGTTCGCTTATAATTAGTCACCATGGAGTTTTTATAAAGGTTATGGGGTTGAAAGTTAATGCCGTGATTTGTTTTAAGGAGGAAGGAAAGTGCACACACGCGCACATACACATTGAGCAGAGGAAATTACCCTTCTACCATTCATTAGCTATCGTCACATATACCTCCGGCATTCTGTGTAAACATTGCAGGTCTTTTATGCTCTGCATCCTCTGAGTGATTATTGTGCTGGGAGAGGCTGAGACCTGAACATCTGTAGCTCCCCTAAAGCCACAAAGTCACTTCACTCTGCTGCTCGAGCAGCAATGGCACCTACCTCAAACAGAGCAGATATTCCTCGGTCTAGCACTGAGATCATTAAATCTTTCCTCCAGCAGGCAGCACAACCACACTTCCCATCACGGGTCACTGAGCCTGTCTTCTCTACCCCATAAATCGCGAAAGGCTGGAGAGAGCAGAGGTCCTCCTTAATCAATGGTGATGGTTCTCATTTACTTGGTTTTAAATAAAAGTTGTACAACTTTGCCTGGTGGCTCAGCAATGACATGATCAGCAAGCTGACATGACATCGTATGGACACCGTCTGCTTTGGACTCCCCACTAAAGGTCAGAAGAAGGAGGCATGAAAAGGAAAATGGGCACATCAATAATAATTTCTTTTGTTTTCCAGCCTGATGAGCCGTAAGTCAGACTGTTAGCGCACTGTGATGTGTTGATGCAGGCAGGTTTTAATGCCCATAAAGCCAGCTGTATCTGCAGCATGGGAAGCTTAAAATTTAGGTTAAATATTTAGAGATCAAATAGCAAAATTACAGCTCTGGTGGTTCCACAGTGCTTGTGCCGCAGTAAGTGGTGAAAGCCATGACTGGAAGAGCACAAACGGCGCAGCAGAAACCAGAGCCCTTGGCGCAGCCCCGGCGGGGTGAGACGTGAGACGCTCTGCAAACGTGGGCACGTGGGAGCATTCCAGGCCAGCCTGCCCCTGCCTAGGCCCTCAACGGTGACTGCGTCACTCGCATTGCAGCGTGGAGATCCTCTGCAGATGTCGACTTAAGTTGTCCAAGTAGCAGCTTGCGCAAGCGAGCTCGCTTGCTCTCTCTCCTTCTGGGCTTTCTCATATTACAATTTGATTTCTCATTGAGCATGTGGCTGCGTCCTCTGCTCAGGTGAGGCTCAGTCTTTTCCAGGGTTTTTGTTTGCAGTGAAAAAGCCAACGTGAAGCTCTATGCCATATAAAGAACCATGAAACTAACCAGTCCCAGGAGATGCATGGCTCTACAATGTTGCAGTTCATTTTCAAAAACAAGAAAGAACCTCACATTTTCCTGGTGAAAGCTTTCTCAATTTTTTTTTCTCTTATAATAATCCATTACCAGCAAGATTTTGTCTCTTAACCCTAGAAATTAAAACACTAGTCCATACCGCAAAATTGCTTCTCAGATCACTAAACTAAACAAATACAGTTATATTTCCCAGATGGAAAGTCTCTTAAAGCTACTTTAGCCACCTATACACTTCTGCCGTTTGAGACACAAACTCCTTTTCCCTCTGCTTAAATCTTCATTTCCACTTCAAACACTGCTGCTTTGCATTCAGCCCCAGCATGCCCAGCTATTGCTTCCCCGTATCGCGCTGTTATCAGACGTTCTGCAGGTTGACAGCTAGTGCTGAGTGCCAGGGAAAATGAAGGCAGCATAGCTATACGTGTTTGTTTGGTGGCCAATATGCGTGGTATCACCCTAATCAGCGCATCACTCAACAGTCTTCTCACCTGGTCTCCAGGCTTGATTCCAGATACTTTGTGAATGCAAGCAATCAGTGGATGTGACACTCTGCTCTTATCTATTCTAGGTCAGAAATAAGTTTAAAAGTTATATATTGCGGAGGCTACTCATGATTCATTCAACTAATGTTCTGCTCCACGTAAATGGCCTGTGTCCTGTTCCTATAAAGGGATATAAAAACTAGAAAGAAGCTACACTTGCATTTTTTTCAAGTGACACTAGAAAGATAAAATTTGCATATAAAACCTGGGGAAAATTTACTGCTATACAATACTGTAAGTGAGAAGGTAAGATAATGCGGTGTTCTGATGTGCCTGTGCCAATGTGTCTGCAGTCCCTCTGTGGGAAGTATTAGCAAGTTTGTTCATCTTTATACGTACACAATATATTCCTAACCACATAATTATATATTTTACATCAGAAATTGTACATGCTATATTTTGAATTTTATATGTCATTGTAGATTTTGTAATTATACATTAATTTATGGATGTGTATTGTGGTTTTGGAATCAGAGTGTTTTCAGTTTCTTAGCTTTTCTTCAGTGTCTGTGTGGTTAGAAACTCAATATGATTTTTTTAAAATGAAATTATATGTTGTTTAAAATGAAATTATATGTTACATACTAGCTGGAAGTTAAAAGCCATTATAAAAACATTAGTTTAATATGAAGTACGGCTATGCATTGTCAGTAATGAAAGTTAGGAGACAATTTTTCCATCAAAATACAAGATTCTCAAAACAAAACCCAAACATAAGAGGGGAAAAAAAAGACTCAAACTTCCACTAAAACAAGATTTTTTTAAGAGGAAAAATAGCATTTTTGAGAAATGTGTAAGAATATAAACCTGCTCAGCAAAGATCTGATAATCTCTCCCATGCACATTAATAGATATTTGAACTATTTAGGATCGTGATTTATTAATTTCAGAAGGCTACTTAGATTTTGAAAAATCTTAAGCATACATCTAGAAATCAGTTGAAGAAGTACTCAATAGCATAAGTGATATATTAGGGATCATGTCACATGTTTAATATACTTAGGGACATGATATAAATTGCTAGAGTACTTGTTAGTGTTACACTAAGTAAATATAAGCCATGCAAAAATCTAAGGATTCAGTGCTAAAAAGTAATGGATTTTTTTATCAGTAGACTGTCTTCTGTAAAAATGGAACCCCTTAATGAAGAAAAACATCTAGCTTCTCAAAGCAAGAAGGAGCAGGAAAGGGTTTTTTTTTTTTTTTTTTTTACATTATTATTTCTGTTAGAGTTAATTTGATATGGCTTCTCATCCAAAAGTCCAAATGAGCTACCTTCTTCTGATAATATATTCAGTTTTCCTTTAGTTCCACCTAGATGATAGAAGCTTGCAGTGTAACATGAAACAATTTCGGGATCTAATTTTCTCTTTTCTATTCACATACATCAAATCATCATGAAAGACCTCACCGCCCAGTACGCTACCGAGCAAAGGCTGATCCCAGCTCTAAGGTGGATATTAATGGAGAGATGTTGGCAGGAAGACCAGCAAGAGGAGCACCTCTTCCACCTTAAGAGGGCTGCCATGGCCCCCAGGAGCACCCTAAAGCCCCCATGTGCACCCTGCCCAGCCTCAGGCCTTCGCTTTGGCGTCAGCTGATGCTACCAGAGTCTGGCTCAGGAGCAATGGGCCCACAGCTCACTCAGGGATCTGGGTCGGGGAGACGATGCGAGCTGGGGCAGAACGAGGACGGAGGAAGTCATTAGCTGCCTGAGCATGAATTGTGTCCTTTGTCCTCAGCTGCAGAGCTGGGGCTCCGGCCTGTTTTATTTATTAGTGTAACGTTAGCCTGAGACACCTCGGGGACTATTTCTTTTGGGCAACGTGCAGAGTAAATAGCGCTGAGTATGTGAAAGCCAGATGATTGTCAATAGGGCTAGATGACTTTCAAGACAACAGTGAAAATCCTCAGGAACCTTGAGGCTGAGCCCTCTCTTATGGGCCAGAGTATTAGTTTAAAGAAAAGAAAAAACCACCTCCAGCTGCTGTTTAGAATTAATCATGCATGTATGGTTTTCCTGACATGTTTTTGGCATAGAAATGAATATGCTACTACAGAGTCCTACATGGAGACTCCAGATTGCTGTGCTAGGTTGTACTGAATGCAGGAATCAAAACACATCGCAGTCCTTTGCTTTGCTGTGCTGTTGCCCACTAGAAGCATAAGTGAGGAGCCTTTGGCTTGCTATGGGAAAGAGGGGCCAGAAGAGTAAAAGAATTTAAAAAAAACTCCGTGATTGCACAGCTACTCCAATCAAATGTGTTCCTGACTTTTGGGCACCAGTGATGAAGTTCTGTTGTGGTGTTTCCTGTAAGGCAGTTCTGGGTTGCATGTTTTAGATTGATGGCTCCTGTGTAGCGTGTGACGTTGCAGGAGCTCCGCTATTAGACCCTTAGCTGCTTGTAACCATTCTCCAACAGAAACAATTCCTTTTCTAACGACTGCAACATGGAACAGCTTGTATTTGACAATACAGTACTTCAGAGTCGCAAATTTTTTTTTTTTGAGGGTACATTATATGGCCCCAAGACCAAGAGGTTGGTCTATAGCAAAACATTAAGTGTTCTGCTATAATATTTATTAAGAGTCAAATGATGTAATCAAATATAACCTAACGACATAGTCAAATATAACTTAAGAATCAAATTTTAAGATTCCTAATATAGAATAGACTACTATTCTAGTAGTCTATTCTAAAGATAGACTAAAAGATAGACTACTCCAGAATTCCAATCAACCTGTGAAGTCACTTTGCATATAACAGCAGGAAGCCATAGTACTTTCACTGCTTGCTGCTGAAAGTGTGCCATATGCCCAAATTTAAGGGAGGTACAGAGAGGTCCAATGACTGCTAGTGATAGCTGACAATCTTTCCTGGTAGAATAGTAGGCTACTTGTCTGCATTAATCCCAGTCTAAAAATTCCTTCTAAGTACTCATTTTCATAGCAATTTTCCTAATTTCTTTGTTTGGTAAAGGTTTCCAAAGCCAAGATTTAGTGCATAGTGATCTAAGATTCACATCAAATGATATAAGAATTACCCTTTTTTTTCTTTCTTTACTTCAAATATGAGATAAAGAATACCTCACACATACGTATTGTCTTTCATTCAGGATTCATTAAACACCTTGCAAATGCCATTCTGTTGACTTATGCTCCTATTTGATCCTGTCTTATATTCTTGCAAAGGTAATAATCCATGTGGGTGTGCTAAGCTGAGGACTTTGACAGTGCCTTGTTTTCTTAGGTTTAGGTCTAGTGATTTTTTTTAACTTTTAACAGAATTTGTTTCTTCTAAGTTTCTCAATCAATAAACTACTGATTTATTGTGATCTTACTTTCCTAGGAAAGTGGATTATTTTTGAGGCTTATACTGCTCTGTACCTTCTTAAAATTTTCATGCAGTAACAAGTCAAACTGCTGCTAATAAGGAGCTTTGTTAATGATATTCTAGGAAGACTGTTTGTCTTCTTTCCAAGCAATGTGAATTAGATAATCCAATAATGAAATCTACATCTGAGGGAAGACAAAAGTAGATGAGAATGCAGCTAGGTATGTAAGTATCTTACCACAAAAGCAAAAAAGAAAGGTAAATATGCTAATACAGTTAAGCAGGCGAGGAGGTTAAAGTAAACATTTTTCCTTCACTTCCCCACCACAATCAGAAGCATCAGGGAACAGATACCAGGGTGCTGATCCTTATTGCCTTCCTGTAACAAACATTGGGTGTAATCATCTCAATGTACATGAGACAAACTGCCTGACAGAAGGTGGAACCTGTCATACAAGCAGGGCTGATAATCAAGGCAGATAAATCAGCCTGTTCAAGACCATTACCCCCATTCAAAGGTAGGCGTGTGATACTGCATCTTCAGAACCAGTTTGCATCAGGTTAAGCTGGAAGTGCTACAGAGAGAAGTGGTCCCCCATTCTTCTGCCGCTCCATTTCTCCCTTGTGTCAGCACAAGCGTCCCCCCTTCCAGCTCAAACTCTGCACCTGGGGGTTTTGCCGTGTGTTTTAGCCAAGATCAGTTCCCTAACCTGCTCTGCCCTGCAGTTGTACAAAGCTTCCCAAAGAGGGGGTAGATGGCAGAGAGATGAAAGGGGATGTCAGAAGCATTTCCTTGGGCATCAGCACCAGACGCTGCTGCTGCAAATTGATTGTGAAGCTGCAGTGCGTGGTGGTCACAGTGTGTGGTTACCTGATGCTGTTGACTGCAGAGGAGAGCTTGGTGGCCTACTGGGGAGATGGACCCATGCTCCAATGTCTGTCTAGAGCAGTTCCAAAAGGTTACATTTTTTCATATTAAAATGACAAGAGAAAAAAAAATACATGTTTTTTTTCTGCTTAGGAGCATGCTGCATACAGCACTACCTAAAAAGGGTAGATTTTAATACCTTTCAGCCAAATAAAAAGAATCCATTTCAGAACACTAAATGGATACACATTGTACTTATTTTTTAATTTTAACTATACACTAGGGAATGAAATACACAGACTAAGTCATATAGAAATATAGGAGAGCCAGACTCACAATACGTCTTGTCTACAGTTTTGTACAGAGGTTGCAGTCCTTTGGGATTCATATGGATTGACAGAAAAAATTAAAAAGGAAAAAAGTAATAAACTGTAATGGAAACCATGTTTCTGTGCTATTGCCAGAAGGGATTATAATATTCTGAGTACTGTATACCTCTCTGAATGAAAAGCGGGCGCAAGGAAGGGGGGATAAAAAGCAGCAGGAGGGAAAACAAACTTACATTTGTTTTTATATCTTACAATATTAATGGTTCAAAGAAATTCATTTGATATGAAAAAATAGATCTTTCATCTTCTAGCCCACCAAACAGGCAAAACCTCAGATAACTGGCACAGCATTTTGAGAAAAGAAGATAAAAGGGGAGAGGGCAATCTCCTAACAAATAAGAAGCTACTAAATTAATTTGGAAATAGGTCATTTAGCTGCATTTTCTGGAGAAACAGAAATTGTTTTGCTTCTCTGTCCTCTAAAGATTTTGCAGTAAATTTACTCTACCCATGACAAATGTAAATGCAAATGATCATTACAGCAAGGCCGATCTAGTCCAAGAAACCCAGTTCCTGCTACACGTAAGGAACCAACCATTAAGTTATGTCAGAGTCTCAGGCCTCAGCAGTCATTTTTTTACAGTTTTTTATTATTATTTGTAGTGGCTAATTTAACCACACTTTAAGGGCTATGCCAGCTGTGAGGAAGACTGGTCTCAGAAATAAAATTATGGTTTCCATAGAGATTAGCCTTCAACAACCTAGAATACCAGTGAAACTCATAATGTGCCACACACAGTGTAAAGCGTAAGACTTTCCGAGGCTGACCTTCCCTTGTATCCTAAATAGATATAAACCTTGCCCAGAAGTGCTTGTTAAAGCTAGGCAGCAAGCTTGGCTAGCAGAAATCTACTAAAAGGCATGACAATACAAAGGAGTTTATTATGTTTTAGATTCAAAATTGATTTTTACATTATCTTCAGTCATGAACATTAGCCAGTAATTAGGTGTGAAGTTGGTTGAACTGGTTTGGATAACATCTGAAGTAATTTTTCTTCTGCAGTTCCTTTGCTCTGTGTGATAATACATCACTTTTTAGTTGTGGGTATGAACATTACTCACAATTTTTGCAATACACCACTCCCAACCACTCTCACCCGCGATGCAGTCAAGCAAATAAGAAATTCTGCAGAAAAGTATTTTCTTCAAAAAATGTTTGTGATTGCCTGGAATAATGTTTCTATCTGGAACTCAGCTTTTAATTCTCTAGTTAGGACTAAACGAAGCCAAAATCCAGGATTTGATCGAATTTTTTTTTTTTTTTTTCCTTTCAATGGAGAATACAATCATCATGCTCTAGGAGAACCTGCATGTGCAGGGGGGTTGGACTAGATGACCTCTAGAGTTCCCTTCCAACCTTAAGCATTCTATGATTCTATGATTCTAAATTCTGGTCATTAGGGTGATTAAAATCTGCTCCATTTCAGATATTTTGAAATTTGACCCAATATAGAATTTAGATTTTCCTCTCGAAACATAAACATCCAACTTCTCTTTCGTAAGATTTCTAATAGCACTTAAAAACAAAGATTCCTGTTAGCTATAACAGGAAAACCATGTAGTCCTTCAGATCATGTTATACTCTTCTCCATATTAAGCTCTGCTTATTTTCGTATCAAATTTAGGAGCATATAAGTACACAGCTTAGAAGTATCCATCTACTTATTGTCTTCTGCAACATGTTATATGTAATTTCAGGTCTCTTTTGGATAATTTTAAAAATATTTTTGCTCTGGGGCTTGATGCTCTTATTTTAAAACACACAGAGCTATTTAGCAATTTATGCTAGTTAAAAATTGAATGTGGCTCTCATGATTATCTTTAAAAACTGTTCACTGTTAGTTTCACAGACTTTGGAAATCTAAACTTTTGCTTGTAAATTCTAAGTATTTCATGCTATTCCTCAGCCGCTAGCAATATAAAAGTTCTTTTCTACTACTTTTCATACTCCCTCCCTAAATTTCATTAAACAAGACAGATATAATCTACACTGGGTAAAGCATACCCTACACATAGTTGTCAGAATGTAAAGGGATACTAAATATCACAGAAAAGTCATATTTGCTAAGATACCATCATTGTGATTATAAAAATGATAAAATATGTAAAAATGTAGATAGGTTCCTTCTCTTTGACTTTTTAAGAAAGTAGCTGGAAGCAAGACTGAAAAAAGAGACAGCATGCACATAGCCTCTGATGTGAGCTACTTTGGTTAAATATTTCATCCACAAGAGGAAGAAAACAACTATTATCATGATAAGAGAAGTTATTATTTAGTGAGAAACGATACGAATTATTGAAAGAAATTTTCTAAATCTGAAACTTATCAAGCAACAGAAGCTTCAGGAAAAAGGAGAGCTAAAAGAGCTTTGTGTGGTCTCTGGCATGAAAACAAAACCAAATCTGGAACAAATTATAGCTGATATGGAGAATAGAATCAGAAGTTTGTCTGACACCATTTATAGAATTGTATTTAATGCAGAGACCGGTGAAGTTGTCAGACTATAGAGAGAGAAGTGGGAAATTAGAAATGCAAAAATACATTGTGTACAACTCCATTTTATGTAATCTGTTTTGAATGCTATTTATTTCCTTTATATATTAAAACAAAATTATAAAATTAAATTTTTCTTGCCTCCATTTAGTTTTTCTGCTCACAAAACTGTTTTGGCACTGAAAAAGTATTTAGAGGGAAAACTATTTAACACAGATTGGCAATAATTCAAAAAATGAAATCTTGCTCTCATCTATGTTAAACGAACTTACACTAGAAAAACTGTGAGGGATAAAAAGAAAGAGAGACGGGGGAAAAAAGGGAAAGAGATCAGATGAAGTCACTAACCATATCAAATGCTAACATTGCGCTGAGTGTTTAGGTCTGGGTAGTATCTGAACAACTCAGATGCTTGACAGTATTTGTAATTTCAATGTATTTGTATCAATACTATCTCCTTTTTGAAGATGAGGAACTAGGCAATACTGTGCCTTCTGAAGGGGCTGAGTGTTGAACTAAATCCTGTTCTTCAGAGGTCATCCTTAGTAAGTGTCAGCTTGAGAGAAAAGATGATCTCCCTCTCCATCAATCTAGACTGAATTCTGGCAACAGAGAGTCTCTCTTTACCCACATATCTTCAAGGAAAGTATGCACTCATTCTTGAAGTTACATTATTTTTAAATATAATCTGACTGAGAGTACACCAAGGAGTTTACTCCCGTCCTTACATTACAATTAAGATTGTTGCTGCTTACTTTATCAAAAACCAAATATATCTTATTTTCTCTTATTCTAATTCTCCAGTGGCAAGGCAAAGGAGGAGGGACACGATAGACAATTTTGTACTATAGAATGGCAAATTCACTTTCTTTTTTGTCTTATGAACCTATTAAGCATCCGGCAAAGCACTTAAATTCTACTATTGATATAAACAGTCTCTAAAGTAAAAACAAAGACGGGGCATGCAAAGTGATTTGTTTGGCTGGCATAAGAAAATTAAGGGTTGTATGACAAAGCTGAAAAAAGAAGTAGAAATTGAAGGTTCACTTCCAAAAACTTATTATCAAGTTTTCTGGAATCAAGATGGGGAAGAAGGTCGAGTCACATCTCTAAGATATAAAAATAAAGAACAAAAAATTATAAATCAAAAGGGTGTGGGAATTTCCCAGATGAAAATCCAAAGGCAGAAACATAAAACCTACAAGAGATGGCTACAATCAAGGAAAAATAAACTAAAGTTTTGAGCCAAGTGGAAATAGGCTCCTGAAATTGGAGCCATGTGTGACAAAAGGATGGAATAAATATAACTTAAAGAAACAGTTTGTTTTGTAAAATAGGGCTATATGGGAAACTGACTCTTACTGCTTTGGAAAAATAGGCAGAGGGAAACAGAAGGGTAAGAAGAGAAAATACAGATGTGCATAAGAACTGGTGTCATCAGAATATGTCAATGCTTGGTGCTAAAGCCTAATGAACTAGAACAACTCTCATTATCATATGCAAATAGTCAATCAGACTCAAAAGAGGGGCAGGATATTCCAAACAGTAGCCTGAGAAGTTCCACAGAGCCAGGAGCCAGAAAACAGAATAATGGACAGGAAAAAAGACTGTAGTCTTTTCAGTATCCCTTGCACTTCTTGTGAGTGGTGAACTCAGGGATAACACGTGTCAATAAGAAGCTTCTAGAGCTTAGCGGAAGATAACTTTTTGAAAATAGTAGTTCTCTTTACCTAGCTTTAACTAGTGAGCAGGACAGCTGATGTGTCATTTGAAACAGTTGAGTGACCACAGACACAAGCAAAAGATGAGTGAATAAGGCACTCTGTAAAGGGAAACCTAAAAAAAGTAAATTTAATAAATACAAATAAGAAAAACCCTGGAAATACAACTAAGCAAACAAACCAACAAACCAACCAACCAAACAAAAAAGGAATTCATTAGAGCCTTTCCCACTGAATCTAGATGTCACCAGTATTTATCTCAGAAAGATCCACTTTTCCATAAGAGACAAAGTTAAGAAGAAAAGATTTGGACTGTTGAATGTGATAAAGGTAATGGAAAATGCCACAGTAGAATAGGAATAGAAAAGTACAAGATTAAGAGGCTCAAGTAAACACAGATAGGACAATTCAAATTCAAAAAAATAACAAAAAATGTATTTTGTAGAACCTGTATAAGTACAGAAAAGTGATGCAATATGCACGTAAACAGCATTCACAGTCCGGAAGACAGAGGGCAGAAGGAGATGTCTAACAGTAAAAGATGTATGCTGAGAGTTCAGAAAGACCTCTTGAAATGAACTGTGCCAGAAACAATGAAAATATGTCAGATACAGTTTATTTTTCTTCTCCAATATGATAGTAAAAGGAAAAGCTTATGCATTTAGAGAATGGAGAGAGCAATAAGGATCTTTAAGATTATAATGTCTCTTAAAAAAATGCTTCTTCATTTCTAAGATGTTTCGCTTATTTTTTACAGATAGTATGCATATTATGTAAATAAATGTATAAAAAGTGGATGATCAGAAGACATGAGCTGCTTAGGAGACAGGACCCCATTGACAGGTAAATAATTCCTTTATCTAGGTGATACCTGCCATCTGTTTTTGATAATGCAAGTGAAGTTATCAGGGAACTTATTAGCAGACCTCCAGCAGCCAAGAAATCAGTGGAGCACAGAAGCAAACTCCCTTTTCCAGATGCATAAGAACAAGCATATAAAAATGGTCTGACACACACAAAGTTCATAGTGCCTTACCTGCACCGCTTTACAGTGTAATAATGAGATATCAATGAAATAATGAGCAGCAAATGTAAGCAATAGAGACTCCTGTGCCTTGCAGATTCCTTGAGTGAACCTTTGGACTGCTGTAGGGATTAGGGCAAGGAAAATACAAGTTTTAACTTATTTTATGCATTTGAATCCAGCCCAAATTTGTCTGTTCTATGCAGGCTTCGGAAACTAGTACTCACTTGTTTACACTACAGAAAATAGGCAAAATGGAGAAATAAGACTTAATTCTAAAATCACCGTAAAGTAAATATCTTTATTTTGTGGCAAAAGATCTTGTAGCGTGATAAATTAGCTAGTCCTGGGCCTTACTTTCAAGCTGGAGCTGAAGGGATACTTGTAGATAATGACAGGAATTGATTGGCATTAAAGAGATACCTGGGAAAAGTCACAGTATCATGCAGACATGTCTGGAGATTATCTCATTCACAATCTTCATTAGACTGAGTAAATTAAAATGCATGATTCTTGTCCATTTGTAAGAAAAGAAAAAGAAGATACTTTTTGATGTACAATTAGCCCAAAACATGTTTCTTGCTTGATTTGCCATGATCTGTTGCACATCCTCTCCCCATCTCTTGAACCACATTTTGTGGCTGAGAATTTTTGTGCTTTAACATCACTGGGCAATTATTTCATACTAGAAATAAGCCTTTAATATCATAATGGGTTTCTATATGTAGTTAATGCTATTAATGCCCAGGAGATAGAGAAATTTAAATCTAATTTTCAGTAATTATCTGTTTAGTCTTACATTATAGAAAAGGATCATATAATGATTTTGACATGTCATCTTTTTATGTTAGGCAGAAGGTAAAGATTACCTTGACTGACTGTGATTTGGTGATTACTACGTATGACACATTCAAGCATATGAAAAAATATTGTGTAAGGTTTATTTTTCCAAAACCATAAAGACTAGAGAGGGAATAATTTCATTTTTCTGGCCAATGTCTCAGCGATGCATAAGGTAGAATTGAATCCAGCTTGCATTTCAGGAGAGGTTATGCATGCCTTCATGCTGACAGGAGAAAACCTTTTAAGTTGGAGGTGAACTGAAGAGATCAAGAATAGATATAGTAGAGATGCATAAGAAGAAATCATTCTTGAATACTTTTATGACCATAAAAATGTTTCATCATTATGTAAGAATAAATTTGCCACCTAAGTATTATATATCTAGATCCAACTTAATTCCACAAAGAAACTGAGAAGCTTAACTTAAACTAGAGTCTACTTTGTGCCAAAAGCTTCCAAGATTAATTTATACTACAGCTCACACATCTGTGTTTTAACACTAACTGGCAAAAGTATAGCATAGAAATATATCTTTGAAAATAGGTATAGAAGCAAAAATTACAGTGTTTCTGGCTCTAATAGAAACAATGTGTGCAATAAAGAGGACAAACTGTGAATCGGGAAAGGCTTTTGAACATCATCATGCTAAGAAGCTCTTTTTCTTTTTTCTTTCCATAGTTCTGATTAGTGCATCACCCTACAAACTGCACTATTGTTCTATACAACTTTCAAGAATGCTGCTGTTTGGGGCATTTACTGTAGGCCCAGAGAGCACTATCTCACCATCCTACTTCTGCAAAGCCCATCAGGCCTTTATAATCCATGACTTAATATGTCAAGGTAATTCATGATTCATATTTTGATAGCTATTAAAAAGAATAATTCACTAAGATTTATTCTCTCTTCCAGGCGAAATGGTTAGGCATGAATTTATTGCACAGATTGCAGGCACTTAAATGGACACATAATTTGAATTTTGGTTATGTTACCGTCCCTAGTCAATGAAGAGAGAGAGGTCCCTCTAGCTAGTTTAAGAAGGACAGTAGGGAAATAAAAATGCACCTTATTAAAATGTCTTAATCAAGTGAATAAGGAGGGATAGGATTAGCTCTCCAAATATTAGTCTAATTCTGTATGCATTGAAAATTGTGAAATGCTTTATGCAAAAAATGTTCATAATTGATAGGTGCACAGAAACAAAACTCCAAGAATAAATTTTTCAAATGCAAATTTTAACTCTATTTAACACAGAGCTCACTAAGGACTCCATAAGCCTATCTACAGATTGCAAGTGGCTAATAATAATTTTCTGTTTTAAACGAGCCTTCTTGTTTTGAGCTGCAGGACTGTAGTCTTACAGTGGGTGTTACATACTAGTTCTTTAGAGGAACCATCATATGACAGTGCAGATTTTAAAATTTAATTATCAAATGCATAAAAACAAATATGACTCACTTTGCCAGTACAATTTCCAATACTTGCTTGCGTTTTCATATTCTGATTTGACAGCTTCTGGTCACATTGCTATTTTAAATTTTTTTCATGAAGCATACTGATAACCATGAGAGATCTTCTTTAAATAGTTCATCTGCCTCAAGTTACCACTCATATCACTTACTAAAGAGCATCGCAAGAGAATACACGATCCATGCAGAGCTCTTCAGGTCAAAAGATACATTACACACTGGAACCTAATGTGTTCCTCCTACTGTTGGAGTCAGATAAGTGACTCTAAGAAATAAGAACATTCATGATCATTTTCTTCAAATGGAGAAGAAATCTGAAGAAGCAAAGCTCAAATTATTTAGGGATGTAAAGATATTGACAGTTTTCAATTTTCATCCCCTGGAAACTGTCACCTTGAAATCCCTAATATTCTATTCCATGAAAAGCAGTAGAGTCAAATTGCATTTAGCTGTATATTCTTTAGTTGAATTACATTGCTTTCCCAGGATTTGGAATAAATGGCTATGCCAAATGCATAATCCTTACAGAAACTTGGTATAAAAAATGGTGAGGTAGCATTTAAGAGAAACAGTTCTCTCTAGCTGCTGTCACAGTTAGACAGAAACAAAAAGAGAAACAACACGAGCAAAAGGCATCTCCAAACTGTTGCCTTTTGCAACAGCATCTAGCATCCTGCTTCCTAAGTGCCTTTTTTTTTTGGTCACATTTCTTTGTAGCTTGATTGCTTTCATACCAGCTTGTATCTGATCCTATCAGGCTTTAAGAAAATACCAGCACCTGTCTGATTAAGATATTTTGAGCCATGCTAATGGATTAACATTCCTACAGACAGAGATTTTAAGAACACAAAGGAAAGCAGATCAGAACAAACAAATATGGTATGTACCATTCATTCTCTCCCAACCTCTGATTGTTTTCACCCTATGAGATTTCCAGAGCTTTGTTTGGGTTTGTCTATTTAGTAGCTCACACAAGATAATCTTTTTCTAGTGCTCTTATCATTAACCTGCAACTATATTGCAGTTTCACACACTTCTCAGCTGAGCTGATATGTCATAATAATTAAATCTGTCAAATATCAAAAACTATCCAAAACTGCGTACTTGTAGAACTGAATCTAGAAGTATGTAAGCATGTATTATTAATAAGATCATCACTCCTTCTCATAGGAAATATTTATTTGCTATAAGCAAGAGTAAGTGAAGAATGAACTAGAAGTTTGTTGGATAAAATGTGTAAAACACTGAATTTCAATGGAGAAATGATATTCTTATCTCTTTTGCATTTTTATTACTCAGGTGTACAAAAACTGACTGAAAGCACCGAACTCTTTACATTGTGTATAATATGAGAGGGGCTGTCTATTTCCAGAATTATTCCTTATATGCTGATTCTTGCCTGGAAAAGATCTCGCTTATCATAGTCTGAGCAAAACTAGATAATCCAATTTTAAATCTGCTTTAATCTTTAAATCTACTTAATATTTAAATCTCTTTCTAAGTATGTAAAACTTTATCCATGGAAATTATGTATTTTGCACAAAGTAAATGAGACCTACCATGACTATACATCACTCACCTTTTCAGATTCAGGTCCTATTTTAACATCTTATTTAGTTCCACTTTAAGATTTTGAATCTAAGTAATAAATATTTTTGTCAATGTTTTTAATCTTAGTATAGTTTTGTAGCAGAACCTAAACAACTGGAAAATTCCATACTAATATTTTATGAGGTCTCAAGATTTTCCATAACTATTCATAGCTATTTACAGTTCTAATGATTCAAACAATGTAGGACATTGCATTAAGTATCTTAGACCAAATATTTAAAATGTTGAATCCCAATGATATTTAAAATCAGTGATTTTGGATGCCTAAATGAACTTTTTGTTGCCTGAAGTTTCTTTCTGACAATCAATTAATATATAGCCTTGCATACTCCTCTGAGACTGTTATATACTACATTTTCCTATTTTACAGATGAAGAAATGCAGCATTAAGACCAAATGACTTTTTCAAGATCAGACAGACATTCTGCGGCACAGCTCTGATCTCTAAATCCCAGAGCAGCATTGCAGTCATTGGACAACTCCTTTTTTTTTCTTTTTTTAATGTTTTTATCCAACCGTCCTCTCTGTCAAATACCAACTTTAAAGTTGTTGACTTTGGAAATTACTTGTCACTTGGAAATGACAAAGATGCGTGAAATGCTTTACAATATTGGGAAAATTGGTTGTTATTCAATTTTCATCAAAGTGAAATGAAAGCCCTGAAATATGAAAATGACAGCCTTTCCCTCTAGTGGTTTTCCCAATATTTCACAGTGTTGGTAAGATATTTTTTTCCACTTCAGTTTCTTTCAACAGCCTACTCTTTCTATAGAGACTTTTTTTTCTCTTATTGACTTCCTCAGTTTTAAAATTTCTCACATATAAACCTCACTTCTTATAGTATTAGTTCATTTTTAAAAAATGGAATGGAAAATAGAAGAAAAAATTTATCAATCCTTTCTTAATTCAAGCACATTTGGAATAAATTAATTCCCATCTCACACACAGCTTTCAAAAATGCTGTAGAGTGGAGCTTGAGGACCACTTCTTTCTATTCCTTATTTGGATGTTTGAACATCCTTTAAACATCCTAAATGCAAGAAACAACTATTGCACATCATTATCAGGATCTAGCTTCTTCAGGTGCCTGAAGTTGTAGAAACAAACATACAAAGGTGTATGTATTGTTAATGAAGGTTTTTATCCTTTGCCCTGGGAAGCAAGAAAAACATCAGTGAAGATGTAAAGATTTTCTCTAAAAAGAAAAAATGAAACATGAATATGATTTGATACTTTTTTTTTTTTTAAACTTTTGGATGCAACTCATTGTCAGTAATTGAACGGGAATAGAAGGCAATAAAAATGGATGATCTTGAAAGTCTGGATGTTGTTGAAGGGGTGAGGGGTTGCAGTGCTATTTAACACTTCTGAAAGAATTTAAAATGCATTGTTTCTCTAACAGTATGAAAATGGTAAGTATTAGCAGACAGGTATGAGCAAGATAAAGACAACAAAATTCTCCCAGGACTTTCAACTACCAGTATGACTAGTGTATCACATGGTTTCCCTCTAAATGCATGACACTTTTCTTATGCAGATTAACCATCTTCCAATATTCTTTTGCTGTTATTTTTCAGTGTGGTGAAGAGCCAGACTGATTCACAATAACACGATGTGGCAAAAGACTCTGCATACCTGTCTATTGTAATGCAAGCAATTTTCCCGTGTGCTATCTATTCTATATACAGCGTGTGGTTAGAGATAAAGAGTTTTATTATGTTCCTGAGCTTGGCTAGGTTTAGGGATCAATCTAGATAGGGTTGACAGAAATACCAGCAGCTTCAGAAGCATAAGATAAACAGTCAAATGCTTCTCTAGAAAACCTCTAAGCAATCACAGCTACTCTGTGTAGCCTGTATTAATACCTCCTCTACAGAGACCACACATATTTGGCTCCTTTCAGAGCATTTAGGAGTAAGGGAATTGAGTATTTAGAACATAAGCAGCTTTCTAGTGTGACTTTTTAAACTCACAATGCGGAGGAAAAAAAGGAATTGGTGAGAAAGACAGCAAACTATTCCATAAGAAATTACCTGGTACTGACCATATCCATTCAAATTTAGCAGACTGGTGAGAGGATGATCTAACTGACTTTTGATGTTATTTCTTAATAGCAGTACTCTCAAGAGTATTAAAGCATCTGCTATCAAATTCATGCAGTATGCAATGTATCCTGACCAAAGTCAGATACGGGGATCAAGTGAGCAGTCAGCACTGGTGTACACTGAGAAAAAATCACAGAATCACAGACTGGTAGAAGTTGGAAGGGACCTCCAGAGATCATCTAGTTCAACCCCTCTAGAACACAGGGCACAGGGTGGCATCCAGGAGGGTTTGAAAGATCTCCAGAGGAGACACAACAACCTCTCCGGGCAGCCTCTTCCAGGGCTCCGTCACTCTCACAGGAAAGTTCTCCCTCACATGGACATGCAACTGCCTGTGTTTCAACTTGCACCATTACCTCTAGTCCCATCACAGGCCACCTCCTCCTTACATTCGCCCCTCAGGTACTCATACATATTGATCAGATCTCCTCTTAGTCTTTTCCAAGTTAAATAGGCTCGCTCAGTCTGTCCTCATAAGATAGATAGTTCAGTCCTTTAATCACGTTCATTGCTCCATGCTGGACCCTCCCTAGAACCTCCACGTCCCTCCTGTACTGGGGAGCCCAGAAATACACCCAGTACTCCAGATGTGGCCTCACCAGGGCTGAGTAGAGGGGCAGGATCCCCCGCCTCGACCTGCTGGCAACATTTCTCTTGATGCCTGCCAGGATCCTGTTGGCCTTCTTGGCCACGAGGGCACACTGCTGACTTACGGTTAACTTGTTGTCAACCAGGACCACCAAACCCCTCTCCATTGAGCTACTTTCCAGCAGGTCAATACCTAGTATCTATTGGTGCCTGGGGTTATTCCTCCCCAAGTTCAGAACCCTGTATTAGTCTCTCCAACAAATATAGGTTTTTTTTTATAGCTCCTTTTATATAACAACAGAGAATGGTATGCAAAGTTCGTTCATTCAAATCAGACCTCAATGCAAAAGGCATCTGACCAATGATTGAAATAAGTCATATTTATTATGAATCAAAGTGATGTAGCATGGTAGGGAATGGAGGTCAGGGTTTTAAAGACAACCAGGTAGTTTTCTGTCTTATTTTCTAGATGAAGCACCATCTAATACATTAGGGATAATGACAGTAAGATTATTTTTAATGACCTAGAATTACTTGAATAGTCTTTTGCAAAACTAGCTCTCATTTTGATCAAGATGAAGCTATTATTCTAGATGCCTCAAAACATTTAAGCTTATATAAGAGAAAAACTTGAACCATCATTAATTCTGACACCTAATTGCATTTCACATTATTTCTTACTTTCTAGCCCTGAATGATTTATCATTTCAGGCTCCTGTCTGAAGGGAGAATACATAATTCTTTTTGAGAACGTTGTTTCAAACAGCCTTTGGTGATAGTTTCAAATTTAAAAGGTGTTTGTTCATTTTCAGAGGATTTGCTCCTATTGCTCAAAGAAAAATGGAGAAAGACAGGATGAGATGAGGATGCCTGCAGCTATTGCAGCCTCCTGTTGGCTTGTCTGACAAGATCTTACCAGTGTAGAAGGGAAATATTCTACTGCAGAGACAGATACTACTTCAAGAACCAGAGCAGAAATATGTCTCATACTGGGCCTGCTATGAGATCAAGAACATAAGTATCAAACAAGAATAGCCTTTAAAAAAATGCCACTCTGATTCTTACATAACATACAGAAGAAAAAGAAAGACTTATCAAACTTGGTCTGATCTAAAATAAAGAATACAAATACAAAACAAGAATTGCGGTAACAAAGATATATGTATCAAGGCATTTTGGATCTTAACCAAAGCAATAAAAAATACATAAATGGATTTTTTTTTTTCCTTAATCTAAGTGAAAAGTAAGTGTTAAGATTTGAATGAAGTAAGTCTGTTGAATTTTCAAGCTGTTGAAAGAAGTGGCAAATGAAATGACAAATAGAATAAAGTTTTTTAGGAAACCTATGAAATCAGAGTTGCTATCTTATAAATGAAGAGAGCTAAATGTTCTGCAGTTACAAATATGGGAGAAAGCAATATGATAACTACTGGCCTATCTTTCAGACTCTTAAATTCTTTTTAGCCAGCCACTTTCTATGTGAATCAGAGAAGATAAGTTTTGGCAGGCATATCATACTTTTCTTTCATCATAACTTTCATATCATTTCTTTCATATCATAACTGATATGAAGACCATCTAATAAATTTGTGAGATGTATAAATCTACATTTTTTTAAACAAGCTATTAATTTTGTTCTACTAACATTCTTTCCATTTGTTAAAAAATGCTGTTTCTTTGACAATTTCCCATGAACAATGCCAAGTACCAAAGCATTCAGGCATCCTTGGATGCTAAGCATTCTTTAGGGAGCAGTAGTAAGGGAGAGGATTTCCAAGACCTACCATTTCATTTTAATGACAGAGTTTGTTTTTCTCCCTGGAAGCAACACACAAAGATATTGGGATAGCTAGGCAATGCTGAGGGCAAAGAAAACTTGAATTACATTGCCTTTATAAAGGGGAAAGACTATACATAAAAAGTGTAATTTCATATCAAGTAAAATCCTCATTTGTGTCTCCTCATGTTAATATTTGATTCTAATCTTCCTGTCTATAAATACAGTGAAGAATGCTCACTGCTGAAGGACATTCTGATTATTTTATTTTGATAGTCACAGCAATTATCATTTTAACAAATAAAACCCTAGCATTTAAAATTTTCTAATTTAAATACAGAAATACTAAATATATTAAAACTGCAACAGAAGGAATGTTACATTTCCTCCTGTCGCCTGCTTAAAAATAACCCATGCTCTTTCATATGCTCTTTTATATGCTCAGTCATGCTCTCTTGCTGTCATGGTTTCAAGACTGAATATTTTGTTTACTAAGGCGCTCCATCTGTAAATTTTCATCATTTTGGAATATTTTCATTTGTTGTTTTTGTGTATGTTAGATTTAGATTAGAACCACTAAATGAATCCATCCACTTTTGTTTTTTCCCAAAATGACACAGTTCCTAAACATGCCCAGATTTTGGAAACATAAAACTGCCCTTGATCTTCCAAGTACCTAAGAAACAAACTTTCCAAGCCTAAGAGCAAAGGAAGTATAGCTGTGTTTGCAATAAGACGACTATACCCTCTGTGCACAAATGTGAGAGCCAGGTTGATTCCAGTGTTAGCTCACTGACTTTAAATCATTTCATAAGCCACTAGGTTTTGAAATTATGCATTGAGATTGTGATAGATTTCATCAATTTATATCCAGGGAAGCGACGAAGAGAAAGCTTACATATGCCTCTCAATAATCCAGACTCTCCGAAGATTATGCCACAACGGTAATAGGAATACTGTCCCTTATGGGGTTTTTGATACTTAAAGACCATTAGAGCTTGACAGCATGCTATGCACTGGTAAACATTATTGTCTGAATGATGAGTCCACTTTTCTGAGAAAGTGACTGCAGTACTATGAAATCAGGTCATAAAGAATTCAGGCACTAACACGTTTGCACTTAACTGCAGTTTATGATATTCCAGAAATGACTCAATAGAGATGAAAAGATATGGTATAATTCAAGTACTTGAGTACCCTCTGAGCACTCACCCACTGCTACAAACAGCCTCTTCCCTTTCCACAGAAAAAATAATGAATGAATAAATAAATAAAACAACGAAAAGGTTGGAAGGGACCCCTGAGGATCGACCAGTCCAACGTTCTGCTCAAAGCACAGCTAACTTTGAGTAGCTCATGATCTTTCCTGGCTGAATTTTGAAGATCTCCAGGAATTAATATTTCGTAACCTCTCTGGCCTATTCTTTCCAGTACTTAAACTATCTCACTGTGAACATTTTTATACTTATTTTCATCTGGAGTTAAACATAAGGTTATCTTGATGAAAGGCTAATTGAATTAAACCCAAAGACCTAGTGAGGATCAGAGGAACAATGACAGATGGACGATCCCAGGTGACATAATCAGTGAGAGTAGTGCATACTACATCTGCTGCTTTAAAAATATCACAGAAAAATTACTAGATCCTCCTTGTCACTCATGATAAACCCACCAAGATAAGCCAAAGAATTAAGCTAGTTCTCCAAAATGCCAGGTATACTAAGGAGATAATTGCCTACAAAAATATAGGGCTATTATGGGATAAATATGAAAACAGAATTTGGAGAAGGAATAGAGAGAACAGTTTGTGACTATGTAAAACCAATTGTGCAATGTTTTAATAAGATTGTAGGAATATACAAAAGTTTATGTTTGAGGTTGGACTAAAGGTTTGAAAACAGAGAGATCAAAATGGATAAGGGAAAAGCAGGTGCTGGAGGGAGAGAAAATTTGAAATAAAAGAAGCTGGTTGAGTATAAATAGTGACCAGTATATTTGCCTAGTTAGAGCTCTCTCTATCAGAGAACAATCACTGTTCTCTGTTCCACATTTTTATTAAACTCTATTTCTGGCTCCCTCTTTCATGGCTGCACTCTGTACTCTAAGATTTTCAACCAAATTTTAAACTGGACTAATGCTGTTTTGCTGGGTTTTGTTTTTGCTTTTGTTTTTTTTTAATGTGAGTATCAGCTAACGCACTGACCGCTCTCTGCATTGGTCAGTGGGCCTGGCAGCTTGTTCACTGTGCATTGCACCTCTGTGTGTATGTGTGTGTGTGTGTGTGTGTGTGTTCGTGTGTGTGTATGTGTCGGGAATCTCTGCTCAGTGCTGCTGCTGAGGGGACCAGAGGACACAAAAATAGAGGAGCCTCACATCTCCTGACAAACGAGTCAATCAGAGCACAGCTTCCAGCAGCTACAACTTTAGGGAAGAACTGAGATACTAAGTTAAATTTCTGCCAAGTTGCCAAATACCTATCGCTTAACTTGTGTATTCTCCCTTTGATGTAAACCATTCAACCACTAAGTACCTTTTTTTTCTTTAATTTTTGTACAGTGTATTAAGATGCACCACTTATAGGAAACCATTACAGTATGAAAGCACCAGTGAACTAAGAGTAAAGAGATAATCTTTACTCTGCTGCTTCATTTCCAGGCATATAAACAAGGACTGAATATTTCCTCTTCCACACATAAAAGCTTCCAGAGATTTTTATTTTTATTTTTTTACTGTCTCCCTGGAACAGTTTCTAGCCCTCTATACTGTCTTAGTTTTGAACTTCAAGGTGTGACTGTTTGAAGCAATGAAACTGCTGTGATCACCAGCTGGCTTGCTTTAACCTTTCGCTAATGTATCTTTAAATAGGTTTCCCACTATGGTGAATCTCTAAATGAAGATCTGCCATGTCATTACTGGTGAAGGAAAAGGTAGCGGCAGCATTTAATTAAAATCAAATCTATTACGAATTTTAAGTACTTGATATTTCACTTGATTGCATATTTTGTCCTCAGGGCTCTTAACCAAATCTGAATTTATTTGGAGAGACTGAATTTAATGCTTCAGCCATTTTCTAGACATGATGAGGATAAAATTGTACATTTTTTTAAGTAAAAATATTACTCAATTATAAAAATATTTTCTTGAACAGCTTTATAGCTATATAGCTATTCTGTTAACAGGAAGTTAAGATTTCATTTGGCATTTAAGCAGTTTATATTTAAGCTGTGCATAGGTGTCTCTGTTCCAAAGAGTTTTAAGTTTTGATTATACTGAAACAGTACTGAGGAACTGAGTTCTGTATACAAACATCCATTCCTTACAACCCATTTCGTCTACTTTTATAAAATCTTCCATGAAGAGATGTTGTGTCTTATAACCAGGTTTAACTAAGCTTGAAAAAAAGGAGTTTGTTCGCCTCTCTCTAATTTCCCTTTGGTTGATATGTTCAGACCTTGAGAAAACAGGACACTTTGGCTCCATGATATTCTATCACTAGAGATCGGAAAAGCTAACACCTCAGAGAATAAGCTTCTATGACTAGCTCACTTTGTGTAAAGATTACAAAATTTAATATGTAGCTAAGTGAAGTATTCAACAGTCAGAAGCTGCTGTTTTTACCAAAGCACATGAAATTTACAAAGAAGTCCTGTGTACTCTTCAATCCAAGGAGAGGACCAAGCCTAAGGTCCTTTACACCTTTTTGTTAAAGCTATTCCAGCTCTAGGTAACTAACTTTCTCCTTGAAAACATCCCGTGCCTCCCCAAGAAAACACATTAAGTGTTGCTTAGAGAACAGCCATCCTCCCTTTTCATTTGTGAAGTGCTTTTTGATCTCCTAAAACTACTTGTAGATTGTGATTACCAGACATGATTCTCCAGAAAGTAATAGTTATATGATATTGAGAATGACTCTTAATGTCCTTCTGTGTATCGTTATTTAGTCCATCTGAAAAACGGCAGAAAAGTATGTGATAGAGAAAAATCTATAAATTTTGGTGCCTCGTGTTAACATTGTACATACTTCAAACAGTTTTACATCTTTTTTTTAATTTTTTTTTCCTGTCCCTGAGCTCCTCCTTCTTGATCTTTGCTTTATAACATTGCAGCTTGTTAGATGAAAGCCTAATTTGGACAGAATGTGCAATAAAATTAAATTTACATTAAAAAAAACCCCTCAGTAAACATGAGGTGACAAGTCAAGGTCTAGATCTCAGATTGAGTGTTTACTATACATACCCTTGCACAGTGTGAATATAACCCTCAGCAACACTTAAAAGAAATCATTTCTCATTTAAAATTCATTATATTGTAACTACAGATTTAGTAACATACTGGCAGTTTCTATTGATTAACTCAGGGATGTTGTAGAAACTTGAAACGTACTGAAAGTGCCTTTAAAAGGAGATACTGATTTTAATTGGGGACAATGGTACATAAGCCTGCTAAAAAGATGTGAACAGGATAATTCTTTTAGAGCAGTAAGAGCTGATGAGCCTTACCTGAGTTGCCATATTATGTGTGCTCTTTTATGAAAAGTTTGTATGTTGAAGGCCACCATTTAATTCCCTTGTAACCATTAGGATGCCTAAGACTTAAGATGCATTCACAGAAATTAAAAAGAGGACAGATTGTGCTTTTGATTGGGCAACTAGAACTTGATAATAACCGAATAAATTCAGGAGTAAGACAACTACTAATTAAGTACACTGTTGAGTATATACTACTTATCACTCATGTCTATAACTTGCATGACAACTATTGCTGAATCTTTAAAATACATGTATTTAAACAATTTGAAAAGAAAATAACCTATGGCTTTCAAGTCTTCCAAGCATTTGAATGTTGTTGAAACATCTGTTACCTTGCAAGGCAATTTGATATAACTGAATCAGTGCGGTGTGCTTGGGAGTTCTCAAAGGAGATGGTCTCAGGAACATTCTCTGTTTTATTTTTCATCGACTTTGCTATTATTTCCTACAATGTTATTAAAGTTGTCACACACATAAAATTTCCAGTGTAAGTTCACCATAGGAATTTTTTAAATTTTTTTTTTCTGTCTCATTTTGTGGTTTGACTCAGTAGTAAATTTTCTTAAAATTTACAATAAGAACTACTGCCATCATAACTTGATACATTATCTTAATGTAAATTATTGCATAATCTATCTTTGTTATACAATTGAAATTTCCATAATTTATCAGAAATGCTCTCATTTCAGTTAATGAGAATACTGTCTATGAAGTTGGGAGTGTAGGGAGTTATACAGATGTTGCACATATTTTAAATCAACTGTCAATTGCAATGTTATGTGTCATTAGTAAAACCACTATTGGAACCAGTGCTTATAATACCGACAATATGTATATAGTGGTCCTGTAAATTAAGCATTTTTTACTGCTTCATTGAAAACAAAAAGGAGACGAGTCCACCAAATTCATTTGTTTTATAGCATTCATATCTCTTTTTAGCCTCTTCTGCATGTATACACACACATACATATATATATATTTTATAAATATATATATATTATACAGACACAAATACACTAAAAAACAAGCAGAAGCTTCTAACCAAGGTCAGTCACTTACCTTTTATTATCCAAATTCCCTACCAACAGAGAATTTGCAGTTATTTACATTTGCCATGTTCAAAAAAATCAACAGGGATTTTCACTTTTAAGCAAGCTTGTCCTTGACTATTTAAGATGATTACTCAAAGTTCTGATCTGGCTGGAATTATTTAAACAGCATCCTCCCTCTTTCTCTCCTTACTGTATTTTTTTTTATGTGATTTGCTAATTTCATGCCTCCAAAATGTCATCAGAAGTAATAAAATAGCAATTTAAAAAGCTGATATAAATGGCACCATTCTTATCAAGCTATTAAAAACAGAACTTGCTGAAGTCCTCAGTTCTGAGGGTCTGAAACATCCGTGCTTGAAAAGAAATGGTTATTTTGGTTCAAGGGATATTCTATAAGAGGCTGATTCACAGTTCTCAAACTAATATCTTCCCAACAAATGATGCAATTTGTCTTTTTACTTTCTCAAGCATAGCCTTCTTTCGACTGCTCTTCCAGCCATCCTGAACTTGTGTAGCACAGCTGTTGACATATATTACAATTAAGTATTATTGATGCAGTAAGAAAAAATCTTGCTCCTTTAAGAGTCTTGGTATAACATAACATTGAAAAGAGCAAGTGCTGGTGTTCAGTTTCTCGTATCTACCTAGTTGGTTCCCCATCTTGGAAGACTCATATATTTTTTTAATAGCTGTAAGAGGGAGTGAAATGATAGAGGGAAAAAAGTGGGAGAGAAAGGGCATAATTAAAAACTTCCATTACTAAGAACCAGGTGAGACAAAAAAAAAGTGAGAAATTAAGGTTGTTAATGTGTCTCACTCCTTTCTCCTGTGCCCTCTGCTGATTTCTGTCACTCCTGATCATCTGTGAGCATTCAGCCCATAGCAACAGACTACCACTTGTTCAAAGCACAAGGTCAGTCTCTCCAAGCTTGTCTTTGGCTCTTAGCACCAACTGCTTTGCTCTATTTCTCCAGATCTTTTGGTCTGTAGTGTTTACATTGCTGGTCTATAAGAACCTTAGTTCATGACAAAGCTCCCTTCTAGATTGAACTGAGTTGTTTTCCTACCCCTCTCCTGCTCCCTTTACCCACAAAAAAACCCCAAACCAAACCAAAAAAAAAAAAACCCACCCTTATAAGATCTCTTTCAATCATTTACTCATTTTTAGCCTGATTCATTTTAATGTGGCTGCCATGTGGTTCACAAGCTGTATAAATGTTTGAATTTGCTTAGCTCCGCTCTAAATGTTTCATCTCTCACAGGAAGATGAAGGACTTTCCCCTCATATCAACTCTGAGATTTTTTTTCTTCCTTAAAGTCTGTTCCACAAACAACAAAGGGGAATCAGCATTTTGACAGAGTTCAAATGCCAGTCTGTACTACAAGCGTGTGGTGTTGGACAGGCTACATGAAGAAATCACTACTACCAGAAAAAGGGAAATTAAAAATGGGACAGTCGCAAAAGCTGGCAGTATAACAGCTAAGTTGTTAAACACCAGCAGAGATAGGAAAGTTTAAGAGTTTAGGAAGGTATATATAAGAAAAGGTACCAGATGACTTTAAAAGAAATGATAAAAACAATTTTGAAGTATAAAGATACCAGCAATCTAAATAGGACAGGACAGAGTTTTGTTTTGTTTTTGTTTTCCAGCAGCACAGAGCAAAAACAAAATGAAGAGAATTTTGGATGAGTATCTTCACAGCTTCAGATCAGTCTGAAGTGGCATTGATCAAATAGCCAGAGTCAAAGAAAAGAAAATAAATGACTTAAAAAAATATTTTTTGTTGACTTGTTTTGGGAGCTTTATATACAGTAATAAAAGCATGCAAATTACATTTAAGATAGTTGCAGAAAAGTTGTGCTATATTGTTAAAATTTAGGGAAAATGGCATTTTTTCTCAAGGTTTTGAGTAAGAAGAGATAAAGAATTTGTCATCTTTTAGATACTGGCTCACATTCAAATACTCATTAATTGGCATGTGACAGCTTAATTTCTTAGTTTATACAAACAACATCACACATATTTCAGTTGCAATGACACTCCCTTTAGAAACTTTTTGGCTAACTTTGTGTGATAAATATATGATAACATGAAGTTGATAACTAGGAAAAAGGGATGGTATGTTAAAATGTAGCTGTGGTGAAATAATTAAGTTCTTATGTTTCTAGGAAATAGATCAGAATAGACAGCACTTTAAAGGAGGGAGTTAGAAGGAGATGTGTCTTCAGCACCAACACAGATATTGATAAAATGAAGGATTTAAAAAAAAAAAAAAAGCAAAACTAATGTTTTAATTACTGTTGTGGACTGAAAAGAGTAGTATTAAATGAAAGAGATATCAGCATTTTGAAGGAATAGAAAGTCAAATGATTTTAAGAGAAATGAAAAAGTTATAATGAGAATCAAATGTAAAAAACTAATTATAACACTGCCTAAAACTGAAATAATTGCAATAGTGGGACGCAGTGAAAGACAAATATAAAAATTTACCATTAAATAGCAAGCTCTGTCAATTTCTTTCTGAAGGTATATGTTGAAAAATATTGCAGAAATAATTTCTATACATTAAATATGCATTACATCAAAAAAAATCTTTTGTTGAAATGTTCTGTCCGACAATTCATAGTTTTTGTTTTATGGAAAAAATTACTAAATATTCTCTTTGAGACTATTCATGATTTTTATGGCTCTACTCTATTTCTCTCAATCATTGGTTTGAGACCAAAGAACCCTACCAGTCTAGTTTATTCTTCCATCATCCTATTGCTCTTCTTTGTATTTATTCTATATGCTTTTCTGAAATGATTTTTATGGAACCGCACATGATATTTAGGATGTGGATCCTATGGATTCATACAAGGATATGTTGTAGTTTTCAGTTCTATATGATTCTCAATATTCTGTTTGCCTTTCTGTTTTAACTTAGGCAACAAAACTGTCCACAGTGATTTTAAGATTTTTTTGAATAAAATAACTTAGCTTAGATGTATGTAGGAATCTATTTAATTCCATGTGAATTAGTTTGTGCATATCATCATTGACTGTGATAAAATGATAAGAAAAATATTTAAAATTGAGAGAACATTCAGTAACTGTCCATTCAATTATAGTTTTAACTAGTCTGAAAATTTTTTATCAATAGCCAACCTTGTCATTTCACTATCTAGATGGCGTAAGAGTTCAGTAATAAACTGCTGCAACATACACTGATCTCCTTCCTGTGCAAAAAAACTGTGTATGTGTGTCTACCACTTCTTTTGATCTTGATCAAGAAGATTTTGGTTCTTATTTCATGGCATCTCCATTTCTTGAAGATACACAGAGGACTTATTCAGTAAGCAATATACAAAATAGAATTATGTATATATTCTATATCACTGAAAATGTCTTGTGGACTACTGCCTCCAGTTTGGGGTATGATGGTTAAAGATCTTTTGAAAAGAAACCAAAGACACAAAAGAATTATCAAAAAAACCAGAACTGATCTTGTTAGCTCAAAGAAGAAAGATTTAGGGAAATGACTGAAATCTTAAAACAAACTTAACAAGGCTGATGAAAAGTGAAAGAAAGCATATGTTACCCCAAACCTGTCCCACAGGGGATTCACAAGTACTAAATTTGCAACTGAAAGAAGGAAGAACTTTCCTAAAGACAGGAATACTAAACCATGAGGAGGATGTGAAATGTCTGAGGAATACCATCAGCTGATCCATGCATGGGACATAGCAAGGACTAACTCTTAAAATCTCTCAAAATGCTTCTTCACTAGTGTTTCTCCTGCAGTTCTTTCTGAAGCACCAGTAGTCACTGAACAACTAGAGCTACAATGATAGCCCTAGTGATAGCAATAGTCCTCACTACAGTAAATCACATCTCAGAAACTATTTTTCCCATTGGACAGAGCTACGGCAGCAGGATTTATTTGCCCTCCTCCTGCCAAATTTTACTGACGTTGCCAAATAACAATATCAAATTCAAACTCAGAAAACTTGTCTCTGCTATTTATACTAAAATTAGTGCCACTAATAATAGAGATAATTTTATCACTATTGTTATGCATGCCAGATACAAACAAAACTCACATGGTATACTTACACTTTACAATTACATTTTAAATTTGCTACATTGAATATTCTTAGTGTTGTTATTCAGTGAAGCTCCTTGCCAGAAGGCCCATCTTCTCCTTGATCATTTTGTGATTGGGTAGGTAAATATTACTTCTCATCTACTCATGACATTTTGCCAGTCCTCTTAAGCAGGATACCTCAGAGGGGATATTGTGTGCCTTTATTTTAGAGAGTAGTTCTAAAAGAAGTGCTTTAACTTTCACTTCTTGGGTTTCTTTTGCATTATTTGTCTTTAGAGCTGCTTGGTATTTCAGCTGATCAATAAAGGGATTCAGGAATTTATCATTTCCCATATATGTGACCGCTCTGGTTTCAAGGAGAGTGTTTTAATGTCAAGGTTAGTAAGAAGGATGTTGCCTGTATTAAAAGTCAGAGCCAATATAAGTCAGGCACTGCTGAGAAAGGAAGGATGAAGTTCAATACGGATAGTAGATCTTAAAAAGGAGTAGATAACAGTGTTACCCAAAGCCCATTTTTTCCATTATTTTCCTTACCATTCAAGCATGTCTTTCCTCTAGTCTATGTTCAATTCAGTATTTTTTTTTTCTTACTCACTTTTTCTTCCATTCGTTACACAAACAGTCTTCCTTTTAATGATTTAGGATGCCAAGCTCAAAAGAAATAGATCCACCTTTTAAAGGCTGATATCCTCCCACCCACAGCAGCCTGGGAGAAGATTAATTGGAGCAATATGAATGAAAGAGGAGAAATAAAGAGGATGACATTGTTGGGAGACCTCTTTCTCTCTCCCTTTAGGCCATGCTCTTGACCTAGCACTTGAGTCACCAGCTTAAGGTAAAAGGGTGGAAAGGAAGTGACAACAGAAGAGAGGCCCTTACCTTATGGCCTCTTCCTTCCTGGAAAACTACAGAAAGAAATACAGTAGGAAGGATATTGGCTCCACCTGCCTCTAGTCAAGCTCTGTTTGCATTGCAGGTGGACATTTAAGATCATTCTTTGCCCTCAAGCAACAGGACTGAGATTATGGGGCACTAAGAGAGCTTGTTAAGGCTAGCAAAGGAAGTGCAGAGCCGCTAGGCATGGCATGGTCTTCTCCTTCAGTAGTGTATTAACACTGGTTACATTAAGGTGTTTTCTAGAGACAGTGCTGCAAATAAGGAAAGAGAGGAGGGAAAAAGGGAGGATGGTTGGCTTAAGGACCCTGTGGAGTTCAGTGTGCACCTCTTAAGAGAGATGTGAATAGAAGAGAGTCCCTGGCTCCACTCCCAGCAGTGGCCTGGAGCAATAGGCCACTCCATATGCTCCTCACACCTTGAAATGGACCTGGAACCTTGTCTGGGAACAAATTTGCCACTTGCCTGAAGAAGCTGAGAGATGTTTTAGAGATTAGCTAAAAGTATTTGAAAAGTATTCATAATAACTAACAATGTTGGGATTTTATCTTTTTGAGGGAGTGATTATCTTCAAGGAAAGTTTTTGATTTCTAATGAAATCTTTTAAAAGTTGAGATCTCACAGGGCATTTCTGTTTAATAGAAACTTACGTACAAACACAGTTTAGCAATTAAAATATCTATGCTGAATAACAACAGTAATTGTGAAATATTCCACAAAAACTCTGCTGGAATTTTGTAACAAATCTAATTAAAAGCATTCTTTAAAGTATTTCAAAGATGTATCATCTAGTAGTTTAATAGGCATATAGCAGCAGAGATTCTATGTCAGGCTAAAATTATGTGTGTGTAATTTATGTATCTAATTAATTTATGAAAAAGGTCAGAAATATGTGGCACGTGACATTCTTTTAAAGATTTTCAATTCTGACTTTTTAATTTAAATATCTTAATTATTTTTCTGCAGTCTTTCTCATGTTCTAGCTCTTATTTTCTCTCTCTTAAAAAAAAAAAAAACAAAAACCACAAACCACCACTATTGCTGCTTCTCATTTGGCAAAGCTGCACCAGAATGAGGAAATGTAGTATGGCTCAGAACCAGAATCAGAGAATCCAGGTATGATTATTTTCAAGCCTCTGAGCACACAGGATAAGACCACTGCCAGATCTTAGCAGAAAAAAAGAATGATTATCAAATCCAATCCTCTGAATGGCAAGACTTACTTCATCTTTTGGTTTAGCAACTCACATAAACATGTGATTTATTCTTTTCTATTGATGAAAATAGTTCTTAAGAAAGTCACCTACCTCTTTAAAGACAAACATGTGTTTGAGCATCATGCTATACTGCAGCTGAAACAGAAACATTTTTGTGAAGGCTCTCCATTTAACTGAGAACAAATAGCAGGAACTCGAGTTACCAATAGCCTTAGTGACTTCTCTATTAAAGCATTTAGGTAACAAAACCAGGATTTGCGATATCTAAATCATAAAATAATAGAATACTTAAGGTTGGAAGGGACCTGTAGAGGTCATCTAGTCCAACCCCCTGCACACGCAGGGTCCCCTAGAGCATGTGGCACAGGGTGATGTCCAGGCAGGTTTTGAAGATCTCCAGAGAAGGAGACTCCACCACCTCTCTGGGCAGCCTGTTCCAGAGGAATAAATAAATAAATAAATAAATAAATAAAAGGTGATTCACATAATTCACATTCTGCTTACATCCAAGTCGAAAAAGTCCTAAACTGCTTAGGAATTTTATTTCCTGACCATTTCTGCACATGGTTATCATCTGGCACAGTTCACGGGGAATTTCTGCACACCAGCAGTTTTATCAGCATAGTACCAAGTTCATGTGCAAGTTTAATCAGTATGTGGAAATTCCCTTGCTTCATCCATCTGCAGACCTTAACCAAGCTGGTGCACTCGCACATGCTTATTCTTTGATGATAGATGAAGATGCTCAGAAAATAACAAAATATGGTTGCTGCTTTTTTCTATGTGTTTGAGTACGTGAGGGAGGCAGGAAAGGAAGAACCCTCTTTTCCTCTGCTTAATGTGTCCAAAAAGCTATGAAAAGTTACCATCTCTCAGAAGAGAGGAAAGGGAACGTGACTGTGCTGTGTAAGCTCAGGAGAGCATGGGCTGGACTGTACCATGGGACCACCACGACCTTTCCAGGGCAAGAGCTGTGTAAAAGCAGAGCACATTGTGGCCAGCAGGTCGGACAGGGCAAAGAAGAGTCGGTGCTCGCTGTGGGTCTGCAGCTGATGGAGCACAACCCCTGGCACTGCTGGAAAGGCGTTTGCACAATACCATTGCACACTGGTTTGGCTGGCTGAGGTCAGCCTACAAAGCCCAGTCTGAGACCTTGTGCAAGTGTCATGTGTCCCCAGGCTGCTCTGGGCCAGCTCTGAGTGGTGCTCGGAGCTGGTCTCAGTTAATGGTAGTGCTTGTGTGTCCCCCTGCTTGGGCTGCTGGTTGTGTGGTGGCTCTGGCCCTGATGGCACCTCCAGTCCCTGACGCTGGCACTGCTTTGGCAGCTGAGCTTAGCCGTGGTTGAATGCAGAACACAATTTCCTCCAGTTTTGACCCTGCAAACTGCAAGTTGCTGCACCATCATGTGTGACCTGCCACCCTGACATCCCTCCCCAAATCCTTGTGCACTAAAGCATCTTCTTTCCCATCTGAGGCTATTGTCTTTGAAGCTGATGATCTATATTCTTAGTCATCAGCTGTAATTACATGCTGCCTAGCATGTCATCGTCAGTTTGTCAGTATTAAGTATTCTAGATTGGAAACTAATCATCCCATTTAGTTTAATATATTGGTTTACAGCTATATTGTTGACCATTTCTCTGGAAATATTTCCTTCTTATATCTTATTTGCTTTCTTCAAAGCTTCTTCAATTTTGGCTGAATACTTTAGAGACATTTTGAAGGCAATATTTCTGAAATCTATTTGGGGGTCATTATGCTTCAGCACTTTTCCTATTTAGCAGCTACCTATTTTATTACTTACTCCAGACACATTATTTGAATTTACCGAGCTGTGTTTGGCATCTATTAACATGGCAACTTTGAACTATGTACCAGACAACAGCTATGGTCTTGTGAGAGTTGTCCAGAAACTACTCTCATAGTAAAACTTTGCAGGCTAGTCTGGACCATTTAAGGGCTTCTGCTCTCAGTGACAATCACAGGGACAGGCTGGATCCCCTGCAGCTCCCTTAGTGAAAATAGTCTTTTTATATTACTGAGGATTTCATGATAAGGGAAGTAAAACAATAGACAAAAATAAAGAACTCTAGTAGAACAGTATTACAAAAATTCTTTCGAAGTTTCACTTGTGCTTTCACACCATGTAGAATTCCTATGGCCAGTCATCTTCTCAAGAATGCAGTATATATACAAAGAATGGTATATGGGCAATACATATGTGTATATATATGTATATACAACATATACATTCACATGCAGGCAAGAACCTAAAATTGCTAATGTCCCTGCAAGCTGCTATCAGTTCTTCATTTTCCTCTCAAGAGACACTGACATACTGAGCCCTCCAATGAATCAAGGCTATAAAGACCAGATAGTTTTCAGCAAGCTTGAAGAGATAGAAAGTACTTTTTTTAAAAAAGTAACACAATAACATTGCATAATAAGGCATGTGTGCAATTAATTATCCAAAAATAAATGTATGTATGTATTTATAACACATTCCTATGCTTGTCAGTTTTATAATATATGAGAAGAATTTTGATATTCTTTCTCTAAAAAACATCACTGATGATGACCAGGTTACCACAAATACATATTGATATCAATGTAAATTCTTTAAACTATATCTTGGATTTTTGCTAACTCTATTTTCATATTCATATGTATTTGTTTTATTTATTTTTAATAGGAAGCATCTAATCAAAATTCCTTCTTCATTTTTCTGACAAAATAGTAAAGTATTTCCTTACCATCTCTGAAATAAAGCAAATATCTATATAAAGTGATTTTGTGCCTCCTTAAATGTGACAAGAGATAATTTATTTTTTATTTAATCAGCCAGTTGGCAGAAAAGAGAACTTTACTGTTTTAGTGCTGAAATGACTCTTGTGCACTAAAGAAATTCACTTGAAAAGGGGGCCAGCAACAGGTCAAAACAAGGAAAGACAAATAATCTCTTGGAGCTTTGATAAAGCAATTAAGTGCATGAAAAAAAGAGAAAATAGTAAACTTCACTTCATTAGATAGCGGGCCAAGAGGGGCAATTACTGACAGCATATATGAGAATAGAATAACCAAAGGAGGATTTATTTTGAGGAAGATATTTCTGCAGATGGAAAAAAAGCTAAAATAGGGTACCAAGCTGGACAGCTCTTTCATTTTTCTTGTAATGAAGTAGGTTGAAATCAAAGTTCAAGAATTAAAAGCACAATAACTTTAATTGCATTAGAAAATAGAGACCTCTAACTACTTTATGTCAGAAAAAAACATGGGACTTGAAAACAGGGCATTTGGGAACCTGTGAGCTGCTGCATGCAGTTGCAAACTACATTCAGGATGGGAAAGTTTCCTTAGGTTCAGAGACTATAAAAGCATGATTACCTTCCTTATAGAATTGTCAAGAGAACAATTTCCTTTGTTTTCCTTTCCTTTATTTCCTCAGTTTCTCTAAAGTCCATCCACATAAGGCAGATAACTGATTTTTTTTCTCTCCCAAGGAAGAGAAAAATGTACATAAACTGACAATAAAAAGCCTCAGTTAATCAGCCAGCCTACACGTACAAGTACATACATTTTACCTTTCGCTGTCTTTAGCACTGTCCTTCACATAATCTAAAAACTTTGCTGAAGAAGTCTTAAATCAAAGTCTTCCAAAGGTAAATTGTGGCTCTGAGTGTGAGGAGCCTTCCCTTTTGTCTGCTGTGTAGATGCCTGTGTGGGGTGAAAGGAGCTGCTGAGCTAATGCCCCTGAGCTACAGCTAGACAGTGTGGGCAGGAGTGAGACATCCCAGGAACTCCGTGCTAATTCTAGATGGACATGGAGGGAAATGCTTCAGGTCTGGCAATGCATATTTCCCTTTGAAGGTGAGCTAAATCCATGTGTCCTCGAGGCCAGATAGCAGTGGTAATACTTCTGTTGCAGCAGACGGAATACTTGATGTATGTATGTCAGAATACTGACATATTGATGCCAGTATCAAAGGCAGATGGGCAAGGAGGTGCAGAAAAACCTTTCTCTCAACTCCTTTCCTGACTTAGACTAAGACACAGCAATATCGTCAACTTTCTGGGTAGCTCTAACTGGATCCCACCCATTGAGAAGGATAGGAGTTGAGGCAAAAGGGAGGACTGCATTAGATAAAACTTAGAAGTATCCTGCTTCTTTGGCTATGGTAGCTGCCACCACTGCGTCTTGCTCCATGGCCTAGAATGTAAGGAAGATATGGTGAATTAAAGGAATATGTCAATGGGATGGATTTCTTCTAAAAGTTATTTGTTAAATCATGACTTTTGAGCTTTCTCCAAGGAAAACCTCCAAAGAATCTGAATGTTGTAACTTACAGAAGTTGAAATTAAACTGAAAAAAATGTAACGATATTATTGCACTGCAGAAATAATGAAGTAGAGGAAGGTTACAGTCAGAGTATTCTTATTTTCAGCGGGATTTAGAAGAATGTGATACAAAATAATTTCTCCATTATTAATTTTATCTTATTAGTTAGGTTTCTCCTAATCTGAAAATGCATTATCTGAGTGCAGTAGATATTTCTCAACTTTGGCCCTAATTTTGGTCTTGACTTAGTGGGTGCAAATCTATAAATACTCCAAAGGATATAAAATTACTTATTCTAGATTTACACAGTGAGTGAGGTGTGATGCATTGAATCCGGTTCCTGTATTTGTATGCATGAACCTAAACACAGCTGCAAAGGAAGAAAGATAGTGAGACCTTGCGCAGCAACACGAGACTTATTCACAAGAGTTGCAGATGCAGCCCTTACGTATTGATTTTTTAGTGTTTGATACTGTTCTCCAACAAGATAACTCCAGTAGCTTTAAGAAAGTTTTCTTAAAATGAATTTTGTCTCTCTTTTAAGCAGAAAAACACAGAGAATTTGCAGGATAATTTGCCAATCTATCTGGGAATTATTCTCACTGATGAAAAAAGCAAAGGAGAAATAAGCCTTAAATAGTTACTTATAGTCAGAGTGCCAGGTGGAATGCATAGCATTTTGGCAGGAGACTTATGCTTGTAACTTTGTAGGTGTGTTTATGCTTCAGCAGACAGAGTGCAGAGTGACAAGCTTCAGGGAGTTGTCTTTGAGCAGAATTTCTATACAAAATCTTGTATAGAGAAAGTATTGTGAAAATATTTATATTTGCATGAACAGTGTGATCTTCAGTAAAGCAATGTTTCCAATGGAACGCTTTTCATAAAAATATATGAACATATCTCAAAATAATATCTCCCAGAAAACATCTTTGCAGATTATTTACATAAAAACTGCAGAGTTATTGAGATGACCAGTTGTAAATACCAGGACAACAAGGACAACAACCTCTGCATGGGTGCTGCAGAAGATGAGTTTCCAATGTCAGCTATTGTATATGTAAATGTAATGTATTGTATATGTAAATCTGTTTATTAATTCTTGGATATAATTAAGCAGTTAATGCTTATAACGTAGTAAAACTATATAATATATTAAACGGATGTCCCTGACATATCAAACTATCACATAAAGGTTTCTTTTCATAAGAAAGTTTTTAGTAGTTTTCTATCTCAAGACGTGTATTACCCATGAATTAGATTTAGATTTTAATTTCATCTCAGATGAATGCCTATGCAAGCCACTCCAGAGGAGGTGATTTTCAAAGAAATGAAATTTCATCAAGAAGAGTAAACTATAAAGTCTATAACAACACAGTCAGGCAACATATTCTATCACTGCTTATTAAATAAGTCAAACATAGCAGTAGAGCTCATTAAATCACAGAAAGCAGATTGTTTTACATTCTAGTTTCATACAGAATAGCCAAACTCATTATGAGTTATCTTGATGTCAGATGCTTGTTTGCTTCTACAGCATGGCCATTGGTTTGTCTTTCACTTGCCTTTTATTAAGGAGAGAGAAAATTGTGACTTTTGCAATAATCTATTTCCTAATGCTATCTTTGTCTGATCTGGCAACTTTATTTTAAATTACTGTCAGTTTTCTCTACCCAGTTTTCTCTAAGGCAAAATTTCCACCTCCTTAAGAGCCCTACAGCGTTGGCCAACTTTCAAAGTAAGGAGAAGAAGTATGTGGCTTGTGACCATTCGAAATGGACAGAAAAAGGCAATTCAGTTGCATCATTCCTTTAAAGCCAGAGATGACAAATTCCCCTGCATTCACGTCCATTGCAACTTAAGTGAATTACAAACAGTGGAAGAACTAAGTACATTTTTTATGCAATAGAGGCCATCATTTTAGTTCTTAGATATGAATAGGCAGAGTGAGCTCTCTTGTGCAGCAGGAACTCATTTAATTTCAAGTACTACCCACAGTTTCCTCATGTGCAACGTGATTTCTTTTCCTTTTGAAGATTCCTTTGTTTTAATCTGTTCTTATAAGAGAACCCCTCACATGAATAGCAACCGTTGAATCTAATCATTTTCACTGCCCTTCCCTGAAGTGTTAATGTTGCCAGTGCATTCATTCATCGTTAGGTGATCACATTTCTATTATGCGATGCATTCTGCAAGTTTGCAATATTAAAGTGGCTTTATTGCAGCCACAAATAGACACAGAAACTCATTGATCATTTCCCTCAGTTCTTCCTAGTTCAAATTACAGTACATAAAACTGAAATATGTTTATGAGCATTATTTTAATAGAAGATGGTTACATTTTGTATTGTGAGTAAACAGTGCAAGACCCTCTAAAAGATTTAAATACATAAAATATACAATTTTACAATCCCAAAGAAAGACATCAAGACATCATGATGTGATAACATAATTTAATAATTAAATCACTTGATGGGAGAGACACTACCTAAACTTTGAATCTAGAAGATTTTGCCGGAGGACCACAGCTGGTTTTGTGTTCCTACTTTGGTTTCAGCATGGGTTTTAAAACTATTTTATTAATTTCTTTGTAGCTGATAATAGAAACCATCTGCTGCACCAAGCAGCACCTTTTCATACAAAGGGAATAATCACCAAGATATAATAGTAAACAATAAGCCATGCAAACTGAATTTGCAAGATTGCTTCCTTTATTGCTCCTGCACCGATCGTTTCGAAGAAGAACTGAGCAATTAAATTGTCCACACCAGTTGACCAGGAGCCATAAAAGTATCCATACTGAGAGAAGGGGAAGCTTGGAAAGGAAATGAATTACTTCATATTTTCCAGTTCACAATATTTCTGTGTAAGGCATTAATGATTCTATCCAAAAGAAGCTGGAAAAATACATACTGTATTGAAAGGCTGTTATGCCTTTAGGAAAGGTCACTTTCTGCATCTTCCTATAGAAAACTGATTCTTGATTCAGAGAATATTTTTACTTTATTTCTCAAAATGCTTGGAAGTTTTAAATTTTGAAAAACATGTCTATTATGACATCCAAGTAAAGCTATTGCTTGCAGGTATAGGAGACAAATCTTCCTTGAGACAGATGGTCACAAAATAGAGCTTCCTTCCATATCCTGATTTTTTTCCCCTATTTTATTTTTCAGTAGAATATATAAAAAGATTTTCTAAGGAGGTGTTACCTCTATAATAGCCCAGACAGACCAGTGAGTTGTACAGTGAGCATTTTTTATATTCTGTAATATGTATGTTGATACAGTAGGAACAGTATTATCTTTGATCAGTTTTCTTCCATAATTAATCTGTGCTTCATTTTCTTCCCTCTAAAAATAAAATATAATTATTTCCTTCATATGAAGACAAATTCCTTTCTGAAATGCTGTGACATTATATTGATAAAGCCCAAGTAGTCTTAGTGCAAAAATGCTGTCAGATGGAGAAAACTTTATTTTTTTCTGAATTATGTTCCAAAACAATGAGTAAAAATCCTGCTTATGAAACCAAAGCTGTATTTGGGATGGAAACATTTGCTACAATATGCTGAGTACTCTACCAAAAATGAATTAGTCTGACTAATCTTTTAAGTTTAAAGATAGGGCTATTTGAGCTATACTTGCCTGGCAGAGCTCCATATCTATCATTATTTTATTCACATCTGTTACCGTTCTCACCAGTGAGACCCCATGACCCAGTGGGCTCTCTCATTCATGTGCTTGGAAAGTTAGTCATCGCTGCACAACTTGCCCTTTAAACTTACAGGGAGCACACCTTATCCTACCACTAAACCCACTGATTTCAAAAGATGGTTGCATGGTGCTGGACAACAAAAGAATACCAAAGCAAGGCCCTAATATTTGAGATCTACCTCTCATGTTAGTGAGGATGCGAACTATTTAGCAGGCCACAGTAATTTCTTAGAGGAGGTCCTGAAAGACTGGCTTAGCTGCAAGTGATTCAGAGAATTTTTCCCTCTCTTCCCCAATTTTTGTGTTGGAATTCTGTCAGCAAAACGTATCTTCAAAGCCATTTCACCCAAAGCCGTTATTGCTCAGCCAGGTTCATGCAGTGAATAACATCTCTCCTTGTAGCATCGTTTTTCTCCCTATCGCTGCAAAATGGGGGCCCCTAACTTCCTGCTGGAAAACAGGCTCAACTCCTTCCGCCTACATTTCACTGACTGTGGATGGGCTTTGGTGTAACTGCAAGCAGAATTTGGCCTCGAGACTTTTTAAACGCCGGCCATCGGGAATGATGGAAAATCTGCAACTGAGGCTTGATTATTAGAAAATGCATATTGAATTTCTGTATGCCTGCTCCTGCTACTTAATCCCAGCAATAACCATGGTGATGACGGTAGTAGAATAATGCCCACAGAGGTCAAATTCAATAAAGCCTACGTGTCAGAAAGCACTGACTTATTTAACTCTTCTCAAGCTGCTTGTTGCAGTTTCCCGTGATTAAAGATACAATTCATATAGGTATTTTTATCCTGCAGTGTATTATGTCTGCACACAACACACAAATGAGTTTGAAGGAGTCTATGTAAACCAGAAATGGTGTTTTATGATACCACAGATCTCTGTATATCATATCCACTCTGCATTATGCATGTGGTGTCATCATATAGCACGCATTACCAGCTAAAGGGCTTTGGTGCTGTTTAATCCCCAATAAAATTATTTACCAATGTCTTCTGTCCCATTAATCCAAGCAATTCATATTCAGTTCAGATTTCTCTATACAAAGCAGCAGTGTCTGCCTGTCTAAAGGGTTTAAGCTTATGTGCAATAAAATGATATTATGTTTCATTCTGATTGAAAAGTTGTGCTATCTAGGGGATTATGGAAGTATTGCAAGTGGCACCAAGCATCAAAAAAACTCCAAGGGGGAAGGGGAATTTGTCCTTTTCTTTCCTATATGAAATAAAAAAAAAAAAAAAAAAAAAATTAAAAAAAAAAAAAATCAGTTCATTCCATTCCCTCCCCCATCTTTGTCATTCACAAGCTCTAATCCTCTCTAGATTTTTCTCTAAGGATTTTATGGACCTCTGTATGAAACATGCTGTCATACTGATCATTGCAAGATGACACTTCAAAAATAAAAATCCAGGGAGAGCTTGATAACCTTCGTTGTCAAATGGAAGGCAAAAAGGTGGCAAATGCACTCAAATGAGTTTTTTAAAGCTAAGTACCAAGGTGACAGAAAGACTGAAGAGCTTGTCAACCCAGGCTATGTCTGGTGATTGGAACAGGTAAAGGAAGTTGTTTAACACGATTCCTTTCTGAATTTAAAATATTGCAGACAAAGAGGCTGTTGTGTCTAGAGGAAATCTTCAGAGAAAAGCTTCTTTTATTTAGCAAGTGGTAAACAAAGAAGATTGAATTAAATTGGTATAGATTATTATTTGTCACCACCACCCTCAAACTGCAGTCCAGCTTGGAGCCAAAAGTGTCAGGCTTTTAAGCATTCTATTTAATAAGGGAAGTAATACAAAAATATATTAACATTCTTGGATAAAAGCAGGGGAGCAGAGGAAGCTCAGAAAACAAACCAAACAAATGCACCATCTTGTCTTTTAGAGTATATTGGCCTAAAGTAAAAGTTACAGTTCTACAAGAAAAGAGAATGAGCCCAAGGCATAACCACATCAAAGCACTGTTCATATGCTCTGGAAAAAATGATGCTGAAATAAACCTATTCAAAAACATATATCAGTCTTTATGAAACTAATCAATTTGCTTAATTTTCATTCAGGTTCTCTTTGTTTTTGTTCTACACTTTCCTGATTTTAGACCCTCTAGGCAACTAATATATAATATTTAATGAGATCTGTGATAATGCTAATTGTTTTCAAAGCAACTGTGATCTTTAAATTGATTTGATTTCTACAGTCTGCTTTATTATTTTAATATGAGTTAATTCTCCTTTTGGGTGTTTCTCTTAGACTATATAATCCTTAGATGAATGAAGTAATGTATTTTGAAGCTGAAAATTCACCTCCCAAGAGAATGGGGGAAAGTAATTTTAAATCAGTGGCTTTGTAGGTGATTTTTCTCCCAACTCATTCACTACAGTGGATGCATGAGTGGAGTCACTCTCAGGATGGCACCTCAGGGCTAAAATCTGCAGAACAAAAGCAATTTTATAAGCACAAATGACAAAGCAAAGCTGTTGCAATTCACCAACCTAAGAATAACATCCAATAAGTCCCCTTTTATCCGGCCTAACCTTTCCCAAGGCTGGATGCAGCTGTCAAGGCAGAGGGCAGCTGCTCCCCTATCAAGTGATTAAGGGTGTACTTAAGGAAAAGGGAAGAGAAGAGCCACCCCGCGTCACAGCCCTACATAAAGTCACTGCTGCTGTTCTGCACCTTTATTTACAGTGTCTTCCTTTCACCTAGTTTATAAAAAAATATATAATTTTCTATTCAGTAGCCATATTAGACTATCCTATAATGCATTCATAAAGACAAACATCAGGGCATGTGTTTTCCAATAACAGGTACATATTTTGTTCGTTTCTTTTTCTGAGCAGATAGTTAACTTTGACAAGAGCCTGCCATAGTACTGGATGATCCTGCTCATTCAGACTTTTCCCATTCCCACAGTCTGGACCAAGGCAAAAAGCCCCAGTATTGACTACACAAATAAACAAAAAGACACCAGAGAAACTAGAAATCATTCTCTCTTCTCCATGAAAACAATGGCTTTATGAAATATCATAGAATCATAGAATGCTTAATATCAGTCAGCCTGTATCATTAGAGAAACTTCAGTTCTACATGCATTAAAAAAAGAAGAAAATATAAGAATGGGAATGTCTTCACCAAGGCCAGCTGATGACTAAACAAAAGAATCCCTGGTTAAAAAATAATAGCTCTCATGATAAAAGAAGTCAAGCCTGATTTTCTAGTCATCTTTTCTTGCTTTAAAATCTAAGCTGGAATGAAATTGTGGAAAAATTCAACTAGGAAAAAAAACCCCTCACTTGACTCAACTATTGCTCACCTATGATCAAAAGAGTATTTTGAAAATAAATTCCAAGAGCCTGAAAGTCTGGGCTGAATAGCATATATATATATATATATATGTATGTCATAATAACTGCTTTAAAAAGCACTCTGCTTTTCTGGCTTTCTTTTTGTTATTGTAGATATAAGCAGAAGGATCATCTTTGTTTTTCCTTTCTTCCAGAAGCTTTTCCAGTTTTGTTCAAAAGCTGGAAGAGGAGAGAAAAAAGGATTTTAAGAGATGAAAAAAAGCAAAAATAAAAATTAAATGGACTTTCCACAGATTGTTCCCTTATATTTTGAAATGGTAACAAGTTTCAGCTCTAATGAAATTGTCATCTTAAAAAGTAACCATTCTGTATTTTACATTTCTGGATTTCTGCTTTAATAAAATCTACATAGGTCAAGATCTTAATACTTTCTTCTACTTCCATAAAAAAAATCATTTGTGTCCTACTGTACAGAAAGCATCTGAAATTAAGCCTAATTATCTGTTTCCATGTTCTGTTCTTTGAGACTTAAACAGAAACAACAGAGAAGATGGCATATCATAATCTGTAAAACTGCAGGAGCAGATAGTTTCCCTTAGTGTCACTGATTTAGTACTTCATTTACAAATTAGTGCTTGAGCTCCCTAGCAATTTGTCTCCATCCAGTTCAGTTCAGTTCATCAAGGATGTTAGACATTAAACAAGTGAAAAATGAAAATGGGGCTTTTTTTAAGCTTTGAATCTACTTTACCATAAGCCATCAAACTGCTAAATAAATAAACAAAGTAGCAGGTTTCCTCTTCCAGAGCAGGAGATTCAAGAGCACTGCAAATTGGAACTGAAGATATTTGGATTTCCTAATTGAATAACTGCAAGCCATTTTTTTTCCTGGCCTTTTAAACAAGATTGCAGGAAAAATACTCATCTGGTCATCTTCTATGATTATCTATTCTTCCAGAAAGTATTTCACATTTTGTGAAATCTCACTTGTTTTAGTGGAAGGAAGCTGGGAGAGTGGGAGGTAGAAAATGGAGAAGTCCTGCAAGAATAGCATTCCTAAAATCAACAACAGGAGGAATAGGTGAAAGCAGCACATGGTACAGCTCCCTGGATGCTACTGGAGGGTGCTCACGGAGAAGGGTTCTTTCCAGTTTCCAGATGAGATGTGCAATCTAATGAAATTTCTCCTTTGGTGAGGGATGTCGGGATCCCATGGAGTCCTAACAATTCTCTTCACTACCAGCAGGATTTCCACTGTCAGCAGCCTGAGAAACAGTCCAGTTGTTAGAGAAGGAGGAGAAAGTGCTGGAGAACCCCACACAGAAAGCAATCATACACCTTATGTTTTACATAGTTTTTCCACCCACAGGGTTTTTTTTTTTTTTATTAGAACTAGACTCAGTAAAGTATATATATTTTGAAATCTGAAAAGTGTTTCCTTTAATCAGGACAATGTAAATACATGAATCATACTGTTATATAACCATATAAACTTTCTATCTGAAAAAAAAAAAACCCCAACAAAACAGACCTGTTCTATCTCATTTGGCATCAAATGATTATTTGGCTGTATTTTGTTAAGGAAGATACATGCTGGGTTCTAGCCTATGCATTAAATGAGTCAAGCTAAAGCTGAAAAACATCCAATATACCATACCATCAGTAGAAGAGAAGAAAATGAAAAAGTCTGAATGTCTAATTATGTAACAAGGAAGTGATCTTAAATGTCTGTTCAAGGATGATGTACGTGAAACAGGATAATAGTTAATGCCAACGCACTCAAATTTCCCAGATCAGACGAGAAGTGATCTGAGAACATGAGTGAAAAGCTTGCACCGACAAACTTTTCGCAGACTGAACACACGGTAGAAAGTCTAAGCCATAAGAAGACATTAGACAACTTATCCGTATTGTCTCAGAAAAGAAATGTTTAGATATCATATTATTTTTCATTCATTTTATAGCTCTATCAAATTTGTGGTTATTTACACAGATTAGCTCATCACCAAGATACTTTCTATTAAAAGCAAATAAAAAAGTAAAAAATAAGCTAAGTTACAAAATATCATAATTTCACCAACTGAAACAGATCTCTGCTCTTCATACAATTGTCTTCTTGCAATTTTGCACCATTACAGGGATCACAGTAGTGTCCAGTAAACAGAGTTTTGTTCTCTACTTTCCAGTAATCATTTGTGTATGTGTTTGCTCTTTCTTCTTGACCACTTTTGGTATTTTGATCATTTTCAGACTATCTTCAGATTTCGACTGGAAGCCTAAGCCCTTTTTTTAGCTCATGAAAATCCATTTAGGTTTTTACAACATTAAAATTATCATTTGAAGTCTTTAGCACCACAGAGCTAGAAATCCTGCCAAGATCAAATTACCTATCTTCAGTATAAACTGAAGATGCTTTTGAGACCTCAGTTCTGCATGCCCACACAAATGAGTTTCCAGAAAGGCCACTAACTAGTTCCATATTTAGCAACTGTCACCTAAACTTTTCCCTAGGTTTGGATTAGGGAAAATGCAGCAAACAGGAAGACCACATATTCAATATTGTGGTAATATTAATAATATGCCCTTCATGACATTTTTATGCATCAGAAATTTATATCACAGCAGAAGGCCATATAATCTATGATTAGAACCTGGATGGCTGACATGATGCACGCAGGTTGCCTTCTGTTAACTACATTGCCTCTAAGAAATCATCTCTGAAGTCAATGCAATTGGTTACTTGACCTGTGTATGCATATGCAATCTACTCTTTCCTTGCATTACAATTAGCAGCTGGTACACTGTGGATAACAGGCTATGGCCAGCTCTGATAGCTGTCTAATGGAAGTGCTAAAATTGTATGTGCTTTTGTGTACTGAGGCTCAAAAGCCCAGGTTTCAAATTTTATTGACTAGGGCATTAAAGTTGATATAAGTGGACAAGACAATCAGGCAGATTGATTCTGGTAACAGGCAAAATTAGAAATGGTCAAATTACTGTTGATGAAGCAATCTTTAGCATGCTGCCTCTTTAATTTTATGGGTTCACAAACTTAACAGTATTCTGTTAATGTGATTTGATTTTTTTTTTAATATATAACATATTCCATGTGCATACATATATTTCTTATCTATATCGATAAAATCTGTTCAAAGTATTAATTCTTCCAAAAGCTATTACCGTATATTGGTGACTTTAGGAAGTCAAGAGATATATTCAGCTCTTATGTTGGATAAAGTAAGAGAAAACAAATATTTTCTCTTATCCAGATGACAGGGAGTGCAACAGAGTTTGGCCACAGTGTTTTCACTCTGCTCCATCCTCTGTTACTCCTCTTTGCAGCTGCTAGGGGACAGTTTGTGCTGCTTAGGGAACCCATGGAGGGGCAGAGTCCATGCATATGGACCATCCTGCAAGCTGCAAATGTGTGTCACCCCAAGGAAGCTTCTGCAATGCCATAACTTCTGCTAGGCCCTAGTTTTACTCTAAGTTCCCACTTTTCAAGCAATTCTTCCACAAATACTATATAATTTGTCTCCTCAGCCATAATGAGAGAGAGAAATACGTAGAATGATTTATTGAACACAACCAGTATAAAACCAAAGAGGAATAAATCTTCTTGTGAAATTATGGAGAGCAGATCTGGGACAAGAGACAAATCCCAAGAGATTTGAGGCAAGATGTGTAGAGAAATACTGAGATGGACTTTGAAAGGATTGTTACTGTTTAAGGTAAGCAAAACAGATAGTAAAGAAAATGACTTTCCATTAGTTTCAAAAGTTCTTGACAAAAATCTTTGGTTAAATTCAGGAGATAAATGGCAAAGAAGCATTTTAAGAAAAAAAATGTAATTTAATTATGGAATCAGAAAACAGTTATTTTGCTTAATCTGGAAATTAAGTTCTTCCTTTGACATGACATTTTTATGCTTCATCTTCACCACCTTTCAGAACTAATTACTCTATACCTTAAACAATACAGTGTTTATCCTTACTCAGAAGAATTCTTGTGAAAGTACTATTTTTCTTTCTTTATAGTGGAGAAGATAAAGTGCCATGGGGATAAGGTTCAGATCTTCAAAAGTATTGAGACAACTTCTAGTAATTTCATTACAATTCATACCAAACCTAACTAACTCAAAAGCAATGTAGAATTTTTCAGGAAGTCTCTAGTGTACTATAATAGCAGTGATTTTTTTTTCCCCAACTGTGGTATTATAGCATCTCATGATACAAGACTAGAGATGTAGGAAGAATCAAACAATGTAAGTAGAGTCAGTAAGATTTAGGTTTTTTAGTGAGATGGCTAGACCAGTAAGAGGAAAATGTAGCAAGAAGTGCAATATTATTAGCCTGGGGGGCAAGGAATTGAAAGGGAGAATGAGTTGAATGAGATATCAATATTGCTTTAAGCACGGCTCAGAAAAGGGCCTTGAAACATTCTGTGGATAGATGATACGCTGCATGTGTGGCTAGTAAATCAAATTCAGGAGTGAAATTATTCAAAACATGTGGCTTGTTTTTGTCCTTATTTAGTATCAACCATACTGGAAACTAGTGATGGGATAGGTTAAAGTAGACCCTAGAGGTATAGGCTCAGCCCTGCAGTTGAATTGCTGCACAAATTCAAGAAATCACTAACTGCACCCTCCACTTCAGTTCATTCCTCTGAGGATCAGTATATTACAAGTTTCTTTCTGAAGGAGATTGAGATGGACAGGAAACACTATCTACCCAAAAGGTGATGCAGTGAGAGCAGTTATCTTTCCTGTCCAGTCATTACACGTATTGAGAATACAGCTTGTAGCTGAGTGAATCTTTGAAAAACATACGGGTGAGACTGAAAAGGTTATTAGTGACTCTTCCTTTTTAAAAATTTTTTCTACACTAAGTCTCCATTTTACAGGAATAATATTGGCATATCCTGCAGTTTCCAAAGACTGTTCCTCTCACTTTTGTCACTAGTGAAAATTTGTATAGTTATAGCCTCTGTTCAAGATGTCCTGTTACACCAACTGGATTTTTTTTTTTTTATTTATTTGCCAAGAAGAAACAGTGGAGAGGCATAAATGGTCTTTGGAGTTTAGCGTAGATATAACCAAAATATCAAAGCTGCTGCCTTGCTTGAAGTGAATGTCTGTGACATGGACTCATTTATTTAATGATAAAGTCATTCTGAAGAGTAAGGCACAAGAAAAAAACCTACACTCTGACAAATTTCAATTAGGTTAATTACATTCTGCTTCCCTAAATTCCCCCTGTAGTTTCAGATTGTGACAGTTTTCTTAATTTCCTCTCCTAGCATGTTGCATTAAGTTGCTGTGTTTTGGTAAATAGCTGCTGCTTTCCAGCCAACATGTGGCTGATCTAATCCCTTCTTCTTCAGTAGCTGCACAGTTTGAATTTTGCCTTATTACTCTGGGAAACCTTCTGTGCTAGGCAAGAAAATACAGCAGTTTCCTTTGGTGCTTCACATTTCTGAAGACAGCTTAAAAGGGTCTAAGTCAAAAGGAGAATTTAGCTCTTAATTTTTTATTTTCCCTAATTACTTTCAATTGCTACTCTCCCTTTTCCCTAGAAGAACTGAAGAACTGACCTGAAGAAAATAAATCTGTGTGTGTACATATACATATATGTATATGTACATATATGGAAGGGCAGGGGGAGTAAAAATGCAAGGTCAATTAAAAGTTTTAACATACTTTCCTAGTATGGATGTGAATTAAACCTGTAGTAAACAGGCTGTTTTGTATTCCATTAATACATAATGCTCTGCTTTCTCTTGGGTCTTTAAACTCCTTCTACAAAATAGCTTACCTAATCAACAGTATTTTCTGGGAGACTTTGGAAGGGTAGAATAAAATTATGGGTGAATGGGAAAAAAATAGATTTTTTAACAAAAGAGAAAATGGCAAAAGAAGGACTAAAATTTCACATTCCATTCCTTTACCTTTTATTTTCCCCCAAACAAAGCTGTTAAATTAATCTCAATCATCCTTAGCATTTCCTTAGCAGGAAATTGTTTTAAGGTTAAAAAAAAGTCCCAGTATGAATTTTATCTTATTTGCTACATGGCAATTACCCAGGTAAATGCTTCCTGTATCCACTCCCACTCTCTGCTACAATTATTGACTACATAAAAAAGGGGAAATAAAAAAGGAACAAACTGTCTAAGTGTCAAGTCTTGATTAGTGCAATAGGAGTCAGGCACACATCCTCAAGAATAAATGTGTTTTAAAATACTATCAATATATATACAAGTCAATAGAGACATGAGCATGTTCCACAAATCTTTAGCTGAAGGTCAAAAAATGAGAGAGGTAAAAATCAACACTGAAAAGACTAGGAAAAAGACTGCGCTGAAAAGAATAAGAAAGAAATTGGTTAGTTTTTGTCCCCCCCATGCTTTTTTTAAACATTATTCTTATCATGCTGTACTTTTGTATTGATTTTTACTACTCTGCTATAAAACCATGTTCATCTAATGCCTGGGGTGCTCTCATCAGAAAGAAATACATAGTAACTACCATTTCTGTCAGTTATCCCTATTCAAGTCAACTCATTCCACAGCAGTGTAAATACAACAAACAAGTTAATTAACCTCTGAAAAGTATTCCCTTAAGAATCCTAAATGAATATCCTGTGGGATTGGCTCATGTGTATCTCCTATGATCTCTGGAGAGAGCATAAGATGGAGGCTGAATAAAATGCAGAGTAGCTGTTTGCAGGAACAAGGATTACCACATCTGATGAAGAAAAAGCCCCAGCACAACTGATAATCTTCCCAGGCATTGGTCTGGGGAGACTGAGAGACAATTTTGATGTCACCCAAAAGAACAGAAAAATATTCTAATCTAAAATCATTACGTTCATACTTTTCAGTCAAATGGGTAAACACCAGGTTAAGAAGGAATAAGAAGCTCTGAAACAACATTCACACTATTCCCAGATTTTTCTTTCAAGCAAAAGGAAGTTTTTCTAATTTAGCAGCACAAGAGAGCTATTTTTCATCCTGTGACCAGCTGAGGATAATGCAGTGTTAATGGTTAAACCACATACTTCTCTACTTTTCCTTCTTTAAAAATTCTTTTCAGACTTCCTTGTAATTGCCATCAGCTTCATAAAGGAAATCATATTGTTATATTGATTAACAGTGGCTGCATTTTCCAATTATTTCTATAATGAGTTTAGTGGCAATGACCCAGAAAATGGACAAAGACCTCACTTCAGATTAATGTTAATTTGATGTAAATTGTTATTTTTCCCCCTCTCTCCAACAAATGATGATGATAGATCCCCGCTGTTAATTAATCAAAACTTTTCAAAATAGAGTTCACCAGGTGGAAATAATTAGCAGTTAATTGTCTCCTGTTTATTACTCTTCAGAGATGTAAACAACAGTCTGGATTCATTTGATGGTATTTACTAAAAAGCTCTTCAATAAACAGATTAGAGGCACAAATGTTTTGTTATGGTATAAATATTTGTAGTTGTGCATTTGTTTTATAAGACAATGCAATAGTCAACGATTCAGCAATTTTCTCTCTAGAGTTAAATAGCATTGCAACAGGTGTGAACATTTCCCTTTCGTCTCATCTACAAGATTCCTTTTTGCTTATTGTTTCTAGGCTGGATTGTTCAGTGTGAGAAAAAAAGATAAATGGAGTATATTTTAATGTGAAATCTCACACACAAGTGGGAGATTTTTGTCTCATTTGCATCTTTATGGCTACAGAAATTTCATGTATCAGAAAAGCATTCTTCACTCACATAGACATTGTCATTCAAAAAAACAGTTATTAAAGATATGCCCTCTGCAGAAGCGTATCAGTTTCAACAATTTTTCCAGCCACAGTAACTGATACATCTGAAAGCTGCTGGAAACTACACTCTGTGCAATCTATACTCCAGCCACTCAGAATTTACCTCAAGCAAATGCCAGACGACAGAGTCATGTAGACAGCTACAGCAGGACTTGGGCAGAATTAAGACTTCAGATCCACAAATGGGCCTTGATAACACCCAAAGCATCAGACTAACAGCTTTCTAAGATGAGAAGAGAGGCACCATCATTCTATCATGATAAAATTATCACTGTGTGAAGAATCTGATTTATTAGATTTCTAAGAAAAGAAGAAAAAACTTTTTTTTTTTTTATTTCTTAGAAACTAGACCCTTCTCTATAGGAGTGAAGAACTTGTTCCTACTTCAAGGAATTAATTTATTCATACATAAAAACTATGGGAAAGAAAAGTAATGTTTATCTTTATTCATCTGTGCATCTTTTTTTCTAAACTGGAGGAGAAGCTTAGTCATTGCTTCCACAAAATGTAAGAAATTAAATTTGCTATTTGTTGTGCTAGTGGTGCATTAAAGTCCTTACGTAGCAAGAGTAACTTTGGCTTTCCTTCCGTTCTATTTGGAGGAAAGTTTAGAACCCAAGTTGCTGTTATGTGTCAGGAAAGTAGATTAACTATTAGATTAAAAAATCAGGCTGTGAGTTGATTTCTCCTAATGATGAGGTTCTGGTTTTTCAATGTAATTACATATTTCTCAGTCAGAGAGAAAGAATTATAGTTTTAGGAAAATGCTACATATCACGCTATGTGCAGATGAACAGCAGTTCTCACATCTGATCTTGCTATCATGAACATGAGGGAACTACATTTCTCGGATAACATGTTCTTGACAAAAGTAGCATTTTTGTTTCATAAGCCCTTAAGTAAACAGTTGTATTGATATATCAATAAAAAATAAAGATGATAATGGTGATGACTGGTTTTAGGTTTAATGGTCAAGTGTCCCATAGAAGTCACAGCCCTATTGTGGATTTACAACCCCAGTTTACGTATTTACTCTGCCCCATTCAAGGGATTCTTTAGAAATGCTGTTACAGTCTATTGTTATATGTACAGCAAAATAGATTAACTACCACATTAAAGAGCTATGTTGTCTTTGAGGTCTTCTCTTCAAGAGAAAGAAAGAAAAGAAATTAATTCCCAAATTGCAGTGACATTGACTTAATCAGCAAGAGCCACTGTAAAGCTTTAATGGTATGTTTAAACGAGCAACAATCTTTAAAGTCACTGAAATCAGACCCTTTCTTCTTACAGCCTGGCTTGATCTACAAATATGATATGGCCTGTGCTCTCTGATCAAGCTATATTGAAGATTTGGGTTCAAGTTCTGTATCCCTAGAAACAGCAACTTTTGTCTTGGCACTCTCTGGTTTTCTCAGAACATTTTACCATGAGTAATGGAAAGAGATTTCTTACCAATCTCCACCCTACTACCATTTCACAGAGAATATCTCTGTTTTTACAGCTTAGCTGACAGAAGGTGTTTATTAAAATATCACATATAAAATACCACATTTGTTAGCAAATGTTATGCATCTGATTCATTTTTGCTATTGACAATATGGATAGCATTCCCAAATTAATATCACCAGTTCGGATTTTAGCATTTAAGAAAATAAATTTTCATTAATATAGTAACAATGGAAATCAATATTTACATGTGTGTATGTGTGCCTTACTTAAGAGAAGAAATTTTCCATGTGGGAAACTCTTTTTTGCCATACATAGAAAGCAGCAAAAATTCTCATTAAAATGCCATGAAACCAGAAAGCATTTCCTGATTTTTATTTAAAAAACTATCACATTTAGTTCCATGTAACTTTACTGTTATCTTTAAAATCTGATCTTGCAGTAAAATATCTGTCTGTTGCTGGCACCATTTTCTTTTAAATGTCTACATTACGGAGACATTAGATAAGGGTAAGGGTCACTGTGTTTGTTGTTTTTTTATTTTAATGCAAAGCTTAAACATTTGATTTCATTTCTGCCTGCAAAAATGTGATGGATGTCTTGAAAACAAAATCACACTTTTGCTTGTTTTAATCAAATGTTACCGTAACAGCAAAAACTTCAGCTACTAGAAAGACTTAATGTCAGTTGATGATAAGCTAATGTCAGGGTAAGGTCAAGACTCTGTAAGAAGGAGATATAAGCTACTTGACCCTTCTGGATCAAGGAGGTCGACTCTCAGTAGCAAGAGAAACCTAGCAAATTAGAAACACTGTGGTCTACCATGTGCTCCATACATGCTCGTTATATACTCTCCCTACTCTAGTCTTAGGAATGGAGTTCTCTTGCAGCTTTCTTTGATGAAATAAAATTCTACTGATTTTTTATCTCCCATCAGTTATTTCAAAAATAGCTTTGAAAAATTCTCCTCTCCTTAGTTAATAATATACATCTTCACTAAGAAAAAACATTCTTCTTCCATCTTACTGTGTATTTTTTTCAATAGTCTGAATTCACTAAAATAATTTTTTGAGATTTTTTTTCCCCGTACTAGGACGCTTTTTCTCAAGTATTTTAAAAAGATAATTTATCATCTTTTTCGTTAGAACTTCTATTTACGACTTCAAAATACCCCTATTGGGATCATGTATCAGTACTATGCATTGTGATGTGATTGTTTTCTTAATGCTATGGGTTAAATAGCAGAGGGTGACAGTCAATTTTTACATTTTTGTATATGAGTATTTGTATATATTCACAAACACACACACACACAGAGGTATATATCCCACTGGTATAATATAAAAACTGTAATTTCATCAGTAGATTTATTTGCAAAGTTTTTGAAATCAGTCCCATATTCTGAAAGTTACAGTTTGAAGTCTCGATGGTGGTAAACTTTATTCTTGAGACTAGTGTAGCGTAAATAACATGGAAATATATGGAAAAAACCAGGATCACTACTGATGTCTAAATGATACAAGCATATATAATTCCCTGTCATGGCATTCCACAGGAGAATTTAAAAATAAGATTACTCCAGTTTTATTGTTTTCTGTTTGATTCTTCTTTCTCTTGTTCTATGTTTTCATCACTTTCAGCCAGAGTGTAGAAACAAAAAAAAACAGGTGGATTTGCAAGCTTTGGGTTTTAGATTAAACAGAAACATGTAATATTTGGATGTCCTTTTTTCAGTCTTGGAATTAGAAACCTAGAAATTGGAACTGATTTTACACTTTCCTACAATAATATTTTTATGAGTGAAATTGGAAGAGCAGCACTCAATGGGAGAAGAGGGGAAAAAACGGAGTTGGCTGCTGCTACAGAGATATTTATGGGCAGTTTGATGTTTTGCTTGGAGAATAAAGGAGTTTTTACTGAAAATACCTACATAAGGGTCTTTTTGTTCAGCAAACTATATTTTTTTTGATGCTTCTTCTTGCCTTACATTGCAAGAAGGAATCCTAAATAGAAAAAAAAAAATAAAAACAAAAACAAATGACCAAAAAACCTTAATTTGGGAGGGATACACTTGACAATTTTAAATATTGAGATTGTCTTTGGCCATACAAGTGGAAACCTCTATTTTATTTTTATATTTCTATGAATAATATAAATGCTTTTATGTGTAGATTTCAAGACTATTACAAAAGTGTTTCCTTACTGAACAAGTAGGTAAGTGAAAGAAAGTGCCAAGTTTAGCATCTAGTCTCATAACATAATCTGTGCCCAAATAGTTACTTCCACTCTGCTGTCCTATCTATCAGTTACTGTGCAATTTATCTCTCTTTGGATCTCCTTCCACAATAGCAGGCAGCTGCAGGATGGATGGTGGATTATGGATTGTGAATTGACCATAGTGAAAATTAGAATTCTTTGAACTGTTGATTGCCTGCAATTTCCCTTACATGTAAAAACAACATTCACAAATAAAAATCACATAATGCAAAACTGACAAGTTGAATATGAACATGAGTGAGCTAGATTCATACATCTGCTTGCCAAAGTCAAAGGGAGTTCTGCATCTAAGATGACCAAGATTTCACTTTATATACTTCTAAGACTTTCAAGAAGAGATGTTGAAAACATCTGGAATAGGAAAAAAAAAAAGCTAACCTAGATATTAGAGAAATGACTCCCATTTTAAAAGTTGCATACTTTTCAAGAGGTTTGAGATCCTGCTGGACAAAGTAATAGTGGTGAACACATGCAAGGATTCTGAGATCACACCTGAGTACTTTAGCCAGAGACAAGCACTCTACTAAATGTAGATGATAAAGGTGATATAAGCTACATAAAATGAAAGTTACAAGGCCAAAAGTCACACAATATCATTAGTCCTACGGGAAATATTTTCCCCATGCTGTGGCATGACTAGGGCTCACAAATACACAGGAGGAGCACAGAAGAAAATGCAATAAAAGAAATGCAATAAAAGAAAGAGGAACACATGTCCTCATCCTCTGCTTTTTAGCAGTCATGATTTTTGGCCCTCAGCCATTCATTAACCCTCAGTACAATCCTATTTACATCAACATCACTGAGTGAAATGCTTAGGCTAGGCTAATCTCCATCTCCTCTGGAATACTCTCTGAACCCCATTTTTAAAAAGTCTTAGCAGCTTCATGTACTTCATATGTTAATTCATCCTGGCTGAAATGTGTACACTCATGTAGCATTTTGCCTATACTAATACCTCCTCTCTAAATGATAATATTTTATATATTTTGTTCGCAAAGTTGGTACCCACAAAAGTTGCAAATGAATGAAAAAGTCAGGCAGCTGTGTCGAGATATGATATAATGTCAACAATAATAGAATATCTCTAAATTAGTAAAATTACTAAAAATCCTGTTTACATATATGGTGACCCCTGAAAAAATTCCAGAAAGTTCCCTAGAAGCTGTCTTTAAAAAGGCGACCTTTGAGGAAATGCTAAAGGAACTGGCATTTCATCAAAATACCTCTTTGAAACTGAGATAAATTTCCTTTTTGTAGCAGGGGTTATGAAACAAGCTATATCTACAGAAGGTAAAAATTCATAAATGAGAACATTCACATTAGAAACCTGAACTGACTCAAACTCTGCGGCTCTAATATCCGATAAAAATAGGTGACCTACCTCAGTAGCTATTTACCACTTTATGGTTACTTCAGTAATAACTTCTTTAGCTAAGACTTAGCACAGTACAAATGTACAAATGAATGGATAAATATACAGATAAAACAATAAATACTGCTTGCCATGTCTGGCAAGCCAAAGAAGACTCGTTGAATTTTGACTGTGCAAATGTAAGAAAGTTTTCTTTGCCAAACCATAAATGCATGGAAAAAAATGAAATCAACAGATGACTGTTTCAAGTGCACAGGCAGAGGATAGGCACCAGTTTCACAAAACAAAGAAGAGTGGTGTTGGTAGCTGTCTCTGCATGGACCCCACAAGAGTCTATTATGAGGCTATGTTTTCAGCATGTCTCCTTCTCTAACACCACAAATGTGGAACAGGTGTGAGGTGAATTGACATGAAGGTTGATAGGCTTAATGCATCATCTGCCTGGGAATTCTTTGGTATCTCTGTAAACAGACCAAGAGATTTTATTTTTAAGCTGCTTTTGGCCTTTCTTCTTTATCTATCAGAAGAAAATATTGCATGTACTGTGACTTTCAATCTGAAAGAATTTGGGGAAAGAGGAGTGGAAAGCAAGGGCACTTCATCACAAATATGTAAAAGCTGGGAAAGAGCAATAAAGAAACTAGCACAATGGGAAGAACAGAAATTATTTTTATTACATAAAATGAAAATAAAAAGAAAAATACCAAGAAAACATTTACAACATACAGGTTTTTCTATAGCAATGAATGAACCATTAAAACTACCAGATGTGTGTCTCTATCTAGCACCCAAAATTATACTACCACTAAAGCGGAGTATTTCCTTTTTTTTTTTTTTCCTGAAATTTCCTGACTGACTGAAAAAGAATCAATTTAGCTGGATTTTCTGGTATCTGGCATTTAGCAGAAGTAGTAGCAGCTCCAATGAAAATGTCAGCTGTCTAAAAGTCATGGCGAAATGATCATTCTTTGATACTCAGACCTCATCACACATGTGATATGGACTCCACTCCACAGCCTTCTATTCAATAGTGTCAGCATTTCCAGAATACTCTGGCCATCTGTGCAAACCCACACTCATTTTCTCGTCCAGAATTTCTTGGAAAACAGCAATATAGAAACTTTACAAAAAAATGCCCAACAGACATGTTTTGTAAAGATATGTGGTGAAAAGCAGGGAGACAGAGAAAGCATAAATCTTTATTAAAATAAATAAAGACAGAAAAAAGAAAATGAAGAGGAACAGCTTCTTGATAAAAGAGGATGGAATTCAGTAGAATTAAAATCCCACAACTGAGTTAAAGAAAATTTGAACTATAAGCACAATCAAACTATATTCAGAACTCAATCCTATAGTCATAACAATAAGAGTTGTATTTTGGTGTAAAGGGGCATAAAAAACACAACAAAAGCTAATTCCTCAATTTATTTAATGTGGAAAGAAATTCTGTAGAAGAAATACAACAAAATGCATGGAGGTCTCAGACTTTCAGGTACGGAAAATATTGATTGTAGTTCATTCTTTGTCTCCTTCAGCTTCAGGTGTGGAGACATGAATAAAATGTCTAATTTTGAAAATCTTGGAATACCCTTTTTATGATTCATTTGCCTTGAGGGAGTGCTATCTTCTTAACTGCACAGCCAGGGAGGGAAAGTTTGAGGGGAAAGGGGCCAAAGTAAACAGGATAAGGAGTCCACAGCACCATTGTACAAGATAGAGTTATCTGTTAACAAAACATTTTTCACAACCTCTTAAATAGCCCAGTGTGTGTTCTCGAGTACTTTTAACCTATGCACTGACATATTATGTGGATTGTCACATGGTAATATACCAGATCAATAATAATAATACTAATAATACTCCAGTGTGTATTCTTCTCTAGTTCCTAAGCATCTTAACTTACACACTGACAAGTTATGTAAGTTTTATCCATTGCTTATTTACCACTTCAAATCAGCATGTATCTACCATAGTAGATTCTGTATCAAATTACATGCAGAATATGCTTCTTATAACTCTCAATAAATGATCTCATAGGCGTACCATACATCTTAGCTCTGTTTGCCAAAACAGAAGACAAAGAGAAGCAAGGCAGAAACTGACCCTTGAGATTAAGATTAAACAAAAGCCATAGACTAAGAACAACAAAACCAATTCTGCCCATCTCAGAAGAATAATTTCCACCAGAATGACCTCATAGTAACAACAGTTTGAATTTCCATGGGCTTCTCAAAGAAAAACACCAAAGACTACTTCAAAGAAGTATGTGTAGACATAATGACATTAAAAGTAAGTCTAAAAGTCTATTTAGAGTTGGTCTCAGGTTTGTACTGCTGTATTTTTGTAATTAAAAAGTATATATCAAGCTGAATTCCTGAATTCCTAAATATATCAATAGCAATTTGTGAAAAATATTGTCCTAAACATTTTGTCCATATTATCAAAGCAAGCCAGAATTATTTTGTAGGATAGAACATAACCACTAAACAAGTTTTTATAACTAAGAATAAAGCCAGAACCCATTGTAATAATGAAATGATTACAACAGCTCATTGGTCAGAATGGAAAGAACTGAATCTTCTACCAGTTTTTCATGGGTAATCATGAAATAAATAAATAAATAAATAAATAAATAAATAAATAAATAAATAAATAAATAAGTTTATAATGGGTAATCACACTGTTACCCATTATCTCCAAATTAGCTCCGTTTTCCTCCCCCTCCTCCCAAGAGAAGAAACAGGAAAAAGGAAAAATCTATAGTAAATCTTTGACACTGTGTAGAGACTCATCTCTATTGAACATGTTTTCAGTAAGCTTTACACTGGATAGCAATAACACTTTGATTCATGATAGCAATATGCACAAAAGTTTATATATTCAAACATTTCTTTATCCTGATTTCAGTAGCCTTGGAAATACCAATGAACTGTTTCACTGAGTTCCTATTTTTCTCTGAATATGAGCATTTACTTACGTAGATATCAATTATTTTATAGATGGATGGTTTTCACAGAGAAGATTTGGTCATTTTTGTCCAGATTCCAGATTCTTCAGTCAGATGACATTGATATATTTCAAGGTATAGAATGTATTTTATTCAAGACAATATGATGTGTCTGCAGGCAGAATATATGCTGGCCAAAAAAGAAAAAAAAGCTATTCTGAACAATTTTGAAATCTAGAATAATTATGCAATCAAAAAAAAAGTGGAGCATAATTTAATATTTTAGTATTAGCATTGTACGTTATTACTCCTCATTTACAAATAAATTAGTAAGAAAATTAAGTAGTCCAGGTAGAACTGCTGAACTGCCTCTATTGTGAAAAAAGTGAACACGACAGCTAGCAAAAACTAAATGGTAGACTTCAGTATCTTTCCCAAATTCTCCCTGAATTGGAACAAAAATGGCATCCTCCAGACTCTAAAGGAAGCTTGGCTCTCCTTTCTCTGATGTTCTGTAAAACCACTCAAAAAACAATTTAACTGTTTCCTCATCACACGGAAATTTTGGAAGATGAGGCTACAGGCAGATGTTCATTCTGTATACAGCTATGCTGGTTGAAGATTTTAGCAACCTTTAGCTTCTTCTTATCTATTCCTCTGTGAGAAGTTCTCTTTCCCACACTGTTATTAATGAAGACTGTGTGAACGCTTCTGCTTCAAGGCAAATCCAGTAAGTATACTCATACAGTTCAGTACTGCGGTTTGAGTTAACTTACTAAATATGTATCTCTTTCAAAGATACTGAATGCTGCCAGGAGGAGGACTCTTAACAAAACTACAATAGTGATAATGGCTGTTACATTTTGCTGTTCCTCCCTTGGACACTAGCAGACTTTCTACCACTTTTTTTTTTTTTTTTTTYTTTTGAGGGATGAATATTGCAAGACCAAGGTCCGATCTGTACTCAGTTCACTCCAATGGTGTCAGCAAATATTCATGAAATTCAGTAGCTCTAATGATATATTTAAATAATGTTTGAAATTTCTAACCTTTTTTCGTTAAATTCAGAGCACCTATCTTAATGTCTCCTAATTCTTTGTTATGTTACTGCAAGAAAAAAAAAATCTGTACAAAAATCAATAATATAAAGTCACTGACTTATTCTTTCTTATGCCATTTCATGTCATTCCAAAGTGACATTGAAATACCACTAATGGAACCATGAACTTATTGTGCAATTATAGTAACAGCCACTGGTTGAAACAGTTTGTGAGAGAATTTGGAAGGGGCTTTTACAGTTATTAAGCACTGCCACATTCTTTCCGAGCAGTGATGATGGTATTAATTTAGTTCTATTTATCTCACAATAATAATTTCCAGATAAGCCATTTTCAAACCCAAGAATTCAGGCTCAGCATTTCTAGAAGTTACAGTGCGGGGTAGGACTGACCAATCAGGCTGCTCTTGAATCACTTGCATAAAGCAATAGCTTTATAAATAGCTCTTGAAAAGAGTGTGCCCACATGCTAAAGCGATTATCATCAGAGAATGTGCATGGGTAGAGTACATTCCAGCTGTCATCTTAACTCCATTTTGGAATAATCTTTCTCCTTCTGGAGTAATTTATCCCTACAGAAGTATCTGTGGTGTAACAAACACACATAACTCTTACCTAAGGTGAGTGGAAATACAAGAAACAGGTAGAGGTCAGTGCTCTTACCAGAGAGAACCAAGATTGCAGACAACTACATTCTTGTGTCTTTGCAGCTGCTGTGTGGATGTCCTGTATATTGCCTGGAGACTTCTTACCTGCAAAACACATTAATAATTATGACATCTTTTTGCCAAGCACTTCAATTTTTGTTTGTGAAAATAAGCATTGACAGATTTAATATTACTATTAATATGTACAAGGAAATAGTACTGCCCTGTTAGAGAATTGATTAGCTTATCTAAGAACAGTTTTCTACCAAGGACTGACTGCATTGAAACTTTCTGAGTTTTAGTTTGTTTTGGGTTTTTTTTTAATAAATTCATGCCTTTTTGATAGAGCTATGGCACTTTTGAAGCAAGGAGCTTCAAAAAGCTTCCAAAAATGCAGGAGGAAAAAAAAAAAGCCACAGGAGCTACAGTTTCCTCAAGGACTCTTCAAGTTACTTCTTATAGGAGGCCCAGTTTCAAAAGGGTCCTGACTTTTTGTGATTTCTACTGCAATAAAAGGCAAGCTCCATAGCAGCTTCATGAAAACTTAAGGCTGATCCTCATAGCATTTTATCTTCCCCAACTTGATTTAACAGAGGTCCACATTTACCAGAATATAAATGCAGTGTCTAAAAATCAGGTACCTCAACAGCATAGCATGATATTTTCCTATGCATCTTTTAAGACTGGACTCTGTCTAAAATATTTACTTCTTTTTGTTTGTTTGTTTTGTTATGCATCTTAAAGTTTAAGATAGTACTCTGATCCTAGAAGAAGGAAGCACAGGAACTCTTCTAGTATTTCCCACTCAAGTTTATTCTCATGGTATTTGAGACTTTTGATTAAAGGATTTATGAATTTGTACAATTTCAAACATTTGAGGTTCATTCACTTCAATCAGAGCCCACATCATTCATTACTGTAAGGGCAATAGGCAATCTGCTTGCTCACACTGTGCAGCAACTCTCTCTATGAAAATGGCCAATGAAATCAATAGGAGTATTTGATATGGAAACCATTTTACTGAATGTATTAAAGTAGTAAAACCCAGTCGTTATTTAAAATCCTGTCTAGATGTGTTTTTAGCATGCTTGACTGCAAAGCCAATCAAACAGACAAAAGCATTGGCAGAATGAAGTTTAACAAACCATTTAATAAAATGAATGATTCAGTGTGTCCCTGAAGAAATTAGCATTTATTCCCATATAAACTTTGCCTTCTTAGAGATTATGTCATCTGTTTTGTGCATGGCGTAATGCATTCTGTAAAAATGACTTCAGACTCCTTCATGCTCTTTTGAGAATGACCACTGATTATGGACTGCTACATGCATAAGCAATTAATAAAAATAACCTGCATTAATTTTAAGTGTTGATATCTAGGATAGTCATAGCCAAATAAATCATGTGTGCTCAGGTTTTTGTATATCCAGGAAATCCAATGCACTGAGCTCACTTAATGTTCTGTAGGAAACTGTTCCCTACATAGGCAGGTCAACTATGCAAAATATATTTTTCTTTTCATGTACATTTGCTATTTTTCTCACTCATTGCTGAGTATTTTTTTAAAAAGGTGATTGTACCCTATAGGATTTTCACAGAGGACGTGGCATTGAATATAAAAGTTAAGTCTCCCCTGACTAATGATTTGTCTCTTTTCTCCCTGATCTATTAATTTCTAGACTGCATATATAGTAACACAATTGTGCGAGTTACCTTTCCCTTTGGAGAGCATTCTTTAATTTCCTCCCTGATGACATCTTACCAGGATTCAGCGATTTTTTTCAGAGATTTCTCCAAGAGACTGCAGAGATGAGATCACACCAAGTTTTGTTTCTTCTACTATATTTCTACCAAATTCAGCAAGCCATTTAACCTACAAAGCGTACTACCGGCTAAGAATTACCAAGGCAGCATGTCATCTTGTCACATCCTCTCTCCCTGGATGAGATGCTTTAGAAGCATCAACCTAGTCAACAGAAAAGACAACATGCATCATCTGAGAAATTTGGCATATAACTTCTCAGAAGCCACTTTGAACTGGTGAAGTATCTTCCTGGCTGATCCAAGTAATGCCAGGGCCCAATCCTAACAAGAAAGAAATCTCTGAGTAAAATATATGCTGAATTAGTTGTATATGTATTTTATAAAGCAATATCTGGTGTCTGCTTAGTCAATCAAAGATTACTGTACACACTAATGTAAAATGATTACCCATGTATGTACTAATTTAATACTAATATATTCTTGTTTACAAGGGTTTAGCATGCCGCATTAGCAAAATAACACAAGAATCACACACTGCAGTCATTATATTAACTTGAAAATAACTTTTTACCACAGCTCCCTGATGTTATTAAAATATAGGAGGAAAAAAATTACTAAATTTTACTAAATGTATGTTTTAAAATTTAAAAAATTATTAAATTTTACTAATTTTACTAAAATTTACTAAATTTACAAAAAAATTACTAAAAATTTGCCCACAACATTAAAATTTTTCAGAAAATTGTGTGGAAATGGGGAAAACCCATTCTCTCTTTCCATCTCACATTTTTCATTGGAAATTATCTCTTGCCTTTACTGGACCCCCAAAATTCTCTGCAAATAAGAATTATTTACCCTGCTTTCTCGTAGGTACCAAGAATTGATTGCTATTCTGTCTTAGTCTTAATTGTTGTACAGAAGGAATACAGAATTCATTGCAGAAAATAAAGTGTGCCTCTTCAGTACCTACTCTGTCATAAGGATTTCGGACAGCATGCAAGCAATCACCATAGATGAAAGGTAGATACTAGGAGAACCCAGCACCAAGATGTGCTTGCAGTTGTTCTAGAGATTCTTCTCGCAGTGTGAAAGAGAGGCAGCTGCAAACTTCCAGCATAGAGTGTGCCAAACTTTATATTTAATCAAATAACTTATTCCAAAATGGGTTATTTTGGGTGCAACCGTATTTAGAAGATATTTGTTTTTCTGCGATCTTGTTGCTTACCAAAGTCTGGTCTTTTTTGCATGTATGTACTGTGCTTTGCAAGCCTTAGAAAAGACTTGTCTAAACCTATATGAGTGATAAACCATTTTCATAATAATGTCCAGGAATGCATTCTGAATTTTTTGTTTGTTTCCTTGGTTTTTTTGCTTTTTTAATGCTATCAATCCTCACAGATCATTAAAGACTGACTAAAAGTCTGTCTATAGCTAAATAATCGTTGCCAAAAATGTGTCAAAGTGCATGTTTGTAAATAGAGAGGTCACAATTGATGAATTTTGGTATTAAATGAAATAGAATAGACAAAGGTTATGCTTTCATGGGACAATTATATATCAATAGTTTTGCTTTTATTAAGCAGACATATAATCTTGTCTAAAAAATTACAACTATTACTTTACACAGAATATTTTCACATATTCTCACAAAGTGTTCTCTATAAATAAAACTATAAATTAAGTATCCTTTCTTTCTGGTTTCTTGAAGTATTCACTGGAAAACAGTTGAACTCAGGCCATGTGCATAGTTGTGGTGGGTAATATCACATTATATTATCAAAATTCAGACATTTGAGACTACATAGCAGATCTCTCCAACTGGCCCTTCAAACTTCTCAGTGGTGGTCAGTGACAGGACAAGGAGTAATGGGCACTAGTTGAAACACAGGAAGTTCCACCTCCGTGTGAGGAAGAACTTCTTTCCTATGAGAGTGACAGAGCCCTGGAACAGGCTGCCCAGAGAGGCTGTGGAGTCTCCTCCTCTAGAGATCTTCCAAACCCGCCTAGATGCCACCCTGTGCCCTGTGCTCTAGGGGTCCCTGCTGGAGCAGGAGGGTTGGACTAGATGGTCTCTAGAAGTCCCTTCCATCCTCAACCATTCTGTGATTTTGTGATTGTCTGATTTTCTTATTAGGTATGTCTTACATTTTCCACTAGCACAGTGCATTCCAGCCTTTTACTGGTATTGTTTGTAAATCATATAAATGTTGAGTACTATGAGGCAGTATCAATGATTGATTTCTGGTAGGAATTATGACAGACAATTGGGTCAATCATTAAAACTTGGAAAGTAGTAGTAAGCCCTCAGATGAAGAAAAAAGGAAGAATAGGTAAGGAGGTATTTTGGCATGAAAAAAAATGCTCTTGAATTATTAGTTACGGTAGAGAAAATGTAATGGGAAACCTAGGATATTGCTGCACTTAATTCAAGGATGAAAATAATTTGCTTACTTAGTTTCTCTATATTGATTTTCTCCTTGGTGTATTTACATTGATAAAATTTAGTACATAAAAAGCAGAGAACCCAAATCCTGTAGATGCTGCATTTTTATAAAACTATATTTTAGAAATATTTTTTCTATTTCTTCTCTAATGATTTTCAACATTATTTTAAACAGAATTACTTAAATATCTTTTTTGTTTGATCAGTGGTTCTTCATATGGATTTTGTTTTATTAAAAAAGAGGACACAGAGGAAAACAGAGTTTATTCTAAAACTAATAATGCCAATTACTGAGTAGCATGATAAATCACACTGAAAACTGGGATAGAGTAAACAGAACAGCAACTTCACGCCTTCTTCATTCCTAATAATTCTACATTTTTGAAAGCATTGTCGTTATTCATCATTTTAAGGCCTCAACGACCATCATCCTGATCTACCCTATGTTATGTTGACTATGGAATTTTAGCAACCTAATTTAGCCTTCAGAGGTATTTTACCTGTAAAGATGAAGATGTCTTCATCAGCCATATTTTGGAGAGGGAACATTTCCCTCATTTTACCTCTCACTTGCAAGGCAGGTTCTAAGCCAAATTTTGAGATTCTAAGTAGTTTGGTAGTTTGATGTCAAGAATGGTCCATATGCTTCATTTCAAAATAAAAGGCATATAAATTTAATTTAGTTCAAAGAAAAAAAAAAAAGGCAAGCAAAATATGAAGGTGTTTGCCCAGTGAAAACACCACCTGACATTGTACTCACTTCATTATCACAGGCACTTTCTTTTTTGGATTGCTAAACGAGGATTTCTTCACTCCATGTGCAATCCTACTGTTCCTCTGGTCCTCCAGTTATCTGAGATCTTTCTAAAAGGGCAAAGAATCAGATACATTCCTATTCTAAAACTGATATTAATGAATTAGGATACATACGGAAATCTAGCAAGCAAATAGCAAAAACACCTCTAAAATGTGCATGGTTTTGCTTTGCTTTGCGTTTGTACTCAGATATTATCCTTTGAGATTCTGTACTGTGGATAAAAAATAAGAAGTTACAGTGTGATACCAATTTACTTTTACTCTCAGTTAGCATGAGAAGGCATTTTTTTACCTACATTTAAAAGAGAATAGTGCTCACTTTTGATGTCTGTCTGTGACTATTGATATTTAAAGGCTCATTATTACAGTTACTAGCTAATAGCATTCTTTTGTATAGATGGTTTTATACTAGTTATTCTTTTGCTGCCCATCTTGCCTTCATGGTTCACCTGCCTTTATCCTCACAAATATTCTATGTTTTATCTTTGTGACTAAGTAAAAGAAAAATAAAGGAGCTACTTCATCTGTAATTTGGGTTTCATTTCAGGAAAATAATAACAGAACTCCTGAAAGTGTTTTGTTAGTGTGAAGATGAAGCACAATTACCGACAGAGGAGATTAATTACCATAGGTGACTAAAATTTTAAGATATTATTGGATCAAAAAATCATCTCTTCAAATAGAGTCCAAGTCAGAAAGGTTTTTTTTTTTTCTAAATCACCTTAGCCACCAAGCAATGTTATTCCAGTTGTCTCCACTGAGTAGATGTTCATTGTATCTTTCAGAATAATTTTCACAAAATATATCATAAAATAGCTACCTAATAAACCAGATTACACAGGCATCACTCATATGGCAGCAAATCTAATCAGATGAAGTATTGAAATAGGATGTTATGTGGGACCATAGGCAGAACAGTGTAAGACTCCTCCTCATCTTCCTTATATTGTTTGTCTACCTCAACCAACAACCTTCTGGAAAACAGCAAACAGGGAAGAGACAATATTATAACAATATGCAGTTCCTGAAACACATTAGAAAGGTGGCATGGAGATAACTTCATGCCATTCAGGGCGCAAATATCAGCCACTTAACATTCTTGGAAAATATCTGTGTTGTTGTGTAACTCGGAATCTGAACACACATCTGTGAAAATGATGCCCAGGTTGATTGCTTCTTTTGCCTTTCAGTTGTGTTTGAGCTCATGATTAAAACTAAAATGTGGACAGCTTCCAGGCTTCCTCACTCTATACTAGCCAACAAGACCTATAGCAACTGTGGCAGAGCTCTTTCTCCCTTTTACAGGATGAATAAATTGCCCAGAGACTGCCTTGATGGAATGAGTGGAAACTAAGCCTGAAACCCATTTCACCTCACACCAGCTTCTGCAGATCATCCATAAAATGCTCTCTTCTTTTGGTTTATTTTTTGTATTAAATCAAACCATCAGGATCCTTACTATATTGTACTTTATATTCAGACTCCGACGTCAAGGCATCTAAGAATGCACAAGCAGTTCTACAATACAAGTGCTGAGGGGAAATATTAATTGCTCTTCTGTGAATGTCAATTAAAGAATGGTTTAAGGCAAATATTTAAAATATTTTTTTTTTGCTTAAAGTACTTAATTATTTCCCTAATTATTTTAGCTGTAGGTTCAAGAAATGGGAGCAAATAAACTGTAAGAACTAGGTTTGATTTTTTTCTTGCGATTTTTATTTTAATTATTAATCGAGGCAAATGGAGAAAAAATGCTGTGCCTACAGAATTTACTCTTATTGCTAATTCAATATAACAAACTATTTCCTACAGATTTTCTATTGTGGATAAGTACTTATTTAGAACAAATTCTCTGCTATAAAGAGTTGCTCTTGAGGCCATATGAAAATTAAAAGTCTTCAGTACATAACAGTTATACCAGTAATATATCTATACAAGTAATGCAGATGAATCAATGGGGCAATATGTTTATGTACTATTCTTTGTATTAAAACATTGCAGAAATGTATCCAAAAATAGTTCCAAAAGCTGCCCTCTGTTCAGTTTGTTAGGCAGCTACTAATTAAATGGTGAAAATGCATAAATGGTTGTCACCAGTTGAAGGATATTTTCATAATAGTATCAGAAGGTTATAGAAAAGTATAGGAAATAGAGGAAAGGAATATAACAAGATTGCTTACGCTTATTCCAAACGCATAAGTGATGCATATTGCTGTCTCTCCAATCTCCTTTTGCCATCTGTGAACTTAACTGCCTGTGACACGTCCTTTCACGCAGACAGTACTTAAGAGGTTAGAGACAGAAGAAAGTTAGTCAGTCTCACATTTCCTTGAGGAAGCCCATAAATCATAGTCTGAAAATAATGTTGAAAATGACTACTGTATGAACAATTTCTGCAATAGTTATGTTCTGAAATTAGTAGACTTAAGTTGTATTTGTCTAGCCTGGAAACGACCTTTCAGACACGGATCTCATTTTCGAGACAGTTTAGGCAGAGCAGGACAATGGCGTCTGTTGTTTCAACCACTCTTCGTTGTGAATTTAACCCAACAACTGGGATTCACTGGGAATGTAATCTTTATATTTTTCATGTCCTGAGCACTATTAAAATAGCAAATTTCTGAATACTTTCAGCCTCTCTCCTGGTATACCAAGCTCTATCTGTCCTGTCTATTATTTTCTAGGGCTTGCCCTCAGAAATCTGCCCAAGGTAGTCATTCTGCTAAACCTGAACTCCTATAGAAGGAAGGAAGCAAAACCATTAAAACTATTTTAAAATTGTTTGAAAGAAAAGTTAGATAAGTGAGCAGTGACAAGACTGAAAATTCAGTTAAAAGCTGCAGCTTCTGAGCACCATTAGATTACCCAGATGTTCAGGTCAAATTATTGAACACATTCATCTGCATTTTTTTTTCCAGTGTTGGACTGACCAAAAAAGAATAAGGATTTACTTCCTACATTCTGCTTCAGTGATTTGACTAAGAACTTGCCTGAATCACTTGAATTTTTCATCTGCCTTAAGAAACTTGAACATCCTTGTTTTATCTTACAAAAAAAATATTGTAATAACTATCCTGGAGCTGCCAACTGCAAGACATGGAAAGAAGAGGAGTAAGGACACAAATATAGAAAAGATTAAGGGAGAGAAATAAATAAATATACATGCACTGGAAAAGATTGAACAGAATGGCTGTGCAGCATACGTCCTTGGAAATTTTCAGTATCCATCAGGACAAGACTCTGAACCTCCTTCTTTGATTGAAGTTCATCTGATTCAGTGCTGACTCTGCTCTAAACAGGAGGCTGGGCTACAGACCACTTGATGTCCCTTCCTACCTGAAGAATTCTCTAATCAGAATGAGTTGGTAAGACAGTTCTAATCCATTGGTGGTTTTTTCCTTCATAAATTGTTATTTAGCAGAAAAAGAATAAAAACTTTTTCCCTGTGTGGTTAGAATATCCACTTGGGAGACCTGTATTGTAGTCCCAACTTCATTATGTATGAATTCTAGCAAAACAGCTACAAAACATTAATCAGCATCCAAACACACTGGTAGGTTATGGCTACTCCCCAGATAGAAGCTACAGGTCTAAATTCTCACAGGCAGAAAAGGTAAGTCTTCCATACCCTCAGTAAATGCAATTGTCTCTCTAAATGAACTGCCAGGCAAAATATTAATAGCAGTTATACAAGAAACTCAAAATAAAACATAGAATTTATTAACAAAGAATTTATTGTGTACTTGTTTTTGATCATGAATATGAAAAACAAAATTTTATTTCATCTGAAATCATTGCTGCCTTTTCCCCTTGATTATGACTCAAGCAGCTTGGAAACTTTCTGTTGAAAAGTTTTCCCTTCTGAAGAATGCAGTTTCCACAAATTTCACCAGGGGATGCATTTTTTATTTTTTATTATTATTATTGATTTCCAGAAACAAAATCAAAATAATATGTTTGTTTTGATCAGTGGTTTGAATGACAATGTTTCACTAGGGAGTGATCAGGCATTAATTTACATATCTGCGTTGCAGTTTCAAAACAAGTGTTTTCTTGGTGTATCCTTTGCTATTGTGCATCATCAATTTCAAGTTCTTCTATGACAGAACTTCATAAAAGAAAAGAAAACATACAACCTCCCCCCACGATTCTTACATAGTCTAGGAGATGTAATAGTCTAAAAGATTTTCCCACATGAGAAAAGTGAAAATGATGCACTCTTATTTCAAATTCTACACAGCACTCTGATAACTGGTGTTGACATTTCAGTCTCAAACCAAATTCAGATAACACATGTTAACTCCATTCATACTGCCAGGATTTCCTAAATATAACTTTATCTTTCTAAAGAAAAAAATCTGTATCTCAACTAACCTTTTTCTTTCATTAAGGAATTCTTAAATTATTATACTTTTCTACAGGGAACCCAGTTTTCAAATTTTCATACATACAATAAACTTCTGTGGGAACTAAAAAAAGTCTATTGAAAGGAAGGAGCTAGGAGAAGAAATATTACTCTTCAAAAGTCGTAAGAGCTGATTACTAGTTTGTAGACCTATAGTTTTAGCAGTATTCCTTTTAATAATGCAAGTATTATTCTATCCTAAATGTCCTTGGTCAATCTTTATCTTGGAAAGGCATTAATTGCCTTCTTTTCTTGCAGTGATCCCAGTCATTCTTACACTAAACTTTTTTCAGTTTTTAGGAGTTGAGATCTGCAAATGAGCAGTCACAACACAACACCTGCAAGCACAAGCAAAGGGTGGAAATGTCTTGTAAATTAAGGCACCAAGATCTCTTTAGATGTAAATCTTTACAAAATTATGAAAGATTTTTTTGTTTTTGTTCTTGTTTTTTTTCCTTCTCATTTCCAGGCTCTGTACAAAACATCACTGGGAGAGTGGTCAATTGTTCCTATGCCAAAAGGTACTTTATTACGTTATTTATAGCAGTAAGAAATAAAAACAAATACTCTTTAAAAATCCTCCCTAAGTAATTCATTCTCTAGATGAGGTTCAAACCTGAATTTATAGTGCATAAGGGAGTTAACATGGACTTTCAATAAATGGCCATTTACAAAAGAAGATGAAAGCTTCTATGTCCTTCAAGTGTATCTGTGTTTCTTAAACCCAAGCTCCTTCCACATATCAATTACAAAAATTTAAACCCATGACTTGAATGTGGAAGGGTTCTTCATCAGCAACCAGATCTATTTCCCAATCTTTTGTATCACACTTGGAAAATCAATAATTGAATTACCAGGTAGGTACCTGGTCATAATTGATGACCAGGTAGGAAAAGAAAATATTCAACATCAATTGTAGTCATCACTCACCCTTATTTTTTTTGTTCAGCTATAGAAAACATTGTAGTCACACTCCAAAGCTATGGCACTCTCAAGCTGAAGATGTTACTAGCAGTGAAGTCTTTTGAAAGTCATTAATGATTAACTATTTTCAATATGGAAAAAGGTACAGTTCCAGGACACCCAATGTCCTGTCCTGTCCTCTCCATGAAATATGGCATGACTTTTTCTTCCCCTGAGCCTCTATGTACAGCAGATATAGATGAAGTATTAAGTACTGAAAGTTTACAAAAATTTTGAATCATCATCAAGAAAAACTCTTACAAATTTTAAAATGTCAATTTCATGTTTGTAGGACAAGTCAGATCAACAGCTCCTGATGATAAAAATCATTTTCCAAATTGCTGCCATAAGAGAAACCTTCTAGCCCTGATATTATGCCAAGGTAAAAAACAGGAAGACTTGCTTTGGGAACAAGCATTAGATTAAATCTTAAAATGTATGGCTGAGAAATATTTACAAAGACAACCAAATTATGCTATTTATTTTATTTTATTTTCAATGAGAGACAAGAAGGTTTTCTGAAACCAGGAGTAAAACTTTACAGTTAGCTTCTGAGAGCCAAGTAAAGGAAAAAATTTCTCTGATGTACTAGGGAGAAGAATCTCCAAAAATGGTGACTGAGGCCCTTCTTTCTTTCTAGCCAGAAGGAAGATACTGGACAAGAGCCATCAGCACAGATGAGTTCCTTGCGACTGCCTTTTCCTTATGAACACTTTGTTAGATGAATTCTCAGTGATCGACCAAGTGGAAACGTGGGATGCCTGTTTACTTTAAAATCCATTCTGCTCTGTTAATCCAGATAGAAGTCAAAAGGTACCTGGTGTTTAATTAATTTTGTTTTCTTTCTGGAGAGCAAGCCTGAAGAAATAAAGTTCTGAATAATTAGAGAAGCATACCAAAATAGAAACAAAATGGAAGGATGGTGTAAAACTAATTAAATATTGTTCTTCTTTAATGGACAAACACAGTATCAAAAAAAAAAAAAAACCCTACAGTATCAGGTTTGGTTATCTTTCAGCGCTTTCTTTTAAGGACATAGGAAACAAAAATAGGGGGACACATACCTGTAGCCATCATTCTCTAGTGGCTGCATTACTTGGATCATATTCAAGAGAATATCTTTAATCAAATCAAAACTATAATCTATCAAAAAAAAAAAAAAGACAGTAAGCAGAAAACATGGTTTAACACAATCTGAATTAGATATCTTCTTGTCTTCATAGTTTTGTTCATAATGGAAGATGATATCAGAAAAATCTAGTGGTCACAAAAGAGACATGCTATATGAAGCTCTAAATGTGGTCATTTCCACCTTTCCCAGCAATGAGCAAACAAGGAGGACAAAATTTCCTCAAGAGACACTTCAGAGAAGGAATCTTCATTCCCAGCAGAATGCCATCATTGCCATCAGAATTTCCAGTTTGAACAGAGCTTGTGGTGATTACATAATGAAGAGATTCTGTGTCCACATTAAAAAGTAGTGAAATGATGTTATGATACTTACCCAAGTATTTACCTTGAGGATTCACTGTTAAATCGCTGCAACTCACATATCCCAGATTCAGTGACATCTAACAGCAGCAGAAGCACATTAACAAGGCAAAAAAAGCTGAGTGGATGAGGGGAGCTGTTTAGAATCCTAGGGGAGATGGTATAGCTACATCATTGAGACAAATCAGGAATTGAGGAGTAGATTGTTTTCCCTACTTTAGATCTCAATTTGTACTTTGCTTCCATGTTGAACATGCAGCATGTTGCACTGCTTCTCTGCTAGAAATGTTATATTCCTTGTCACTATGAACTGTGACCTTTCAAACACGCTGACAGAATAGCATGGTCCAGATTTGGTCAAGAGATCACCAAAGCATAGATATAAAAGTTATGCTTTTGTTGTAAGATAGTATATATATGTGTGTATATATATATATATTCTTTTTCTTCACTAATGAAGCCTGCCAATGAAGTAATTAAGTTGGTTCAATGTTTGGTACTCTTATTAAGTCATGTTACAAAGATGTACCACAGGATTTAATCTTGGCCAAATTTCCTGGATAACAGCTTCTTGCCCTTCTTGTCATAACAAATCTACAGAGGAAGAAAAAAGACTAGAAGTATGCAACTATGTACATGGTAAAATAATTAAAAATATAAATTCTTAAATTAGAAACCTTGTGAAAAAGAAAATATATGAGTTCCACTAAAATTTTACTGTTGACCTTTTTCAGCCAGAGGAGAGTTCTCTATTGTAAATTAGCAAGAGCAAGACTGAGTAAGCAGGAACAAAATACAATCAAAAAGTACAATGCATAGCCCAAGGCAGGTGATTGCCTAGGAATGACAATATATAAAAGTGATGTGTGGTATTCAAATTCAGTTATTTGTCTTAGTGAAAATTTAAACCCCTGTTCTCTCAGTAAGTGAGAGCTATGGCTCTCCTAGAGTTGAAAAGAGAGCTTTTTTTTTTTTTCTAATTGAAATATAACCAAATCCAGTTATCTGACAAAACAATTTTGTTCTGTGGAGTGGTCCGGCTATTTTCTGGATATTTTTATCATAGATAGTCCATGACTGGCATTCCTGTCAACTCTGAATCCTTATACAGGCACCAAAAATGCAAATTGAAGAGAAAAACCACTGAAATAAAAAAGAGCCTTTAAAAAATGAACTGCTGAATGCTCAATGGTAAGTGGAAACTAAGACTCCAAAGTCACACTATTTGTAGTCAGTTTGATGCTCTTGAATTAGTTAGTTGCTTTGATTAGTCCCCTTTGAAAAGCACTTCTACAGGTGTCCTGGCACTGCGGTTTTGGCTGGAAATTTACACCTCTGTCAAGGTACTCACTACCTCCAAAATCTGAAGGCCAGCTTAAAATAAAAGAGTAAGATTGAGGATAAAGTAAGAGTATATCAAATTTTTTTTTTCCAAACCCAACTATCATTTTTGAACAAATTTGATCTAGTCTAATTTTGCCACCACTAATTCAGAGAATAGGTATGTAACACAATAAGTTCTAGTAGTCCTGAACAAAAATAACAGAGATAACTATTATGGCTATAACTTAAGGAAGAAATAAAATGGATAAGATTTTTCAGCATTATCTTTTTTTTTTTCTCTACTATATATGATTCTTCATACCTATTTTTCTCTTTATTTCAAACTCTCTTATCAGACTATATAACTCATTATGGCTGTCAAATTTGATTTTTTTCATAGGTTAACAAAACAGATCTTTTGAAGAAAGCCATTGATGAAAAAGTGTTTACGTTTCATAATGGAATTAGTTTTCCAATACTGGGTTCAAAGAACCCAGTAAATATATACTTCCTATAGTAACTTAAGCGGTGCTCTCTTCAAAGCTAATGGTGGGAAGTCGACCTGAACTTTCCCTTCCTTGCTTTTCTTTCTCTTGCATTCTTCCATTTGAAACATAATATGGCTTTCTGACAAGTCTTGAAGGAGATAATGGACTAAATTAGAGACCTGAATACAAGGTAAGTGATATAGAATGGCACTAACAGAAATATGTGGGTATTAATCTAGCTCAAATCAAAATGTCAAGAAAGGGAAGTCTACCTGGAGGAATTACATCCTGTACAGATATTTGAAAAAAAAGACAAGTATCAAAGATAGAAAGATTTATGACTTTGCATTTAGTGTCTCTGCTGCCTTCTGGATTACATACATAACCTTGAGAATTTGAGATTGTAGTTTGAGCAATTACTACTAACCTTACCATCACTATAGTGGGTGTCCTGAGCTTGGACACAGTTTGCATCTAAAAAGGCAGATATTTTGCAAATTGCCTAAAACATCTGAACACAAAAAAAAGCTTTTTATTATTATCATTTTTAACAAAAGAATGATTATTTTAAAATTCCAACCTAAAGAGAAATCTTGTGACTTGCCTTTTCAGAATATTTTTGAAGTAAGCATTTTTTCAATAACCTTCATTTTTGCTATATTAAATCTCATTTCATTTCAGAATTTCTCCCTGCAAGTTCTTTACTCAAACTATATTTATTTAATTGCATTATGCTAACATAAATCAGAGTCAATATAAAAACTCAATAAAATACTATTCTCATACTTTTGTAATACTATTTCTTGGGAAGAAGTTTAGTTGTATCTCTCTGTGCATCTCCATATATTTACACAACTCTGCCATTACATACAAAAGGGATTTAGGAAAACAACAACAAGAAAAAAACAGGATATGTTTGTTTACCAGAAAATTAGGAGCAGGTTCTTTCCATTGACTCAGTTTATTTAGAAAGTTACCTAATTAATATATTTCTTAAAATGTTCCTTAATCAAGAATAGTCTGGGAATGCAAATAAGTCTTGAGGCCAACTTAAAATTGATGGAAAAATCTTAGACGAAGACTGTAGAAGACATTATGAAGTTGAAGCAGTATCTTCATCTGAACAAAAAAGATGGTCAACAATTAACCACTGAAAAAACTATTAATTTTTTTTTTATTATAAACTAGATGAATAAAATTTTGAAAAGTAGATTTGTCTAGATGCTGAATGCTTTTGAAAGTCATCTTGACATATGATTGGCTGCTATGGGAGGATTATACAAATACCACATTGAGCCATAAATCACATTGAACTTACTTAAAACTGATGATGACAGATTTCCCAACATCATTCTTCCTGAGATATCAATAGTTATTCATATTCAACCAGTGTAGGATCTCCAAAGATATTATTTACCCTTATTACATGCTCTTCAAAAACTCTTTGCAGATGAGGTGAAAGTCTTATAATCAGTCTGTACTTTTCCGTAGTAAGATTTATCTAGTCATATTTTTTAAATATATACAAACCAACAAGAACAGAATAGTTCCTAGCATACAATTATGCTCCTCCTCAATAATTTTTCTGCATAATTGTGTTGTACTTTGAAGTTTAGATCAAGATGATGGTTAGCAGTCTTTTTTGTTTCCAAATATTACAGCATTACAACATTAAGAGAGGCAAATTACTTCAAATTTTAAATGAGATTGCTAGGATTCATTACTCTCTAGGAATACAAAAATTAAACAGTGAGAGAATTTTAGATTGGAAATAAAATAATGAGAATGCTTATCAAATCCCTATCGTATTCAAATTTAGTGTTCACAAGAGTATGTAAAAATGTCAGTGTAAAGGAAAGACTGCAACTTGAGTTGAATCTAATTAGAAAGATTTCATTTTCAGAATAGCCTTCTGGGATCTGGAAATTTTTATTCATTTTAACTCACTATGAATCAAGGGAAAGGTTCATCACAAATCATTTTCTGATCGGCAAATCATGAGGGACAAAAAAAAAGTCTACAGAAATCAAGAAGCAGTCAGAGTGATTACGTTAAAATCTGTTTTTGAAATCTATTTGAGAATTAAGTGCTGAGAACAAGGCAGGATTATACAAGCAGAAACAAAGTAGAAATAGTAAATCTTACAGACTCCTCAAAAGAAATTTACCTCTGTAAAAAGTTAAAAAATGTGAACAATATTCAAGTCTTCATCCAATCTCTGATATTTCTGACTGGAAGAGAAATTAAACATGCTGGAACTAGTGAAACGTCCTGCATAAAGACCCTGGCAGCCATAACTATGGCACATTTTCTACTTCTATTGATATTTTTCTAATTGATTTAATTTCAGCAAACATTTTCTTTGTCATGACCTAGGAACTTGAATGTCTTAGGATAGATGAAGTGTGAACACAGCCCTCAGACAGTTCAATTTTTCTTGCTGTTCCTTCTTCTGTCCAAAAGTAATTTTAATGCCAGATCTATGTAAAGAAGAGAGCAAAACAGAGAGACGTATGTGCATGTGAAAGACAGTGAAATTTGGGGAGGACAAGAAAACTGGAATAGGTCATGTGTCATGGAATAAGCAATGGGGAAGGTGAGTGATGCAATGCACTTCACTTGTAGAAGAGAAATAGTATTGCATTTATTGATATGGACAGTGGTTTTTAACAGGATTTAATTGTCAAGGTCACTGTTATTTATTACCTGTAGGACAAGTTTCTACAGAATTATCACAGAGACCTTCCCATTAAATCACAGGGTTCAGATTAGATCTCTGTGTGTTATCGAATCGTCACAAAAATATTATTCTCTTAAAATAGTAAAGATTTTACATTTGCTTATCCAGCAGCCACTTTTTAAAGCAGCTAAAATATCTCACAAAAAGCTTTCTCTTTTGTCTTCGCTCCATTGTATAGTCTGAGTACTTATCCCCAAACAGTTTTTTTCTCTAAGTCACAGCAGCTGCTCACATACCAGTCTACTGAAAGAGCCCAAATCCACAAATGCTATTGTGTTAGGAGAGCAAAATATATGTCTATTTATGAATGTGTGCATTCCTATGTATATCACCTATAGAGACACTAATTAATAATTTACCAAGATATTGCTTGTGCTAGGGATTTTTCTTAATTATTCTTCATTTACTCTAATTCCTGAAGAAGCAATTACTTATTAAGCTGAGAATAGAGTCTCTAGTTAGTCCTAAAAATACATATGACATTTATAAATTTGGTTCAACTACATTTGAAAATCCCAAATGTCAAGAATGTGTCATATCTCAATATAATATCTTTTGAATATTCTACATTTGCAAGCATCACATTTGTTAGAATTTCTGTTCATTTTTACCTTAAAATTTACGATCTGTATTTTTTATCACTTTTCATCTCCAGATTCTGTTCTGTCCTTTTGTGTAGACTGTACAATTCTGTTTCTGCAGTAAGTTAAATCTGAGGAAAAAAAAAAGGTTTATTTTTATTAGAATAGAATGAATATTGAAAAGCATTTTCTGGAGACGCTTACCCAATTTCACACAAAAGTTTTATTTGACTGTACTTCTGCTTATTCCCCATAAGTATTTCTGCAGAAAAGCTTGCCAGACAGAAAGTAATCAATCATAAAAAGCAAACATTTACTGATTCAAACGTTTTACAAAACAGTAAGAGCATTTAGCTAACTAGGAAGGTCTCAGTGTCCCATGGCATGGAGATGCCTGATTCTAGGGAGAATATTCCAAGCTGGGGCTACCCCAGCTGCCCGCTCCTTCAGGATGATGGGACAGATCCCTGTGGTCAAGCCAGGCCTGCGGCCCACGTCCTGGAGCTTCAACAAGCCCTACACCCTCAACTCAAATGCTACTTGATGCATCTGGATATGGGAAACCTACACTGGGTTTTTTCCCACTTCATCACAGGGGCTTCAAGGTAAATAGAATCCTTACAACTTCCAGATCTTCCTCCATATTCAAGTTACTCTACTGAATTTTTCTCTGAGCACATATGGTGTATGGAAGTTTGATGAGCAGCACAGTCTCTTTTCCAAAATGAGAGCAAAATGTCTCTTTAGAAAAGCAACTGTTTCAGTGTTCAGACTCCATGCTTATTGATTCTAAACAAAACTTTTCAGGGATTTTCTAAGCCACAAATAGCAGACCACACTAAAGATCTGCCATCTGAATGAGATGTTGAAGCGGACCAATTTCTAGGCAAGCAGAAAAGTACTTCAAGATCACTTCAATTTTTCAGTACTATCTTGAAGAGCAATATGGTCTAAGGTATTTCAATGGAACTATTCATATTTTCTACACACAAGTTGCTACTAGTACATATAATTTACCGAGCTAATCAACCAAAAAAGAAAAAAAGTTTCTGAACAACATAGCTAACTTCTGCATAAGATCAATAGTTTCACTGGCTTTAGACTATCACAGGTGGTCTTATTTTTGAATGAACAGACTGATCTAAAGCAATTTCTCTGTTTCATTAGCCTTTTGAAAGCTTCCTTTCATGTTAGATATGAGAGAGAATTAAGTTTTCCACCTATTTTTCACAAAACATAATGAATACCACCAAACAAAAATGTGAAGGGATGAAAGGAGAGGATGAAAACCCCTAATTTGAGTTTTCTTTCATTTCTCAGGATAAATATATAGCAGTGGAGCTTTTCTATCTTATCTTTTATTCACTTATTAAAGCAGAGAAGTAGAGACTTGAGCAAAAACAAGTGGTAAAGAGGAACTTTCTTGTAACGCAGCACAGTTAAGAAGAGACAGTCAGGAGCAGCAGCAGATATGCTTTTAACGTACCCCTTCAACTTTCTGAGAAGTTCAGCATTTGGTATAGCTAGAAAACTGTGTGGGTCCCAAATACGAGGCACAGTTTGCATGGCTAAATGCAAAATTAGACAGGAGGCAGCAAATATGCAAGCCCTTTGGTCAAATAAATAAAGAATATGTCTCAAGTTGTTAGAAGAAAAATACCTTTTTATATAAAGGCTATATTTGTCACGGCAAATGGCCACATCAACCCCTAATAGGGAAATGGCCCTTTTTTTTTTTTTCAGGAGGAACGATCAACCTAAATTTTAGCTTGAGGAAAAACAACTAAGCAATGACGTAAGTTTTTTTTCCACCATAATTTAATAATAAGTGGAGTTTTCCCACTCTCTCAGGTCCTGTTAAGCAAAGGATATGTTATTAGCCATTCTATTCCACATAACTATTTCAGTGGTCCAAAGAAAATCTGCATGTCTCTTTCCTTTCCATGGTAGCAGTTGCTAACCTAACACTCCCAGCCTGTGGCTGTTACTCTTGCATGTGCATCATGTTTCATTTGTGCATTCCTGTAATTTGTATTTCTTCATCTTTCTATTGTGAATAGACAATCCTCCTTGGAAGTTTACCCTTTATTATACCCTTCTCTGTCTCCTCTCCTCCTTACATTATTCTCTTTCTACAGGCTTTCACTCTGACAGAATGAATGTACTTCCTTAATGAAGCAGTTACAATGTTGGCACAAGTTATATTTGGAAATTCTGTATACACTGTGGAAGAAGTACTACATTTTTCACCATTTTAGATGAAATTGTTTCCCAGAAGTAGATTAGGTTCATATTTGTCTTGTGATTATTTCAAAGCCTTCCTGCATTCTGATTGTCAGGTCCCTGAGCACATCCTGCTCAGTTTAGCTGGCTGAGTTAAGGCTGGCTGACTTCAAGGTCAGCTTTGCTGATATGAGTTAGAAAGAAAAGAAGAGAAGATAGCTAGAACTGGGGGCTGCTCCTCCTTTCCCTTGGGAGCTTCTGTCAGTCTGTGGCTTCACCACTGGCTCCTGAACGTGCTGTACAGCAGCCATGTTGGTGCCCAGCTACCACCTTCCATAAGGAGTCACCAGCTTGGCTACCCAGCTTAACTTTGGACTTGCTGAGTGATTGCTGGACTGTCTGACTCTGACCGCTGTCTCTGGCTCTAGTCATCGCCTGGACTTAAAGCTCTTCAACCTAGCTCCTTGCTGCTGAGGTCACTGCTGGCACCTGCCCAGTTTCTTCTTGCTCTCCTGGCTAACCTTCCCTTGTGGAGCAGGCAGCTCTTGCTGCTTCTTGACATTGACTATTGACGGTACTAAATTTGTCTAATTATTGATCATAACAAGAAATGGAGAAAAAGAACATGCTATCCTGTCCTCACTCTCTTCACTGACTTCTGTGACAGAGCCTTTCTATGGACCTGCTGTCACCACAGATGAAGAGATTGCTATTATAAGCGTCTCAATCCAGTGACATCCACAGAAGTAAATGGCAGCTAAAAACTCAAAAAAAGAAACAGGTTTAAGTGAATGAAAAAGACTTTTTTATTTTTAGCCAGACTGAGAGGCAGTATGGCTAAAGATATAATCAGATTTTTCTGATTTTGCCCAAGAGGCATTGTCAGTGTGTTCTGACATCCCGTTTCCCATCCCTGAAGGTCTTTGGCCAACAATATGAAGGAAGCATATCAAAAGCCTTACTGAAATCCAAAAACATTAGATCTACCTCATTTCACTTGTCTAGAAAATCACTTATCTCATCAAGTTAACTTATCTGAGAAAGCATCTTATCAGATCTTAGTACTCTAGAGTACAGCTCCATTCACAAGTTATTAAAAAGACAGAAATGTTCTTGTATCTCACACACGTTTAAGAAATCTCAGTCACTTTAATAATTGCTGGGATAGACTATGAAAAAGCAAAGATACAGAGGTGGTATGAAGAGAGCTCATGAAGAGTCCTGAAAACTGGAAAGATTCCAATCGTTGAGAAGACAATAAATTACACACAGAATTCCTCTAATTTCTATACCATTCAATAATTTATTCTTGTCTGAATGTGCTTCATATACAGTTAACATGAAAGCAAATCTTGGCATCAATTTTGGGAATGCCACTATCTGTGGTGGGGTTGACCTATGTATTAGAAAATGATTTATTTTTCATACTATAAAAATAAAATTATGCCTGAGAGGTACAAAGCTAGTTAACCTTTTTCCTATGTATTTCCAAATCTTGCAACTCTGAGTAAGCTTTTTCAAAAGCACAGTGGTTGCAAGGAGAAAATGAGAAATCCCTATTTTGGGCATTGGTCTTTTTGGTCTAAACAACAATTGGAAATTCAACCTGTCTACTCCATCAGTAGAATTTCTGAATGTCAATTATGAGTTTAGAATGCACTCCATCATATTGCTTGGAAGTACTAAGCAATCTTAGTACTTGAATCTCTCCTCTACCTACTACATTTGCTTTATCAATCTGTGAAGTTACTGGAAAAGATGGTTTACCCCCTTTTTCCAGAAAAAAAAAAAAGATTTAACAGACAGTAATCAATTGCATATTTTGGAAGAAGAGTAATCTACATTTACAAAGGAAGACACTCGTCTGGTTTGTTTAATAGTGTTGTAAGACATGAGAGATCTGTTTATGATTCCTCACTAAACAACAGATTTCCTATTTTATCTTGCAGAAATGGCATTCGTCACTTGCTGAGTGAAGGTAACAATAGTTCTCTAGGGAAGAGAAGTATACAGTCTAGATGGATACACTGAAATGTTCATCATAGTGCTAAGGATATTGCAAGTAGGAGAGATATTAGCACCTTGCATCTTGTAATTTCTTTCATTAGGAATAACCTTGACTGAACTGAGCAATAAATCTGTTCACTATCAAAGCACCAGATATGTCCATTTTTTTTTTTTTGCTTGTCTTTATTTTTACAAACTTACTTTATCCAGAGGTATTTATGTGAGGTGACGGAGAGCAGAGGGCAACAGCATCTACACAGATGTGCAAAATAAAAAATAGTCATAGCTGAAACCACCTATGGATAAATTAAATTACTGGCCAGCAGTGGTTGCCTGACCTGTATCCATCAAAATGTCAACCCAGATATAGGAAGACAGCAGGGATGCACCCTAGAAAGAATAAGGGTTGCATAAATCTCTGACACTGCACCATACTGTTTCAGGTAATTAGGATATAGTATGGTAGCATACGGTACTGTACATGTCACAAAAAAAAAAGGTGAAATGGATCAGAAACATAACTCATTGCTTGTTTGTTTTTAAAGTGAATATTCTAATTATCACTAAATGTTTCACTCTCATATTCTATTGAAAATAGTGTGGAATAAATGAAGTCTTATTGTTGAACAGTTCTCGAGAACTTAAAAAACAATAACAAAATGCAATAAAGATATTTTAGCTAGTCCAAAGTACTGTGATATAGGTGATAGCCCTATTCTCAAAGTAGAGAGAACTATTCAAAAATTCATTTAAAGATCTTTTTCTTTCAATGCTTTCTATAAATGTTTCTATAAACATGTTATGTTTCTATAAACATAAACATCTCTAGGTCATCAAAGTTACTTGTCTATTTTCATTGAAAAGAATATTGAAAATACTGTATACAGACCAAGCTTCACTATTTTCTGGTTATCTTTAGTGGTAGCTCAGATTATGACTGCCAGACATTACATTAATCCTGGCTTCTTTCCATCCATTTCTTGTCTGTGTAATATTAATGCCAGATATTTTTTCCAGATGCCCTGTAAATAACAAACACTCACAAAGTTCTTTTATCCTCAGTTCTAATTCACAGAATCTTAAATCTATGAAGTTTCAAGGCTGTCGCTAAAGTTCTGGCTTCAGAGATACTACAATAGTCAGGGATCATGAAAATCAACAGAAAAAAAAAACATTTACTACTGTCTCAAAGCTCTTCTTAACTTTAATTCCTGCCATCTATCAGAATAACTTTATATAGAAAGATTATTCATATTTATGAGATTCTTCATTTTGTTAAGGGTTTGTGGAATAAATGAGTTAAATGAGTATTTTGATATGAGGCAGGAAAATACCATGACAATTTTAATTCTGCCTACTTTTGTAGCATGCCCATCAGCTTCACTTCAGAAATATGACTTTTTCAGATAAAGGAGCATTTTGAAAAGTTTCCAATTCTAAGCTCCTTGTCCATACCGTGTGAATTTGATATTCTGCTTTTATATTTTTTCTGTATATTCTTGTATTCTATGCAAAAGAATTATTATTAGTTCTACTATTATTAGTTCTCTCTACCTTTTCTATTTACAAAAACAAAACAAAACAAAATCCATTAAGCAAATATTAAACTCTGATCAATAAAGGTACCAGGTACTAGACCAAACTTTTTACTACCTTAACTGAAATTTCTCTTCAGGAGAAATGAGAAGTTGATTAAGAGATGAAGTGTCAGATATGAGCTAGAACTAAAGCAGCAAAAAGGAATGGTAGAAAACATGGCAACCCAAACTGCAATTTTTAAACAAAGAGTTTGGAGGTAATAATGCAATAAAAATAAAAGGAGAGAGAGGAACTTTTAGTTTAGTATGAAGTCTAAATTTATAGAGTCCAAATAATACATAGAAAGCCCTACCTTCTTCAAGGACCACACAGATTAGTGTTCAGTTTGATTTTCAAGAGCCTCTATCTTCTCTTAAGGTTTCCTAATATCTGTTTCTTTGCCAATACCAGATCTTCATTTTATAAACAAGATTACTAAATTTGTAGTAGTTATAGGAAAATTTCATGCTTTGTAGTAGCTTCATTGTCTCTTTAAGTATTTGGAAATAAACTATTGCCATTCTCATGAAATGAGTCTCTGCTTGCATTAACAACCCTATTATTCTATAGGAAAAACACAACTGTAATAAAGCAAGCAAGCAAATAGAGCATATAATGTTAATAAACTGTTACAGGCATCTCCCACATTCTTCACACTTGGATGTCTAAGCAAATCAATACAAAAGGAGAGATCTAGTTAAGTCTGGGATGAAAATCTAGTGCTTTATCTTTAGAGCTAGTCAAAATATAACAATCCAACTTTATTAGGTACAGTGTGGTTTGTACAAATTTTATCCCAAAGGGTTTATGAAGGTAGATAATATGCTTTCAGAGTAAAATAATAATAATAACAACAGAAAGAGGAATAATGGCAACTGTCACATCCTTCTTTCAGAAGTGTAAACTGAGAATTACATTACTGAAATCAATATGCTTTACTGTGATACAGAATTAGAGATTAGAAAAGGGTCTTGTTAGGTAACAGAAACTATGTATTTTCATATGAGAATTGCAATGGAATGGTAAGTCAATGAGGCAGAGAGACAGAGGAAGATGGTTTTCAAACGACATGAAACTGAAGTAAAAACAGGAAAAAGAAAAAAACAAGGGAGCAAAGCAATCTGGAACAAGTCCATGAATGCTTTTACATTAATTAGAACAAACTGAGGCCCCACATAAGAACAACAAAACTGCTGGATTATATGGATGATGTTTGCACCATCACCCCCTGGACCTCAGTAGCAACTTTTTACTAGCTTCAGAATTTTACTGTTTGTATGGATCTGATCATCATGGATCTGATGTTGGAGCACAGAAATTGCACAGGGCAACAGAAAAAGAAATAGGTAAGTGAGAAAGGGTAAATGAGAATTTTAGGGGAAATAATACTGGAATACTTTCAGGAGCAGTAAAAAAAGGAAAAAAAATGGAGAGGTATGAGCAACTGATCTTGAAGGTATTTTCCAACCATGATTCTATGATTCCTATAGCCACTGGCTGGCAAAAAAAAAAAAAAAAAAAGTCAAATGGTAATGAACTTTTTCAACATTTTTTTCAGAAGAGTTCATGTTTCTTTTCCCAACAGTTTCTGCTGGGAATTTAAAAGTACTCTCCCATCCTTACTCAAGATGGAAAGGACATTTTAAGAGTCTTAAAATTTAACAACTACCCATCATGCATTTTGAACAGCACCTGCTGTTCCTGTAGTGCAATGTGCCTGTCTGCAACAAGCTTGTGAATCTGAAAGGTCTCTGCAGCACCCCTTAAGAAGGAATGCATTTGGGAGATCAATACCTTTGCCTATTGGCCTTGCTGAAAAATGACTAGCGCATGTACAGAATCAACTCAGCTGATGTGACTGTGAAGACTACCAGGCCATTACACAGAGGAGTGCCTAATTGGACCGGCTGTCTGTATAGCTCCAAGGTGTTCCATTAAGCCTCGCTCTTCAGTGTGCTCACATAGGGGCTGCAATACCTCAGGCAATGAGGTGGTAATCTGTGCTGTGTTTTTGCCAATTTATGTTGTTCATGTGAAGTTAGGGGTACGCTAACTATTAGCTTTTCTCCTCTTTGTCCATAATGGAGTATTAATCAAGTGAAGATGACAGTTATGCCCTGCTAAGCGAATTCTATTGGCAGCTCCCAGGCACCCTGCAGAAAAAACCTTAATGTACCATAAACCTTTGCCAACATTTGGCACCTCAGTGTTGTCATCTGGCCTGTTTTCTTATGTAGATGGCATTGTCAGCTTTCCTGATGGAGTTGGAGCTGCTATTTAATTTCACTGCAAAGGGGAGAGAGAAATCCATTAGTGTTCATAGCCTGTCAGTGAAGATTGTGTCACTAGGTAGAATAAACTGCAAATGTGCCAGGTTGCTCAGCAGAAACTGAAGTGGTAGGAGATGGCAGGTAATAGGATGCATGGGATTTATCCTCTTCATCCCTCACAAAAAGCTGTTTCCCTTCAGGAAAAATCACAAAATGCACAAGCTTCTCCACACAACCATTGAAAGTATAGAAAAGGTTATGCTGAAATAAAGCAGCACTGCACTATTTCGGCTAGACTCTCAAAGGAAATCTAAGTACCAAACTACCTCTTTAAATGACAAAATGCTCAACATCTCAAAATTTCAAAGCTACTTCCCTAAGCACCTGCATTTCTACTGTGGGCTGTGGGCAGAATTCTTTCTTAAAGAGTTGCATTACACAAAGGACTTAGCAGAATTTGCAACACTGTTTTTTCCCTTCTGGAGCCAAGCTAGGACATATTCTCATTTGTTTTTTCTCTTACAGGATATAAGAGAACTTCTAACTTTGCTTTACATGATATAAGTATGGCCTTCATTTTTTTTTCTTTCAAGAGTTGTTTAACTATTGAGCAGTTGGAGTTCTGGAATGGGTTACTACATTTTCTTCACCATTGAAACAGTTCTGCTTTGCACAAGTATTTGATTAATCAGTAGAAAATTGTAGAAAAGAAAGACCTAGTGCATAGCTTGGTGATAAGGTCATTCATAGGGGAGAGTCAGACTCAAATCCTTTCTCCAGTATTCATTCCATCAGTTTCAGAAACTGAAGCAGTTTGAGAGGGAGCAATGCCTGGAAATACTTTCACAGAAGGCATTTTTCTGAGAGTGCAGATCTGCAAAGATGAAATTGATACTTATGTCCAATATTCTAGATGAATGTGGTAGCCATTGAAATGATTGGTAAAAGGTTGCCAAGACATTTTGATATTTTTGAGAAAGGAATGACCTCATGTTGATTGACAACTCTGTGACAACATTCCTACCTGTGAATCCGAAATGTAGAGACATTTCTCTAACACACAGTGTTTGGTGATATTCCTTTTGGGAATAATCCTACTTCCCACAGTTTCCTCAGCATTTCTCAAAGAACATGTTTCTATCTGCTCAACACTTTGCCATTGAGTATGTGATTGTGTTTATCTAGTGCATAGATAGATGCCATGAAGTCAGATCAGTGACTATGTGCACTATCTCTTTCCACTATGTCCAACACCAGTTTTACACCTCTGGGTTGTGGAGGTACTAAGCTGCTTTAAATGACATGCAAGACTGTCTAAATGTAGCTGAATGCCTAACATGGGGTTTCCACTATTCAGCAGGAAATCTAGCAGTGTGTCACTCTAATGCTGAATATGTCTTTCTTGCACATCTAAGTCTTAACATACTATAGGGAAATCCCTGGTATTGTAAGACCCAATTCTTTCATAAAATACACCTCTCACCTCTTTTTCCACAAAAGAATGTTTTAAATTCCAGAAAATGTAATCAAAAATGGAATTCTGACACTATTATTACCTCAAAATGACCATTTCAGTGAGACTTCTCAGAGTATGGAAAGTTGAACCTCACCCTATTTACATCAGGATATATTATGTGATTACTGCACCTCTTGCCCTTCTTTACTACTCAGATTTTCAGACTGCTTTGTAGAAGACTTATTGTGATGGGTTAAAGTAATTCAATTAATGAAAATGTGAATATATACCTACAACTGGAACCTTTTATATGCACAGTGACATTGGTATGATAACATATTTCTAGACAGTTTGGCTAAGTCTGGATGAGGTTTTAGAAAATACTGGCTAATAAACATTAGCTAATATGTGGCATTAGCCTGCAAGTTTTAAGTCAGAATGCCTTTTACACTTTAAACTTGCTGTGATTTATATTACCCCAGACCTCACCATCTTTTCTATCGCTGCTTGCTCTTTCATTTGGGTTTTAGCTAACACTTTCGAAACAGCAATCTTCCCTAGACCTTTTGCAAATCATTGCTTATTTTACCTACAAATTTGGATGCACATCCTTGATTTTTTTCCTCTCACACACACAAACACACACATACACATGTTTTACACAAGGATGTTTACAACCAATGGATACACTTATAATTCTATAGCAATGGCTAACACCCAACAGAAGTCACTGTTTCCATGATACATCCTACTAAAAACCGGCACTCTGTGTATCCCTTTGGATGAATCAATCCTCCATGAGTACTTCTATTTCTGTTGCTGAAATACTAGGGCTAAATCTTTCCTCAGCAAAAACTATACAGAATTCTTTTGTTCTACCAAAGAAGTTCCAGTGTGATGAACCAAGCTGCATAATGGCAGGTATTTCAATTAATGCTCTCAATATGTAGCTAGATGCACATAAGACTTTATTTCAGTGTTTTCCTTTGCTCATATTTATTTTTTGGCTACTAATTTTCACAATGTTTAGACAAGTTCTTCTTCGCCATTTCCTAATTTCAAGTTTATTGAGGTCAATCTCTTCAGTTTTTACTTTGAGTTCAGAAATGTTCACTTCAGTCAAAACAAAGTTTCTCTTTTCCAACAAAAACAAAACTAGCCTGTTCCACCACTTTCTGAATCTAATTCTTAATCATCTCTCTGTCTCTAGTTCTCAAAATGGGATTAGTATTCCTTTTTGTTGTGGGTGGGACCAATGATTAGTACATTGCAGAATGAAAGTGATCCAAATTCTAGTAAGAAAGATGGCCTTCTCAAGTTAAGTCTTCAAAAGCATTTAGATGCCAAAATGCTGCTTCAATGTTAATTAAGATATCTAAGACCAAGCTTAAGATTGCTTTTCAGCTGATGTAAACTCTGGTGGAACCTTTTTTTTTCTTGTAATATAAGGCAGATAATCAGGCACTTATTTGTGGCATACTCGCCTGAGTTTTCATAGTGCTTCACAGCATGGTGATCATCCTGGTATCAACAAATCAGGGGCTTTTCTATTGCTTCATAGGTAGCTCAGTGTAGTATTTATATAGCAATGCTTGTAGGCCCTGCACAAATGATTTGTATAGTCCTTTCGCTTCTAGGAATGGTACTTTACTTTTTAATAGTTAACCTGAAATCAGTGAAATTTTCAAAAAAAGAAAAGAATTGTAATTTCTCTCTCTTGCACTCTGCAAGTAGCATAGATGTGGAGAAGATGTTCTTTCTTCTGCTCAATAAATAGCTCTTTATTTTATTTGGGTTCTTTTCTTTGGTAGCCCATCTATATACATGAGTTGCTGTTCCAGAGATATGAGTGAGAAGTCTTCCCTCTTCTCAGAGCTCTGCTGTAGCTATCCTGCCTTTGCATGGATCAGCCAAACTCTGCTTAAGCCCTATGACAATATCTAGACTAGATAGACATGAAACTTCATCTGATGATGTCATGATGATGACATATTTCTTTGTTTACAGTTTTGTTGTTATAATCCACACTCAGGAATTTAAGGAGTTATATTCTAGACTCAGCTCTGAGAGGAAAACATCTGATGATAATGTACCAGCCACTACCAAATCAAGATGATTTGCTTAACAATATTTTTTGAGGTGTTTTCACTGTACAGTCAAGAAATTGAGGCATGAAACCAAACAGAATGAAGGTGAGAGAGAACTTTGTTCTAAGCCAGGTGTTAGGATATTGTCTGATAACAGATTGCATATGAAGAATTTATATCCTTAATGAACCAACATGAAAAAAGCACAGAACATCACAAATATGTTCTGTAAAAGCTGAATATTTAGGACAGTGTAAGATAGCTATCTAGACACTGTTCACTGTTGTTTCCTGGCCACAGTTGCAGGTTGAAATTCCAATGCACTGACAAAAAAAAGGAAAAAGATACCTATTTTAATAGACTCCATCCCTATTACACAGGATAATGAAACAAATTAGAAAAGGAGTTCTGGCATATTGTGTGCATTAGAAGCCAAATCTAATATGATGTTTTCTGCCAGCCATGTTACAATTCAGTCTTATTTTCTTTTTGTTAGTGGGAGGATGTCGGGAGTGAACATACTGGGGGAGCAGGTGAGAATACAGCAGACACTTAACCTTGAAACTTTCTGAATAATTTGCTTTTCACTCTTGACTGCTCAACATTAGTGCAGTACAATTATGAAGATGTAAACATCACAAGGGCACATGGCACACAGGCTGTCACTATGAGTTAAACTTGAGTACCCGATTCCCTGAGCTACCATGGAGAGAGAGCAAACCACCTAATCAGGAATTCAGCTGTGTCAGTTTAGGGGCAGCTGAGTATAGGAGTGGTTGATCCATCAAGTTCAACATTACCCTGGCCAGTCCTCCATTTTCCACTTTCATTTCTTCAGCAGAAGCAGATCATAAATGGACCCGTTAAGTCCATATTCAGATGACCTCTGCTAAGACAGAATCTGGAAGACACTTCAAATTCTACCTAAATACTCGTGAAACATTTTTTTTCATTGCAAATGTTTCAATTTACTTGCTCCAAATGGTTATCAATCACACAAAGAGGCAAATTGGCGGGGGAATGGAGCATTTAATTATTTTGTTTTCAGACCATTAGCAAATTTAGGTTGAAGTATACTGCAAGTTTGATGGACTGCTAAACAGTGTGCTGTCAGGGTCCTTCATTATCATGTTAACCTTGCTTCTCCTTCCCCCGACAGAAGACTAAAAGATTTTTATCTGAAACAGTATTTGCGACTGATGAGTAAAGAAATGTAGACTCTTAATGATTTTTCCCTATTATTGTCATACAAAAATCCACATTGTGAGCACTTTGCAAAATGATGAGAATTACACAGATCTGATCCCAGAGATTTTGGGCAGTTCTTTCAGTCCAACTCTCATTAATTTGCAAAGATGTCAAGTTTTCAAATACCTGGGAGAAATGAGACCTTTCTTACCTCCTTTTAGAAAGAAGTAATTCTCATCTCATTTAATGCTAATTCTATGTCAAGGTAACTTCACTGACCTCATTAAGGACTCATTAAGGACAATGTTATGCAAATAATATATTACCGAAAATAAAAATTATGCGGGGGTGGGGGGAATGAAATAATTCTATTCTTTAAGGTATTTCATTGCTTTTTGCCATTCGGATTATTTCAGATTAGCAGACATGTTCTCATTGTCTCTCTCTCGTCTTTGAGCACGTGGCTGTATGTATATCGTCAATATATTTATATCCTGTCTAGATATTACTTAAAACTTCCATATTGCCTGAGCTATCCAACCCATAAAACAACAATAAATCTTTCATAAACATGCCATTAAAATATGCAGTCATATGGTAAATATCTCAGTAAACTGAAATTTTATTTTATATCTACTGTTGGAGTTATTTTTATATTTATCTTGACTTATAATGTAAAGAACATTTAACCATAATTATCAAAATTCAGACATAATTCTTGAATAAAACACTTCCTTAATTTAATAATTTTCAAGACAGTCAAACAGTTATACGGAGATATTTAGGAGGTGACAAGATGTCACATCCAAGCCTCCTCAAATAGCAAGTGGTGCTAACTGACGGTGAATAGCAAAAGCAATAAAAAGTAGGAAAAAGGACAGGGAAGGGGAAAAGGAGGATCTTCTCAGTGGTTAAGTACATTATTCTATGAAAAATAATGAACTGGCAGAGAAACAGTTCAGCTCAGTGCTTCTACTTCATTTTTATCAGTGGTCCTACTGGTAGGACCATTTTTCTGAAGAAAAAAAAAGTCATTGTAATTTTTTGTGAAAATCGTCTGGCAGCAGCACTTCTGCAAACAGAGCACACGCCACATTTTCTGGCAAAGTGTAACTCCATCAAAAAGCAGATGGAGTCATTTAAATTAAATTCTATGAACTCAAGCATTTTGGCTCCATCAAGTTTTTGTTCACTATCAGGGACATTTCCAGAAGTAATCCATTTTTCATCCTGGTATGCCAGGCCAAGCATTTTGATCTCTGTACTAGGGACAAAGTATTTCTAAAGTCACTGCATTTGGGATGGAGCCAAAAAGTGGAGGGACAAGGAAATCAAAGGTTGTCCATTTGGAAGACGTGATGGGTAAGTGGTCAAAAGGTTCCAGTAGATCTTGGGACCATAGAAGTGCCAGAAGTCTAAATGTGGACCAACTAACGTGGCAGCCTGGTTATTTCATGCAGCATGATGTCAGAAGGAAGAAGAACAGAGAAGAATGGAATGTCAATTGTGGCGAAATTGTCCATTTCAAAGCAGGTCACTCACGGAACTGTAGAGAAGCTTTGACCAAACAGGTGTAGAGCCTGGGGAGCCTATTAACCTTCTACTACCTTTTATGCAAACTTTTATTATGCTTTCAGCTCATTAGAAACTCCAATCTGGGGAGCTTTGATCCAATAGTTCAATTAATATCAGGTACAGAAAAACAGCTAATACCTCCTCGTTATCTTTCGTAAACTGAAAACCCCCGCTCTTCAGTCAGCTGCAGTTACAATTGTGTAAATTCTTTTTCTGAACTTTGTTTGTCTTCCCCAGGAAACCCCTGCAGATTCTGGCAAATTGAGAGACACACATACAAGAAAGGCTATTTTCCAGTAAGGTACGGCAGTTCATAGAAACACAAAAGCAAATTTGATACAGTGGCCAGAAAAAAGCATATGAAACGTGATCTCAGGGAAAATTAAGAAGTTTCCCATTCTAAATAAATTACATTTTCTAACTGTGAAACTTTGCATATTAGATAGATGCATTTCTTGTAGCGTATGGAATAATAATTGTATATGGAAGAAAACTAAAATTCAGAATATGAATTTTGTGATAATATACCAAATGGAGTATATTCCAGATCTGATGTACTGCATTTCTATCTTGGTGGATTACTGCTATGCTTTTCTTTTTTAAAATAACCTCTTTTGTACTGCCGCCTCCAGCACAGGTATTGGCCAAATGACAAGAATAGGCATTTATGCCCTCTTTATGTACCTTTTTACTGAGCTTGTGAAAGCTGAGTCATGATTTACAAATACTCAGTGAAACCTAAATTATCTTTATTTTAGAGTTTTCCTTATCCTGAATGTAAACAAATTTGGGCTTCAATGAAAAGGGACTTTTTCATTCATTTTCTTATGTAGAAGTGATATCTTTTTTGTCAAGGATATCATGGACTCTTACTATGTTCCATCTTAAAGAACAGAGTTCATACACATGCATTTAATTAGTTTATTGCACTTTTTTATTAACAGCCCATAATGCATAATGGGCTGCTAGACATTACCAAAGTGTACCTTTCCCCCTTTTTTTAGGGTTGCCATATCTTCTGGATTTCTGTGTTGTGATGCCTAGCCAAAACATCTTTAACACAAGTTCTGTTAAAATACTTATAAAATCAATCCATAAATTATATAAATAGATTTCATAATTGCAGTTATGCAAATTTATAAAACTATTGGTGAAAGAAATACAAGCAAACCATACTTTTTCTACTAATCTTAAACACTGACACTTCCCAAATCTCCATCTCTCTCTAGCTGACTCATTAAGTCTACTGGTCAGCTCACCCCTTTGGCCAGAGATTTGATTCCCTCTACATCTTACAGGAAAGAAAAAGGTAGTCTAAAAATCAGCTTCTATGCTTATCATCACCCAACTTTTTAGGGTTTAAATTCTTTTTGAATTCTCTCTTTCCTATCACCGTAATTAATCTTCAGCATATCCACAGGTTACGTTCACCGTTCTGTGAGTGAATTATTGTCTGAGGCTCTTGCCTTTGTAAATGTCTCTTGGGCAAGAGAAAACAATGGTGTGACAATTTGGAAATATGTTCTTCTCATATGATGCACATGCAACTCACTAACAACTGCCATCAAATTAATAATAACCGTGTACCTGGAGATAATATGTATCAGTTATGGGATTAGAGACTGCTGTGATGGAAGCATTTAAAAGACTCATTGGGCCATTTTTAAACTTTATTAAATTTAATGTTTAGACTTCATATTAATTGTTAATTCCTACACATTATTACTTATTATCACTCTGTGTTTCTTTCGTATACAAACACAGCATCAGTACAAACACAGCATCAATTAATTTGATGCAAGTATGCACACACAGCTGACGTTGCATAGCTAACACAGATGGCTAAGGTCCTTGATGGTCTTAGTCACGGAGGTCAAATCTATCAAGCTTGAGAATCAGGAATGGTTCTCTTCTTCCCTATCTTCCTTCTTCCAGCCTGATATTTTTACCCTTCGTGTGTATTCAGTGGATGCTCTTCCTATTTGCAGTTCCTGAGGTTATCTTGTCTTTGTCTGAATGCCTGCTTATAGGTAACTACAACTGTTTCTGTGCTTTTGGTGGTCACACTGTTGACATGCTTATGCTTACACAATACACCCAGCTATACCATTCCTGTGTTAAAAACAGAGATAACCTCTCTAACCTACTACTTATTGGAAAATGAAGACACTGAAGTAATAATAGTTGCAGGAGAGGGTGTCTCAGATACATTATGGATACACTGAAGTGTATAATTTAATCTTCCAATGCTTTGGTCATCATTTCTAGGGAAACAAATTGTACCATCTTTAATTATAGTGACCAGCTTATCCATGGCACTATTAAATATAAAATCAGCAACAATCTAACAAACTATAAATATATTATATTGAAGGTTATAATTTTCCACAGTGAATAGATGACTTGGTAATTTATAGGAATTTCAGGTTAATTTATCATTATTTTCTCTAGTCCCTCGTTCTAATATTTTTTTCAATAACAAGGATGAAGATTGTGAAAAATAAGATTTTCAGTTTTGAGCATGCAGATGTTACAAAAATAAATTAAAGGTTTAATTTTCTAGAGTGACTGTTCTAGTGAAAGTGAGAGATATCTTCTGCTTCAAAAAAATATCCATTTTTGCTCACATATCTACTTGAGGAATAAAATTATGTAGCTAGACTGAATTAAATACAGCATTGTGAGTTTGAATTTTGCTGTAATAAAGCTGACTAATATCATGAGAATAATAGGAAGACAAACTATAATTCAGAGATCATTCCACCTTCTTTTTTAATAAGACTGTTTTTTAACGTGTGAAAAGAGGGTATAGAGCACAGGAAAGATAACTTTTACAATGCATTTAAGTTTAAATGGTTCATAGTTGCACCATTGTGGAAGACTGCGTTTTTAATGACTTGTACTCTTTGATACTATCCTCTCTATTTCAACTCATAAGGTTTTTAGTTTTAAATGTCAAAAGAGGCAAAAAATACCCTTAAAGTATACAAGAAGCAATATAAATATGTCCAATATATATATAAAAAAAAAGGAGGGGGGGGAGTCCAGCAGGATAGTTCCCAAACCAAAACCTGACTAATATATATTTAACTTACCTGACGAAATATAATATGGTCATCTTATTTTTACTTAAATGACTGCACTGCTCAGTTTCACTGCCTCTCTGGGAAATCCTTTCCATTTATAATGTGAAAGGATGCTAGATTAAATTCTTCTAATGTCTATTTATTCCTAATTTAAACACCTCTCCTTTAGCTCCATCTTAAAATAAATCACCCAGTTTAATTTTATAATAAACCTTAACTAATTTATAGGAATCAGTCATACCACCTTTCAGTCACCAGGAGTCTATTCCTGGCAAAGTTGTTTGGTTTTGGTTAAAGACCAACAATCCAATTCCAATTAGAATAAAAAACTGTCAGAGCAAAAGTGTAATTCTGAGAACCAGACCCCTTTGCGATGATATTATACTTTTGATGTCTTGCTCACATCCCCTGTCAAAAACAAATGGAAGAACCTGTATGTTTCATGGGATGGATTATGTCTGGGGCTGGATACTGCTGAAACAGTGAAGTGGCAGGGTGTGTGAGCTCTTGCTCTGTGACTTCCAGCACCTAATTATACAGAAACAGAAATTGAACAGATGTCTGGAGTTAGGAAGACTCACACTACTGCATAGTCTTGAAGACCTGTGTGGGTACTGAGTTTTCATAATTTTCTAATGGTATTGGAACAAGGAAAAAAGAGGGAAAGCTCCTTTTTATCTTCAGAAGTGCCAAATCATAAATGAGGATATTGTCATGGTATCAGCTAATGAGACGCAGATCAGGACAGTGGTCAAAGCAGCTTACAGTGCTCTCAAACCCAGGTCCTAAAGGTAAGCATTTTGTACAGTGGCTTTTTAATGGAAGATATATGAAGAATGTGCAGCAAAAAGACAAGGATCAGAGGCACAGAATTCCTGCTTCTCAGAGGAATGGTTGACATGCAGAATCTAGTAAGGTTCCTTATTCTCTATTTGCTCTTTCCACTGTATAGATTGAAATGGAGAAGTGATGAGTCCCCTTGTGTTGTTGCCTTAAACTGAGTAGGTAGCACACAATTTTATTGAAAGCAGAAATCATGATTCTAACCTCCAGGGATTAGGGAGCTTTTGTCCCAGTTGTTGGACCCATAAATGTATGCTAACCAGCAGGAGGAAACAGATCACTTCCTTTCAAAGGGTTTATCAGCTTAGACATCATGGAGTATTAATGTTGCTCTATGGCTTTGAGATTGAAGCTGCTGTCATGTCTAATCTACTTGAAATACAGGCAGAGGAACTCGCATCCACATACTTGCATATCCTAATATTAAACAGAGGAATTTGAACACAGGCAGCAATCTGTTCTGTAAGGGCAAAAAGCATGAAAGATATTTGTTTTTCTTTAATTTTCTTTTCTCCACAGTTGGCTGACATAAATTTCTCACTAAGAAAGATTTGTCATGTTTGTTATTTTATTAGCCCCTACTATTTGACCAAATGGTTTATTTGAAGGAGTTGTGTTCTTAGACATCATAAAATGAAAGAGCAAATGCCATTTACATTTTCTGAGTTTGCTTATTAGTGTTTTGTTATCTAAAGGGTCTTTCACATTTATTTATTTATTTAGTTATTTAGTTAGTTAGTTAGTTAGTTAGTTAGTTAGTGTCAGAAAGTTCTTGCTTTCTCCCTCAAACCACTTTTTCAATTGTACAAACAAGAGAGGTGAATACTTTCCAAAATACAGTGTCCTACTCCTAGACATTGGAGGGTTTTTTCATGAGTTTTCCTTCTCCTCCTGTCTCCAAGAAGAAGGTAAAGGAAGACTCTAAGTTCATTACTACAAAACATGCTGTTGACAATTTCCCAGTCTCTCCCTAGTCCTGTTATTTCATGAGATGATGGTTGTCTTGTTTAATAAATATTTAGACAGAAACAAAATTCTCAAAACAGTTGTGGCTTATGTCAATGTTTTGGATTTGCTTCTGTCACTGTTCACTAACAACCTAACAGTAGCTGAGACCAGATGCACAAATAAACAAGTGGCAAAGAACAGTGCACATGTTATTTCTGACTTGATTAGTTTACATCTATCTTCTTAATAAAATCCTTTGGGGTTTATTTGCTTATATCAAACTAAAGGGAGAGAAATGAGGTGAGAAAATGAGACTTTGGGAAGGTTACCTTAAAATCATACCTATTGCCAATACTGCGTTCGTATTACTTACGAATTTATTCACTTTTCCTGGGGCCAACTACACTTACCGGCTTAATTCTGAGGCTGCGTTCTCTCAAAACATGTCTCTAATTTGTTGATATTACCCAGAATATTAGTCTAAATTTAGGAAGCTTCTTAATGTTTATAATTATTTCAAACAAATTTGGTCTAGCTCAAGATTCCAGTTTCAAATGAAAAATAACATTTTCCTAGTGTTTGAAACACTGTATGCTTGCAAGAATGTTTAGGTAATACTGAAAACATGGGGATGAACTCATTTTCCAGATGAAAGATTCTGAATTCTGATATAGTTCAGCACTGCTTATCTTACAAAAGAAACAAATATTTAGTTTGAGACCTGAATAAGCAGCTTAATTTTCAGACTCTAAGCAATCATATTACATATTTAATTAGAACAGTGTACCTATAAATTAACCTAAAAGTTGAAATATAATTCTTCATAGGGTAACAAGATTCTGTCTCCAATTCCACAGTACATGAAATAACTCTTGAAACTACATAACCATTTTACTTGAAGAGCTCTCAATTTAACATGATGCTTTTCCGATGATTTAGTTTCAGTTTTCATTATGGTTTTCAATATTTTACTTCAAGTAAAAGAGTCAAATCCAAACTTAGACACTGGAAATGAAATGGGGTCACTTCATTGATTTTATGCCAGAAATTAACCTAGCTTATTATATTAACCACACTATTAGAGGTTAATCAACATTAATTCAGATTTTGGTCACCATACTGAGAAATTCGTAAGTACTTAAGAGATACTCTAAAATCTTCTAGTCTTATTTTCCCTTTTATTTCTGTAATAATAGAAGTCTACAGGAATTCTAATAATTTTAAATTTGCACATCATTTTTCCATTTTAAAGGGGAAAGTATCTCTGTTTTTGAGATCCCACTGATTTAAGGAATTCAATCCCTTCTTATTCTAACCTGACTCCAATCAAGTAGTTGTAACTCCAGGCACAGTTTGTTTTGCCTGTGGTCACACATATCTTAATTTTGAATATAGGAATGAATATGTTCAAGACATCATCAGTTTTCAGGGTTTGATATAACATGAAATGAAAAATCTGTCATCAAGCAGTTATTCCTAAGGTCTATTTTCCTTTATTCTGATCAAAATTTGTATTTCTTGTTGTTTGTTTGTTTTGCTTTCATATGCAAGCATTTTCTTTTCCTTGGATGCTAAGTCCTGCTCTGTTATCTTTAGATGTTTCTCCAGCCATCATTCTTTTCAAATGAGTTATCAAGGCTTTCACAGTCGTATTAACAGGGAGAACTATGGTCCAAAGAAATGAGTATATGCTACTTGTTTAGTGGCATCTTAGCATAATTAAAAAGATCTCTCTTTTTTTCTTTATTATCTTTGAATTTTTATAGATAATGCACGAAACCAAGCAATTTCAAATTCCCAATTTTTAACAGTGAAGCAGCAACACGAATTTTTGTTGTAAGAAAACTTTGTAGGGTGTTTTCATTTTTTCTAGGCTGAGTTTTCAAAAAGGAAGTTTACAAGGAAGAAATATGGTGCAATTAATTATGCTTTTACCTATACAGGAAGTCCATTAAACATATTGTTAAGTAATAGTCATTGAGAGGTGAAGGAACCATGACTTTATTCCCTTCTACTATGAACCATAACTTCTTCAGATGCACTATTTGTGTTTAATTATGATCTTTTCACCATCAAAAATGCCATTAAGGTATGAGGCCTTGTCAATTGAGCATTTCCAGATAAGGAAAACTATTCTAAATGTATATGAGACAGAATCTAAATGATACATTGACTTTTACTGTCCTAAGGCAGTAGTAATATAGGACACTGTTAAAGGAGACAGAATTAGACAGAATATTTGAATAAAAAAAAATTAACTAGTAAAACTGAAATAGAAAGCCATAAAATCAGAAGGAGTTTGGAGAGCAGAACTATGCAAGAGCACAGGGCAAATGCAGTCAGGATTAGAGAACAATAGCTGAGATGAACAAGGAAAGCACCTTTAGCAGAGATACTTCCACAAAGCATCAAAATTCACCATCTTGCCAAAGCAGGAAAGAAAAAATAATTTTTAGCAAATGGCTGTAAATTTTTGATATTCTTTCTAGCCAGATGTTTACTTCAAATTGTAGACTTTAATGTCCTACTTCTGATTGTTTCCATATTCTTTCTCCTTTTTGAAATGACAGAATCAAAGAAAAAACTCATCTCTCTGTTCTTTCTCTATAGTCACTCCCCCACACTGCCTCCCAGCAATTCATCCTGTTGAATTCATCAAGCTTCCATGACGAACATCATGTATCATTTCCCCTGTGGAGGCTCAGGAAGGGTATTTTAATTTTCTCTTAGTGTGCTTTGTTTTAAACAAAACCACTTTCTTCATCATGGACCTTTTCATCTCTCTCCCACTTGGAAGTGTCTCTGTGTGGATCATCAAGGAATGGCATAGTAATTTCAAATCCAAACCATGCATCAATTGGGAAAGAAGAAAATACTTTTGCCTTTATCGTTTAATAAAATAAATCCTGTAGTCTATTCAATTGTTTTCTTATCATAAAGGAAAGGGCTTTTGTTCAGGAAAGTTCATCTGGCTTGTATCTCTGCATCAGGAAAAGCCTGTTTGAAATGTGATATCAGGTTTCTGAGGCCACATCAGTTGCCTCAGGACAAAAAAATCTGCAATCCAGACACCCTTTAAGAATGCAATGTAATACAAATGCTACCTAATGCAATACTTTCAGATTTGACAGTAATAAGACAAATCATTATTTGGAGTGCTCTGAAGTGTGCCAGTCTTTTGTTTTGCTTTAGTTTTCCCAATGTAACACAGTTATTTGCAAAATGAACATTTAGAAAGTCATTGTTTTATAGCATCTCATCAGGTAGCATCAGGCAGCATGAAAAAGAACATAAATCCTCCTGCTAGAAATGAGTCCTGATAGAAAAACAGCGGGCTCTTCTATAAGTGCAGTACCTATACTCTTTTATACATATCTTGCTTCTTTTTAGCTTAGCTACACTAGCTCCATTTACATCATCTCCTCACATTATCAATTATTTTATATTCTTGTTACTGTTCTCTGCCTCCTCCTTATTTAATACTCAGTTCTACGTGCAATAGTTTTGGTAATATCAGCAGAGCCAAAGCCAAGCCAATACAAAACAAACAAAAAGAATCCTGCAAGATTCAATTAGTTTTATTCCAGATGCTGCAGCTCTTCTCATATGCTGTTCAATATCTGCTCAACACACGGAGTGTAGCTGGCACTGTCATATATTGAAGATTAGGATAAAATGGAATTATTCAGAAATATACAGTTCTGCTACATAGGATTTCTTAGGGGTCATTTCTTATATGTATGTATTCTTTCAGTACCCAGAGAAAATGTGAAAGAATGGACTGCACAGGCTGTGACCTAGGATGTTAAAAACAGAGGTAGTTTTTTAAAAGAAAGAGGAAATAAAAATGAATATACAGTTTCAATGCATGAGAGACAAGAATTACAAGCTTCTCCCTTTAGAAACGGGATGTTCCTGATTGTCAGTTCACTGACTGGCAATGGAATGAAACAGTTGCTTACTTACATCCTACTGTTTCTTTTTGACTAAGAAGTTGTCCATAGATGGTGTAATATCTTTTCCAGTGGTTAAGGAATAAATTCAGAGATCTTGATAGTTACATAACATTCACTAGAAGATCACAAAGTGTCTTTCAGCAAATGTGTTATTTGATAGATAAAGTTCCAGGACTTGAACGTATGGAATGAGGTCCTGCTTCTCAAAAAGAAGCTAGGCAGTTAACTCTCCTTAGAGTTAAGGAAGATAAGAGTCTAATGACGACTTTCGACTCCCAGGTCTCAAAAGTATTACAGGAATCTAAAAAAATGCATATACTTTTAAAGAAGTTGGAGATTTTTTATTTGCCTGGAGATTTTGTCAAGCTGGAAAACATATCTTAAGATTTTCCCATGCAACTCATGTCTCTGACAGATCAGCATCTGTTGCCAGAGGTAAAATAAAATATTTTTAAAATCAAATCAAAGCTGTTCTAGAATACACTTGACTAATAGCATATGACCACTGAGTTAAAAACCAAGCAGCTTTGTAACAAATGTTTGAAAAAAAAAAATTAATGCCCAGATTCTGACTTTATGGATAAGTTTATCTTCAAACTAATATCATGCTGAGGTAATACGTCCAAATAAAAGAAAGTGCTGATAGTCTGGCAAGCTCACAGAGCAAGAGCATAAGGCTGACCAGAAAGCTTCCAAGCACCTCCAGAAGTTGTATGATGATGGATATTGAGGAGTTTTGTGCACAGACTAGATCCTTCTGTATATATCTCTATAATCTCACTGATGGTATCATGTTTTGGGTTGCTATAAAGTGCTGTTTGGATGGCATTCTGATTAAAAATTTCTCAAATCTAAGGAAGGCTTACAGATGTCTCGGCATAAGCTTCTGACATAGCCTGAAACTGGATGCCAAATCCAAATGCCATGAATTAACATGCTTTTTCACCTAGCTCCAATTAATTATAGGCAGGTGCTTATGTCCTGCTGAAATCTATATTTATACCACTCTTAAATAGGAGTGGTAAGAAAGCTGCCTCCCACTTATTTTCCATCTGCAAAGCCATAATGTATGTACTGCAAGCTGCAGCCCTACAGACCTGTTGACATTACTTTCAGTTGCTGCAGATCTAATATTCAGTAATAACTTCAGCTATTACTGTTTGGCCTGACATGAGGTGCTCATAAGTTAGTTGAGAGAAAAGAGTCTTAACTCTATAAATCATGATGATAGCAATTAAAACTCAGCAAGCAAAATGAATTTGCTTGTGTTGAGGATATGGCAAGAGCAGAAGCAGAGATCTTCTTGCAGGCTAACAAGCTCCAAGAACTCAGAACTTCACAGAACCGGCTGTAACAGATGGAGCCAGTTTGATAGCTGCTCCCCACTGACCTTGCCCGGAAAGAGAGGAATTGCTGTTGGACAACAATGGGGAACCATCATTGTTTTTATTCTTTTAATAATTTAGCATGCCAAACAAATCCCTCTTTATGAAAATCCTTAGATTTCTAGCTATTTCTAGCTATAGAATTCTAGCTATTATGCTGCTGGTCACTTTGCTTGCTAAACACCAATGGCAATTTCATGACTGAGAAGCTCTAAAGAAAGCACGCTTTCATTCAAATGAAAACAGATTCTGAACAGTTTCTGTAAAGAGAGACCACAAACGTACTGATGAATACCTGCTTTAAACTGTGGTTCATATAGAAGATAGATTTTCTTATCATTGTAAACTTATCACTGTATAAAATTAGATGTTAAACATATTCAGTGCAATTTCTCATCTGATTCTCTGTTTAAAGTAAATGTCAGCATCTGCTCTTGGCTTAGGTGCCAGTTAGGGCTGACAGGAATTTTCTCCTCTCTCTGAAGAAAAGGTTTGTCTTATAAGCAGTTTTTGTTTGTTTGAAGGAAGTCACAGACTTCCCAGACATGCATAAAGCTTACTTTTTCATGAAGAGGTAGGAAGTTATTTTGATGATTCTTAGTGATTACTATTTGACCTAGCAAATTCAATTTCCTGCTTTCAACTAAATCTGCATTTGTTGAATTTAATAGTTGAACCATCGTGAAAACAGTAGGGCTGGTTCAAGATTTTGTGATCTTTTTTCAATAAGCAGTGGTAGACACTTTACTGTTTTGAAGTAATAAGCTTGAACAAACTCATCAGCTTTGTGCATCTGCCCAATTCTATATTAATACCAGACTAAATCTAAAGTTTATTCTTATTTTGTTTCATAATAGTGCTTAGGAACACTGGTCATGGAATAAAATCTCATGGCATTACTGTCCAGACAAACAGATTATCCTTCCTATCCTTCCTATCTCCAAGGAAGAGTATGCTTCTCACACTTATATTGTCCTGTCCATCTCTATTGACATATTTAAAGTGAAAAACAACCCATACATAATGCATGGACATTTTATTTACAGGAGCACGTTTGTAAACGTGCCATATCCTACCCTTGGTGGGTATATATGGGCACTCTGTCAAAGCTACAGTCTGTTCTTTGTACGTTGCTCTGAATCACACACATACAAAAAGAAGTATCTGCTCTTCTGCACATTTTCCACATTTATTGTACAACTACATCCTGATAGTCTGCCATTCCACTTTAATCACAATACTAAAATGTTCTTTTCTTTCCTTGATATTAGGTTAACCTCTTTGAAATTCAACCATACTAATGTGCCTCCTGAGAGGAACACTGATGACACTATAGTTATCCTAGGTTTCTCTTCTGGACCTAAAGGAGAAATAGTTTATGAGGAAGATGTACTTTGACTGTTCTAAGCACATGAAAACTACCGTAGCTTACAGGAAGATATTTACAAATTTTCCTGGGTTAGTGATAGACAGCTTTTTTGCCTGCATGTTTATGTTGAAGTTCTCTGAAGTTTATGAAGTGCTGTTAGGATAATTACATTTCTTGTTTTAAGCAGTATAAATGCACAGTGCATTTCATAATGGAAGAAAAAGATAAGTCCCATTCAATTAGAGGAAGAAGGAAAGCTTGCTCTAGAGTGAATCTTTTCAAACTTGTCATCACAAAAAGTGCATATAATGCTTGAATTCAGTTACCTGTCTTGCATAAACAATGCAATATAAACCTATTATTGAATAATATTGCAAGACGTCTTTAGAATAATCATGGTGTTAGTCTGAAGAGTTGATTTTTAAAAATGAAATATTTACTCTGGTATTGAAAGGTCAAATTTTATTAAAATTAAGCCATAACTTTTGAATGACTTTTTAATGGTAACTCTGCTGTTTGTCACTTGACTGGACTTGTCACTTGTCGCTGGACTGAAGTCACTTAAATCACAAAATTTTGCCCCTTCTACTATCTGAGATGCTTTATTATGGAGTAAAAGAAATATTAAGGTGTATCAATTGTAATATCCAGTCAAAATGCTACATTTCCACATGTAAGTATTGGTTTTTTCCCCCCAAAAAAAGTTAAATTGGTATAAGGCTTAGTGACAATGCTTGAAAATCCATGTACAACATTGTTAGGGATTCTTTTGACTTGAAGTTGCTCAGAAATATACAGATATTCCAGATACAACTGCATTTGTTTCATCTATCTTCAGTAATATTGCCTCATAGTATAATGAAGATAATTAACCATGTGGGAAAAGCAAAGCCAAAGGGAAAATGTCTGTCTGTTTGCCTGTATGTTATTCTCTGAGGAGGAGTTCAATTACAATACATCCATCCACATGCAGCAGAATAATCAGAATTACTCAGCCAAAAATAACAATGTTGAAGCAGGAAGGAAACATGGAATTCCAGGAGAGAGACTTCTTTTTTTTCACCTAGACCTGTATCCCTTTTGGCACTGAGAACATTTACTTACGGCCCTTTGGGCCATACTACTCCTGCATTAGGATCACATGATAGCCTTGCAGCTTGCATTGTTTTATCTTAGCATTTGATGTGGCTGATATAGGATAAAAAAACCATAATGATTTACTACTTTGGAAGATGCTGCCCTGCCAAAAATATGAAAAAAAAAGATAGCTGTCCTGACAAGGGAAGAATGTAAACCCTCCCTCTGTGCTTTTTGATACTGTCCTATTTCAAAGGCTGTTTTAACTTTTACCATATCTGAAGAAGGTCTTTCTGAAAAAAAAAAGAAAAAAAAAAAGGAAAATGTAGTCTAAATAAGAACAAATCCCTAATGAGGATACATAATTTTTGGCAAAATCTTCTATTTTAATGTTACAGAAACCAGCTTGGGGGAGGGGTGGGGAGGTCATATTTTTTCCCCAGTAACTACTTTGGAATTTTGAGGAGCAGCTAAATGATTCAAGAGCAAAGGATGGAAAATTTTACAGCTTATTCCTGCACTAGGAGTATATGTGAGGCAAGGAAAAGATTCTATACTGGTGTACACTGAAATGTGAATTATACTGCTGTAATTGCTGTGTCGTAAGCAACTAAGGTACAGTTTTATCCGAATTTGCTGGGAAGAAATAACCAGCTTATCTTTGAAATCTGGAGCCACATTTGCCAGTTGAGTCCAGATTTCTTCCTCTGTTCTGGCCATAAAAGTCTTTCAGCAATAGCCCTGTGGAACAGAAATCTTTTTCTGGCATAAACTTTAGCAGACTTGGTTCTGATATCATCAGACAATCCTTCCACTAGTAATGCTGGAAAAAAAATAGGACACATATGCAAATAAAAGCTCAGAACTGACTAATACCAAATGAATACATGTGCCGGCTAGTGACATCTCTTAACTCGAAAAGTTGTGCATCTCTCTGTAAAAGCCCTAAAAATGACCTAAGCATTATTAATGCTACTGATGCCTTAATGAGTGTGTATCCAGTACTTTTCTGTTTGCTTTTTTATCTGAATAAATCAAATCAACATTATGATTCTGGTATGAAGTATATCTGCTGGCTTAGAGGCTCAGGTTCTTGTACCAAAGGCAAACTTTTGCAGAATAGTCAATGGAGGGTACAGGAATGAAGGATAGAAGGTGAAGGCTAGAAAAGAGTACAGGACTGTTGTACTGATGCCTCCCAGGTAATACATTACTTGCTAGTATAACTCACTCCATTCACTGAGTACAGCTAGGATGTGGGATTCTTTAAAAAATCATATAAATATGAAGGAACCACCAGAGGCCATCTAGTCCTACCTGCTCATGGACTTGTTCATCTGAATTCTGAATATCTCCAAGAATGGAGATTGCACAGTCTTTCTAGACAACCTGTTCCAATGTCTGACTACTCTGAAGGTGGAAAAAACCAATCTCATATTTAGTCAGAATTTATCCTGTTGCAACTTCAGCCAGTTGCCTCTCATTCTAAGACTATATACCTCTAAGGAAGGCTGGACACTCTCCTACTAAATAATTATAGACAGCAGCCTCTCAGCCCCAGCTCTCCCCTAAGCTTTCTCTTCATAAGACTGAGAAAAGACAGTTCTCTTGCCTCTTCTTATGTCATTTGTTTCAGCTCCTAGACCATCCTGGTAACTCTATATAATATGGTGATTCTATACAGTATTGTATTCTAGGTGCTTTTCTTTTTTTTTTTTTTTTTGGTCCCTTTTTTTTTTTTTTTTTTTTTTTTTTTTAAACACTTTTTTTATTCTGTAGGACCTGGAAATATTCTCCAGATTCCAAAGGTGGATATGTCCTGATATCATCCTTATAAGACATTAAGACAAGACATGGCATGGCCTCCCCCATTTTTCTGCAATACTGAACCTGGGTATACATGTCAGGAGGAAAAACCTAAATGTACCTGATTCAATTAAAATTTTAATATAGGCTTTATAGAAAATTAAATTTGTCTATTAATTATGCTGTTTGTATAATACTTATGCCAAACATTCTGTGTAGACATTTAATTTACGGATCCAGGTCACATCCAGGAATATTTCCTTAGGGCAAAGAGCACAGACTGTATAAACTGACAAAAGAGTTAGTGATGTGGGCAGAATCAGAAACTTTGCCTGGGTCTTACATCAGCAGTTTAGAAGACCACCTTCCTCTTTAATTTTATTGTCCTCTACCTCAAGAAACTATAGGGCTCTCACTTTTCTCCAAAACAAAATATTCTTGAGCCATCTGAAGAGATTTGTCCCATCTGGACAGCAGATTGCTTTGCTACAACACCAGCCCTTCAGAAACAGGTCCTAACTCAGGAATACTGGAAATCATTCCACAGTTATTCTTCAAAAGGAAAAAATGGAAAAAAAAAACCAAAAAACAAAAAAACTTGACAGATGTCCTAAACTATCCTAACTGTGCCGCCCTAACTACACATGCATTCTGAGCATATGAAGACTATATATGCATCTCAGGCTGCTTTGCATTTAGAATTTATATCCATGAAAAAGTATATGCATTTAGGAATAGTCAGCTTTAGAGTTATAAAGTATTTTGCATGAAATGGGCTTCTGTGGAGAAGTTTTCTTTGTGTGTCGATGCTGCCAAAGATTATGCACATTCATATATGTATGTGTGCTTGTGCATGGGCTACTCTTGATCTTCTCCCACATGTGCAAAACTTAAATTTTGGCATTTTTCCCAGAGGAGCTGGACCCATCCCTATAAAGCATCCAGGAAATCATGAAAACTTGGCACTATAGAAATTCTTTTCCTGATGCAACTGTCAATAAAGCTATTGGCAAGTTAACAAACATCTGAAGGTGAACCCAAATTCATAAAAATGTCAATGAAATTCAGATCAAGTAAATTAGTAGAACTTGTTGGAAAAAAAATCTGAATATATTTCATATCACATAGTGATAAAATGGAAATGCCGTACAGGAGGCTTTCTAGTATAATAGGAATGAAGCAGGAATTTCTTTGTACAAGTAACAGTGTAATCATATAGGAGAATCTAAGATTTATTTTAAGAATTATTTTATTATCATTTCCTGTCAAAAATTTTATTTTGGTCCCATTCTGCCAAGTAGGAAGCTCATCTGGTCTGTGTTTGCTCTCTTATGCAGTCTGGGTTGCCTCTCTGTGACAATGGATGATCCTTCACAACTTTCTTCGTGGCATATTCCCTTTAAACTTGTTTCAAGTTAGCAAGCCACAGTTTATGTGTTACATAAGATCAATGGGCAGCTCACGTATGGGCAACCAGGTGAAGAATACCTAGTTCTTTCTTCACCATCAGTGAAGAAAAGTGATGAGCCGTGTTATACATTAAGAGCTACAATATCTAATTGCCCACATTAGGATTCTTGCAATAACATAAAAGCAGAATTACTTAAATAGAATCTTGTATATCACAAGGTGTATATCACAGTGAATCTACCCAGAAAAAAGTTTGTGGTTTTCAGAGAGGAATGCACAAATGTTTTCATATATTTGAATATCTACCTTTATATCATTTATCTTATCTCTACGTTCTGCCTGATACACAGGAAATCTAACATGAGACAGTTTTATGTTTTTTCCAAGGAACATCAGCCATATATATTTAAATTATGAATGATTATTCATTCATACCTGCTTTTTTCTTACAGTTAGCTTGGCCTCGTGCTGCCAAGAGATGTAACTATGTCTTTCTATCAGAATGCTGATTCTTATTTCCCAAGTAATGTGTTTAGTAACCTTGGCTCAAGGTCCTCCTACCACTGAATATATAACATACTTAAAATCCCAACACTAAATACCTAAACACCTAGACCTAAATTGGACACATAGTTGCTCCAGGCTGTGTTCAGTAGGAAGAGAGAATGGACATTCAGACCTTGATTCAGATCTCACATGCAGTAAACTGCCATCTGAAATTGCTCATTTCTCTCCATTAACAACATAGACAGCCTAGGGCAACTGCACACTTAATTTAGATATGTACATTTAAGCAGCTAAGTAGAATGAATCTGGGACATGCTGTCTATGTGCATATAGCCCTGGAGTCCCTGTAGTTTGAACATGGTTTCTTACACACTTCATTAATGTTGTTCTATTCACAAGAGGACATTTGCAATTTCACCTTTCAATTTAGATATCTATGTTAGCAAAAGAGAGTATTGCTCATTTAGGATCATGGGATTTATAAGCATATAATTGAATTGAAAATAGCTAAAGTATAAATACAAAACAAGCATATCACTGTAGGATTACATTTGAGGGTAGAAGGAAGGTAACCAAATCACATTACACTCAAAGGACATTCATGGTTTATGGAACTTTCTGATCTTATTATGGAGTAAAATAGACCACTGTGCACACTAACATGAGCTCTGACTGTTTTCCAGACAATCCAGTAAGAAAAGTATCCCAAACCCAGTATTTAAGGACCAAAATACTTGCTGTTGGCCTAAAACATAGAGATGCCATGGAAACGTGACCAAGGTCAAAGTAGCACAAAATATACAGTAAATCCTTTTCTGTTTATCACAATAGACCATAACAGGAGCTATTTATTAGTAACACTTTCTCTGAGTTTTTATTGATTGGGCCACATGCCAATGAGATGTATAAACCTATCATCAATATGTTTATAAGGCCACAGAGACGCATTCAGAGAATACCAAATTGGATCTGCATGTCTGGTGTCTCCTCCAGTCCGGCATTGGATTAATCAGTCAATTCTGCACATAACAAGGGACTTATTGCAATTGTCTTGAGCATCATTTTAGGTAAGATAAGAAATATTAGATGATCTTTAAGCAATAAATCCATGCAATGTGGATGATTGAATGTCATTAGCATATGTGACTATCATTAAAAGTGCCTTGATAATCCTTTATGAGTTCCTCCTGATTGGTAATAATGCTGAGCTAAATACTCTACAGTGGCTGTGCTGGTTGTGTATGATGTTTTCTTTAACTCTCCTTTTTCTTTTTCTTTTTTTTTCTTTTTCTTTTTTTTTTTTTTTTTTTTTTTTTTTTTTTTTTTTTATATTTTTTTTTTTTCTTTCTTTTTTTTTTTTTTTTTTTTTTTTTTTTTTTTTTTTTTTTTTTTTTTTTTTTTTGAGTAGCATTTGCAAAATATAAAAGCAGGAGTATATATAAAGCAGGAAAAAATCCTGCTTTGGATTTCCATCTTTAGGATGGAAGTAGACATACACAGAGAATACGACTTCTGTCATATCACTAAGTAAACGACAAAACACTTCTTTTTAAAGCAGGTAAGGTAAAAATAGATATGACAATGTATTTTGTAGTCATCATTATCTCCCAAAATTAACACAGGTTATATATGCCAAAGAAAATCTGAAATTATGATTTAGGAGAAAGATAATTGTGGACCCTCTCCTTGGTTAGTCTGGCCTGATATAGCACCTCCTTGTGTTTATATTAAGTTAATCACTAGGTTCTTTTCAATGCTGCCATAAGGAAAGAAAGTCAGTTCCCGCAAAGTCTGGGCAACACTAGAAACTGTAAGCAAATCTGAAGCAAATCCTGTGCTGTTGAGGATTCATTAGCCCTTATATCTTACCTTTACAAGAGACCTCACCATACCAGCAGATCGAGAAATGTGGAAGTTACACAGCTACTGTCCAGACTTTACTGATGTAATAGCAGCAGAACTTAATTCTCTAGAGCTGTCTTGTTTTCTCTTATCTGAAAAATATCCAGGATAAGGAATTATAGAGAATTTGAAGATACCATACAACTACCTGAAAGCAGCAGCTAATCCCTTGATGGCTTTGTGCACAAGGTGCATATCACTAGAGGAATGATGCTAAACAGTGTGGTTAAAATCAGTGATTCTCAGACTTTTTAAATGAGCTGCCTTTTTGCCTGTGATAATTTGGTTTCCCTAAAGATACATACCCCTTCACACATTTCTTCCATACCAGGCACAAACTTATCATTACTCTCTGGCAGTCCCCAATTTCTGCAATTCAGATTCCAGCTAGCCTAATTGTAATAATTTCGACTGACTTTTCCACTTCTCTTCCAATTCTTACACCTCAAATCCTGATCCCAACATTTGAGCTTTAGCTGCAGATAGGTACTATGGCACTATACGCTGTTCCATTGACTTTCTCAGTCAAGTTCCTATATCTGTAGCCAATGCTCACTTAAACCCGCACAATTGTCCTTTCTCTCACCATTCCAAATCTTCACACACATTAACCTGAGGAACCTGGCCTGCTCAGCAAACCTGAACTTCTTCAAGTGTCCCTGTAGCAACTTTTCATCACAAATTAACTTGCTTTATTATTGCATACAAACAAGTGGTAGTTAGCAAGAGGAGAATTTTAGGCAATTGACACATGATATTCAGACTGTGAGCTGCAGACAAACTTTAGCCCTACTAACTTTTTGTTCCTCCACTCCTTTTCTTTGTCTCGATTGTTTTTTTTTTCAAATGTGGTCACCTAAAAATGGAAGGGAGAGACAAAGGCTAGAGGAGGTTCTCCTTGTAACACTTTCCTCTTTCTCTCACCTAGAGATAGATTCCTGATCTTCTCCAAGACTTCTGTTTCCTCACCCTGCTCTGTGAATAGGTATGAACAAGACATTACACATCTGCAGTTTTAAGATAGGCATTTCATATTGCTTGTGTGTCTATTTTCCTTCAGACAGATAGCACCCTGTAGAAAGATTTGTTTTATTCAGTGATTTTAGAATAATAAGTCCCATATCTGGGGTTAGCTTGAATACAAATAACAAATGATGATATTGTCACACTAATTTAGAATTATCTAATCATAAGTGAACTAGAAAAAATGGCTTGTTTGATGCTTTCTTGCTTTACTTTATTCCCAGGACTTATCTGAGCACACACAAAAATGTACTGCTTTAACTGGAGTAATCAGGGTAAAAGTTTCTTTAGATGCTTGCAAAAAAACCCTCTCTTTCCTTTTATATGGATCTCTTGGACTCTCCTGTTCTTTTGTTCATTACTCAAAAACTATGAAAGTCAGCTTCTTATTTTAGGGAAGATGAGAGGGAAGGGGCCTTTCTGTACTCATATAAACACTTTCAGGGGTGAGTAGAGAGTAGCAGCATTTTTGGCTATTGGAGGCTGGAAATTCCTAGGGAGACATATCAAGAGGACAAAGACAGTAAGAGTACTATCAGCAGGAGGTGCAAAAGGCAGCAGGTTTCCTGTGCACCGTAGCTCACACTGATAACTAGCTATCTAATAAGCAGCTGAGAACACAATGGCTATTTTTTTATCCTCCCAGGAACTTTCTACTTTTTAATTCCATCCAGGTGTCAAGCTAAGATGCACAAGTTTCCAGCAGCTGAATTGATGTAAGTTTGGAAAGGACATCAAAATAAAACAGAATGATATTTCAGCAGAGCAAAAATTTTGATATTGCTAGAGATGTGTTATGTGCCAAAGGGTCACGCTTTTTGAATTTAATGTATACATGCACACAGATGTTCTTGCATTAGATGGAATATAAAAGGCATTGCAGGATCTTCCCTGTGTTTTTTAGGATCTGTGACCTTGAATGTTGTACACAACATTCTCCAAAGTTAGAAACTGCTGGAAACCAATTCCCATCATCTTTCTGAGGCCTGAGAGCAATAATATGATTCTATACTCTTTATTAATGATTTAATTGATGCTTAAGCACTTGCAGGAAAAAAAAGTCATCAAATCCAAGTGTGTGTGTGCATGTACTCAGAAGAATGTATGTTTAGGTTAAAGCTGTGATTTTTCCAGATTTCTGTACAAATAATATCTATGTCATTATCAATTTCCTGTACTATATGCATTTAATCAGAGAAGAATGTTGCTTTTTCTTTTCAACAAAAAGACATTACAGAAACCTACTATGTGCCATTTCCACCAACACAATAAACTGAACTACAATTCTGTGATATATATTCATTTTTATTTTTATTTTCCCTGAAAACAAGATGTATTGAGATCCTGTAGGAGATCTATCTCGGTACATCTGAAGCTAGCCTGTACTAATGTATGAATTAATACAATATACGAATAAAGGTTCAGTCTGATGGCTGAAAGAATGTTTGCGAATATATCTAGCAGCCCTACCAAGTAAGAATATGCTTACTTGTAACACTCTAATGACAAACAAAAAAAAAAAGGAAAAAAATATTACTATGACTTGATTCTACATTCCTACATAGTCAAGAAGGTTTTTGATCAACAAGGATAAAAGGTCTAGAAAAGGAGCATAATTTCTATTTGCCTTTAAAGACTCTCTGTTTGCAAAGGTAGAAGTTTTATAATCAGATTAATCAAACCCCTAAAGCTGCAAGTACTTAGGGGAAATGTGTCTCATTTATTTGTAGAAAATTATGTATAATTTTATGATTAAAATAATTAAGATTAATTTAAGATAATTAAGATATGCATATATCTTAATAAATTTTAACTTATTCTTTTCTTATATATGAACTATTGAAGGGGAATAGAGACCATCCAGGTCTGTGCATACTAAGGACATGCGGCTACATACATTAACCTACGTTCCCTCTGCAGGATGTCACCATCCCCAAACAGATGTGGGCTCTAAACAAGACTGTGGTGTAGTGGCTCATGGAGAGGTCCTAGATGGGTCATCCAGCACACAATTCTGTGAGTCGCAATGTGCACGGAAACTGGTGAAACTTAGCTTAATTACCTCAGCTGAGAATTCAGCCTTATGGGCAAGAGGAAATGCCTAGACAAATATATGCAATGCGAAATGATTTTATCATGTTCTTTTTTTTTTTTAACACCGCCTTCCTGTCTGTCTGCTTCTCTCTTTAATTTGTTCCCTTATCTTTCTGAGGTGTCCTTATTATTAGCTTTTCCTCTCCCCAGCACAATACGATCTCCCCAGATTGAGCGTCTGACTGAGGCAGCCTTGCTGAACGTGCATATTAAAGCGGAGTGGTTTCCCTAGCAATAGGAACTGCTTTAAACCTCCGAGGGCAAATATTTGCTCCTGCACAACACGTTTCCCTCGCATTTCGTGGTTGGCATGCACCACAGTCCCCTGCAAGGATGCAGGCATCTGTTTCTGCAGCAAATTGCTCAGGTAAAACAAAACAAAACAAAAGGGGAGGGGGGGATATAAAACTCTCCAAATGGCCTGCAAGTAAATTCACTAATATTGAAATTATTTGGGGTAACTCATCATACTGTCATACCTCAGACACAGACACTGCTGTCTCCATGTAATGGGGTTCACGAGGTGAAGCAGATTAGTTTAGGCCATATCCTCAAAACAAGCCCTTCTCTGCCAGGGTCCCAGTTCATGACCTTCAAGCCAAGGTCACCTCCATGTTATTAGGAATAAAGAAGGCTGGAGTGTTAACACAGCAGCTAACAAAATCGGCCACTGCCCCAAGAAGTCTCCTCTCCCTCACCTGAGGGCCCCTTGGCCAGAGGCTTGGCAGGACAAGAGGGATTTGGGCTTCAGCTGCCCGGCAGGGCCTGCGCGAGAAGATGGCAGTGCGGGCCTCCCCTCTAGTGCTGGGGCCTTCTGGTGGGACCACGCTGAGGCTGAGGGGGACGCTGCCCTGGGCTACCCTCAGCCTCGCAGGCACTGCTGAGGGCTTGGTGGCTGCTGACGGGGGAGGCCTGGCCGGCAGGGTGCTGCGGTGGGGCCAGCATCTCTGCACGGGTCTGCCTGGGAGCCATGTGGCAGCAGCAGGAGTGGTCTGGGCAATGTGGCTGAGGGGACGCAGGGGCTGTCCCAGCCCGGGGCCTCTCCTGTGGGAGGTGAGCACATTCTCAAAAGCATATAGCATGAGAATGAAGCAGGAGGAATTAAACAGCCGTGTGTGGCTGCTGAGCTGTGACCTCTGTCACTGGGATTAGGGGAACATGGTGGGAAAGCTCTGCTTACTGGAATGCTGCAATGGATATTAAGGGTCTTCAGGAGAAAGGATGGGTGAAGGAGAAATGTTGGATGGTGGTTGATGTGGTTCACAATAGATCTTGTCCTCAGGCCTCCCAGGTCCCTGAGCCTAATAGGAGAGTCTTGAGAGTGAAACACTAACCTCTCTAGAGGAAGAAAAGAGTTGGGAGTAACTTAAACTGCATGGACATGCTCAAGTCCGAGGGATGAGACATACAGGTACTGCAGCATATGTGCTACGCCACAGTTTAAGCAGACTTTTGATGCAGTTTCCCATAGTCTCTTTCTCACCAGATAGGGAAAACAAAGGCTAGATAAGTGAACAATAAGGTGGGTGGAAAATTGGCTGCTCTGCCATGCTTAATGAGTTGTGACCAGTTCTGCAATGCCCGTCTGGCAGCTTCTAATTAGTGGCATCACTCTGAGATCAGTACTGTGGCCAATAGTGTCTTCTTAAATAAGCTGGATGATGAGATAGAGTGCCCTCTCGGCAAAGTTGTAGGTGACATCAAATTGGTGGAAGAATCAATATGCTGGAGGATAGGACTGCTGTTCAGAAGGAACTGGGCAGGTTCGAGGAATGAATAGGTCAACAGGAGCCTCATAACGTTCAGCAAGATCAAGGACAAGTTCTCGCCTTTGCGCTGGAGCAGTCCTCGTACAGCCGGCAGTACAGGTTGAAGCTGAATTTAGAACAGATCCACAGGAAAGGAGCCAGAGTACTCATGAATGAGTTGAATATGACTTGACTGGACGTGGCCCTGAGCAACCTCATCTAATTAGACTCAGTTTGAGAGGAAGATTGGATTAGATGAGCTGAGCATTGTGTGAAGGACTAGGACACTGTGGTCTCACCTTCTATTCAGTCAGTCTGGCTATACTTGGGAATTCCCACGGACAGGCATCAGAAAATTGTGTTTCGTGACACTGCCAGGAGTATTCTTGCATTTCACTATGCTCACTCAGGAGAGAGAAAGTGGTAAATGGCACGTCCTCTTATTGCCGGCAGTGCTATGCCTTCTGGGATCACGTAGAACAATGTGGCTTGCCTCAGATTTTTGTTGGTGTAAACAGTAATTTGATTTCACAGAAAACTGTTAATTGAGCACAAAACTGTAATATAGGTTCACCATGTGAAGTTTTGTGCGTTTGTCTGAGGTTCCTAACATAAAAGCATAGACTTTCTTAATATAGAAAATCAGAATGAGATTGAAATGACTTTATGGATATACCAGTCACTTTACATTGTACGTAAAAGACTATGGTGACTGAAGTCTCTTCGATTATATACCTAAGTTAAGGGGAATTATTGTAGACTTCACAGATTCATAATTTCAGTAAAGATGATGTAACTGCCACTTCATTTTTCTGGTATTTCTGAAATATTGTTGCATGTTATCTATATGCCTCAAGACAGAATAATTGGTTGTTCATATGAACCTTTGAGCAAAGTGAACCTCTTTATGAGGCTAGAATATATTGGAGATATTCCCTATAGCATTTCTCCCTTTTAGCAAAAAATATGTGAGTCAAGACTGTTTGTTGCAAGGCAAGAGAAAATCTATTTTAACTTGTGTACCCTTGGAAGGGAGCCTGTAACTGTATTATTACTTCCATAACATGCAAAACTCCTTTTTTTTTTTTTTAAATTAGATTTACCTTCATGTGACAGAGGCATGATTTTCTCATCTTTTTAAAGGAACTTCAGAGAGGAGTCTGAACTTCCCAGTCTGTCATACTTTGAATATTTAAACCCTCACCACGTTCCTTTTTTTGGATCCATTTGTGCAGGTGTATACCTCAATATATTGCAGCAACAATGCTGTAATCTACATCACTTCTCTGGACAAGAGGTTTCATAGAGCACACACTAACCTTGCATTTATGCTATTATATTAACTATATGTTAATTTATACTTCTTCCTTTAGCTCTTGTCCCTGACCTGGTGCATATTCACCATTTCTTTCATAATTTCTTTCTGATTCAATAGATTTGAAGTTAGATCCTATCTTTTTAGGATGTTCTAATGATTGAGTCTTTTCCATGGAAATAGTCTTTTCCATAGAAGCCAAAATACTTTGCATTAAAAGTAGCTATTCACTAGCCCATCAGGAGACTCAAGAGTTCCCAGATTCTATTAGCTAGGAGTGAGAACAGAGGCAGGCTGATACAATTTTAAACCCTTTCAGGCAAGAAAGAAAACTGAGAACTGTTGCTGATCACTCTTGCCTGTGAATAACGTGGTTCATTGCTTCTCCTTCCTCCTGCGTTTACACAGAGAATTGATTATTTTGCTTTTTGAATGGAAAGATTAGTGGTTTATCTCCTGGAGATTATACAGTGCTATCAATCTTAAACAAAGCTGGGTACTACCTGACAGATAAGATTTATACATTTACAAGGATTTGAGCCATGCATCTCTCTTAAGTGTATTTTGTTAACTACTAGTAAGGGTTTCTAATTAATGTTTTGTCTTCTGTGAACCTCAGTTGTCATCATCTGTCTATCTCTGGGTTTTACTTGGAAATCTTAAGTCTTAACTCTGCTTTGTGATATTTCTTTCCTGTTCACAGAAGTTCAATCCTCAGTCAGCTTTATATAAAATTTCCAGGTTTCCATTATTCTCTAGAAGCTCTGGTAGCTCTTTTCCTGTCACTAAGAAACAGTGAGAGTTACATTTTGTGTCTTTATGTGCACATCAGTAATCTTAAGATATATTAAAAAGCAGATGCAGTAGAACATTTCATAATGCAATAATTTTTACAATAGCAGTTTCATAGTTACAGTAATACTTACATATTTCATTTAGAGACTTTGTCCTGATCAAGGAATTTAGAAAAAAGGACTGGAAGAGACATTTACATATGATTAATCCTGCCTTCTACTCCAAGGCAAGCTTGGCTGTCACCTATTTTGGAAGACAACCTGTGATAGCTTCCAGCATGTGGGGCTTCGGCCACCTTTTCTAAACTTTCCTCGAAAGCTTATGGTATACTTATAATGCATGCTGGGGTGCTTATAATTAAATATCTATTTGACCTTTTATCAAATTAATAAACATAATCAAAAGGAATAAAAATATTTTGTCAACCCTGATACTTCTTTAGTAACTAATACTTTAGTAATAAAGAGTTTAGTATCTGTTACTAAAAATCCCATAACCTATATCTATTTTGGAATGTGTAAGAAGCACCTTGTCACTTGCACATGTTATTTATTGGAGTTCTTCCAGTGACTTTCAGGAGACTCTTGGGGTTACTTGCCTAATGAGTGAGTACCTATTTCTGTGTCTTTATTTTTTCATGTCATATATCATAACTTATTTCCCAGGAGATAGGATTATTACCATTTCTACTATAAACATGACATTTGAGCTATTTTAGCGTAAGTAGGATCCCTGCGACAGGAGGAATCAGAAATTAGGGTCACAAGAAAAAGTATACTTTCCAGTTATTTAATGTTAAACCTTCAGAATTTGACAATAGATTGATAGCCTTGAAGATTATTAAAAATCTCTCCTTTAGAAAATTCTGTTATCTTTAAACAGTGACACAGATTTTTGGAAATGCTCTGAGGTGCAGAAAAATACAGAAACTGTGGTGGGTCAGATGACCGTGTAAAAATTCATTATGAAATCATTAAATTTAATCAAAAATAAATCAAAAATTTAAAAATTCTGCAATTGATTCTTTTTGTAATATGTGCAATTTTTATAATTACAAGCATTTCATGAGTTTCTTAACTTGGGAATAGCAAAGTGGATGCTAAAAGGCAGCTAACTGAAAAAATATGCTATGTGAATAGACTACTATGGAAAAAAATGGTGATGCAGCTAATGCTATCAAGGTGCAGATGTGTAGCACATGAAAGTCCGGAGGAAAATGTGTTTCCTGAAAAAAGAACCATGAATAACCATGACTCTATGTAGGAAATAACTTGGTAAGGCAGGGACAAGGCCTATTTGCACAACCCAGCATACAGTTCAAGAGATTGTGATAGCCAGGGCCGGGGGGGGTGCAGAGCACGCCTGCTAGAATGCTCCACTGGTAGAAGGTTCTAGCCCTGCTGGAATGTTCCCCCTGCTTGATGGTGGTGTGGGGGGGGTGATGAGATTGATGCAGCAGGTAGCCAATAGTAGTGGAGCATGGGTGGGTGATAGGGGTGGAATAGCCAATTGCCGCGGGACCCTGGAACCCTATAAGAATGTATCGCCCTAAACAATAAATGAAGTTCACTCTTACCTCTGTGAGGGCTCCGTGAATATTCCAAAAGGTCTTCCTTCAACTCTATTCTTTGTTGTAAAATAATTTTGATGATGCACCAGTAATATTGCAGAAACTATTTGGTATTTATTACAAAAAGCTACCTAAGTATTATATCTACATGGATTTATGGATATGCATCTCTTTGAATGGATCAGTAGTGTAGAGTGAATGATTCAGTGATCCTGAAACAAGAATATTCGTGTGACCAGTTTCTGCTAATAAAATATCAATGTTATTATCAGTTATTCTGACAGGAAACAACAGCTTGAGGACTCTTGAAGAAAAAGAGAAGATTATAAGAGATTGTAACTCAGAAGTTTAAGTACAGGATAGTGGCTGAGACCTGGATAGTGCAAGCAAAAAACAGTACCGGGATGCCAAGTCACAAGCACCGATCGCAGGTGATCATTTCCTGAACATTAAAGATCGCAGGTGACCATTTTGTGAATATTAACCACAACCATGGGAGCTGAGTAAAATAATTTCAGTGACAGAAAAAAGAACAAATATCATACACGTGCAAAGTTTACTTTATGTAAATTTGGATATACCATCAAACTGTGAGCTTGTTAGGGAAGACGAATAAGTAGATTGTGGATAAATGTATAAATGTTTTATACAAACATATAAAGATGCCAGAAAGAACCAGAGTGAAGAGGAAGTATTGGAATCAACACTCATTCCATGGAAGAACTTGATGTGACAAAATTTTATTGTAACCTCTCCTCCTGTTTCTTTTCAAAGATCACTGGTGTCTCCAAGTTCAGATCCAAATGGGCAGTAGGATAGGTATAATACCAGAGAAAGAGGTAGATACTAGAAAGTTTGCATATGTCACAACTATATAGTTGTTAGGAGTGAACTGTAATTGGATAACCATATTATAATTTAGTTTAACTTCAATGACTGCCATGTCATGTCTAATTCCAAAACATCCCTTTCAGAAGGCTAGTAGTTGACGTTGCTCAGAATGTTATCCACTTTTGAGTATTACCTGGTGTGCAGAATTCACAGCCCCCTCTAGGCAAATTCCAGTGCTTGACCACCCTCAACAAAAAATTCCTAACTTGTAATCAGAATTGTCATGTCAACTTGTGCCTGTTGTCTGTCATCCTATCACTACACATGTCTGAGAACAATGTGACTCTGTCTTCTCTACGCCTGCCCACGAGGTGATTGGAGACAGCAATAAAATTTCCCTTGAAATTTCTGTTAAGGGTGGGCAAACTAATTTCTGTAAGGCCCTCCTTAAACATCAAACGATGCTCTGGACTATGTGTCTTGTGTTATTGAGCCTTAGTATCATAGTAGTTGGGCTAACGAGTCTTTAATTAGAATGCAGAGGCCAATATTTAATGACAATACATTCTTGGCTTCACATTTAGGCTTTATTTTTGTAGCCCAGCAGTTAGATGCCTATCTAACTCCTAGCCCTTGAGGACTGTCTGTAAACTTTGATGCAGCAACAGGTGGAGAACTCAGGCTATAATTTGCATTTTTACCTCAGTTTGTGTTGCGTGTCTGGTTTTCTGTAGAAATTAAAGGAGAAGTTGAGAGAAAACATTTTTATCTCCGTTGTGTCAATAATTAGGGTGCAAATGTGCTTCAGAAAGTGGCATGTATTGTCCTAGGTTTTCTGAAGCACTGTCCTGTTTATCCTCCCCCAGGACAATTCAGCTCCTCATGACTGCTTGCACAGGACTCTTGTGCAAACAATACAGATAAGCTTCCTGTACCACAGTGATGATGCATAGCTTATCCGTAACTGTAATATTTTGTCATTACCACCTGACTGAATTTTCCATTATACATTAGTGATCGGGCATAGATGAAAAGGTTCAGATTTCATATGCTGCTGCTTACCTGAATCATCACTTTTTTTGAATCAATAGTATTTTGAATTACAGATCTCCTTGAGAACAGATTCTTATTTAGAGAAATCATAATTCATCCTGTTCCAGCTCTCAGAGCTCTCTGCCTAAAAGAGTGCATATAGGGAAAAAAAAAAAAAAAAAAAAAAAAGAGTTAATTAAAACTTTTCAGAGTTTTTAAAAAAGCAAGGGATTTGATTCAATTTCAAAATAGATGCAAGCAAGGTGTTTCCTTTTCCTGAGTGCCTTTTTTAAATCTTTACATGCATCAGAACTACAACCACTAGAAACTAAAACTCTTTATGGAAACCATACAAACATTTTGAATCATTTCTTTAAGGACAGCAGCGTCTCTTTTTCTTGTAGCTCAGAGTGCTTTCAAGTGACAACAGACTTGTCTGCAGGACGAATTTGGAGCCTCAAGATACTGTTTAGTCTTCAGAAGCTTCTTTGCAATTTTTGACCAAAGAGACTGAAAAAGTTGTTTCTCAGAAACAGGCACACAGTGATCCCTTTGATCATTCCCAGCTGATTACATGAAAGAGTTCTTTTTTTTTTTTATTGAACAAATGGAAGACCTACATACATAGTTCACAATATTTTTTACTGATTTTTTTCATCTAATTAAGTGGGAACAATAATATTTGCATGGATACTGAAATGTTTTTCATCTGCATATCTGCAAGCAGTTTAACAAACCGTAATTAATTAAGCATAACAGGTTCATTTCATGGGTAGATTAAATGGAGAACTAGGGCAAAGATTAGTCCTTGTTCCCTCCAGTGGTCTGAAAATGGGCAGAACTGAGATGTTCTTATCCCAACTGAAGACGCCAATAAATATTTGCAATACATAATCAATGGTCATGTGAAGAGGATGTATTCACTCAGACATCAGGGAAGCAGAGGTGAAATGGTAAAAATACCAAAATCTTTTTTTTCCAAAGAAAACAACCTACTCCTTTCCTGCATAAACCACGCCTTTCTGAAAGCTTTGAAATACCGTCTATTTTTCTCACTTTCTTAGCTCCAAACTTAAAAATCCTGTTTCTTCCACAGAGTGAATAGCAGAAATACTATAAGGAACACTACAGGAAGTCTAAACCTCTTTAATACTCAGCCAAAGACAAACTTTCTATATACTGAATAATAAATTTAATTCAAGCTCATCTCAAGTAAATTACCTGATTGAAAACATAATCCAAAAAAAGAATTCTTAAAGATATGTTGAAACATAAACAAACGAATGTGCAAAGAAATACATAAATAGATAGCTGAGAACATTTCCCTATAAAAATAAACAAATGTAGTTAACCAGGTACTGGGAGTACAGCTGTGAGAGAAGAATTTTATTTCTCATGCTCTAGTACTTTGAGTGTAACATGGCATTAAACAGCAGGTGGTCATAAACACTGGCAGAGTTTAAATCAATATAAAAGGACAAAGGTTCCAAGTGCAGCCTTTGCAATCTGCTAGGAGGCAGGAGAAACCTTTCGCATTCACCATACATTTTTATGAGTGGCCATCTCAGCAGGTAAATCCTCTATGTTTGTGCCAAGTCCAGCAAGAACAGTAGTAATTCAGTAGTAACAGTAGTCACAGTAACAGCAGAGAATCTAGGGGTGATCTTCAGTTTTTCATCAATGAAAGCATTTGGATTGTTTAGGCTCTAGGTACAGTAGATTTTTCTTTGTTGATTTACCTGAAGGAATTTACCTGAGAGAAAAGGAAGAGGAAAAACTCCACTCAGTGCCCAGGTGGACAGAGAGGCAAGTGTGAGTCTCATGACAGCACTAATTTCTTGTCCTGAGAGAATTATGGTGATGAGGTGCAAGTCCAAGGTCATGAGAATAATGGTATAAGCATAAGAATCAAGAGGGTAAAATACTCTCATAGAGGTCCTGAAAAATGGTACCTCAACCACACAAGGGGAAGCATGTGTAGCTGCACCTGAAAGGCAGGCTGCAGGACTGCAAATAGAAGACCCTTAGCATGTTCAAGAGCACAAGCTCAAAATATTGACCTGCCACAAAAGGAATCTTCATGCATTTTTGTAATCCTTGTTGTCTAAAAACAGAACCAACAAGCTTTGTAGATAGAGCTAAGACCTGATTTTTGCAAAATGCAGGACTTTGAGAGTTAATATCAGGCTGCTGAAGCTAAAAGCTATTTACATCTTTGAAGAGAGCAGACACATTGTATACCTGCATCACATTATGTTAGAATGCTTTATGTGTCTTTCCTCGTTGTAGCATTTTCTGTGTTAAGGATTTAGAAATTAGCAGTTAATTAAGAAATTCACAGTATGGTATCTGCTTTAAAAAATAGCAAATCATACTGTATGATATGGAAAGTATACAAAAGATTACTTTGATTTTTTGTCATAAAGATGCTACATGACAAAATTAATCTTGTATACATCTTAATAATCAGTCATGATTATTACCTAATGGCTGAAGATCCATTTGCTGTTTTTAAGGATTTGCAGAATTGGTTGGACAGTTTTTCCAGGTGGACTGTAAGCAGTCACATTTAGTGCATTTTAATTCAAAGTAAAACAAGCTTTATTAAATTATTGAAAGTGGTAATGAGGTTTACTTGATCTTGTAAGTTATGTGAAGCTGTCTCTGGATTTTATTGAGAATTTTAACTACAAGAAATTAAAAAACAGGAATATAAGCTTCCTAACCTGTAGTCTCATGTCCCCAAAAGGTCAATCTCTTTTACTCTGGGTGGAATTATGTTATATAAGTCTGTGACAGAAAAAAATAGGAAGGAAACAAAGCACCTAAATCCCCTGTGAAGTAAATTTACGCATATAAAGTGACTTTCATTTTATAAAGCTGAAAAAGACTATCAGTTATTAGGATATTCAAGGATACTTGAAAATGCATTGTTTTACATGAAAGAAAATTCAAAAATTAGTTTGCTTTGTGAACCTTTGAACTTGCAATAAATGATGGTTCGAATGCTTATTTTGATGAGCTGATCTTTTAAAAGCTCATTTCTTTTTCTCTTGCCCACTCCCACTCCCACCTTATGATTTCATATCTGCTTTAGGTGAACCCTGAAGTAAGCTAGAGGTTCATTTTACAGGCACTAGAACATTGGCACATAGGTACTTTGTTTACCTTGTATGTGTCCTTAGGAAATAATCGTCAGATAAAGCTCTTGAGAAATTTAGTTGATTTTTAAAACTAGAAGCTTCCATTTCCTAACTGGTAAGGAAAGGATAATTATAATGCCTGTCTTGGTGGAATGCTTTTGGGAACTTTGGATTCAAAGCGCTATTTAAGAACACAGTCTTTTTTCATTTAATTTCAGATGCAGGCCGGAATAGAGAATTTCATGTCTGATGAAAATTGAAAAATTGACTGAAAGAAATGAAATTAGCACAGCAGCCTTTAAAGTGCAAAATGTTTAGATTCTATTCACTACAATTTTGAGAGTAATTCCAGGCCATTTTTAGTCTATCTAAACCCATCTGCCCATCTCTAGTTACTGTTATTGCTCTAACTGCATTTGTTTTCTGTTCTTTCTTTTGGTCTGTCAGTAGCACATTATACTTGATGAGTCATGGCTTTTTTTAAAAAAAAAATTATTCATTGCATAAAATATTTCAGAAGTATGCTGAAAAAGTGCTGTCCAAATGAATAAATTATAATTATTTAAAAATGTAGTGATTTAAAGATGCAATAGAAATGCATTTGTTAAAGAGTTGCAGTTAGTAGTTTTATTTTAGTAAATGTATCCATTTTAAGCTTAACGCACAATCTTTATCAGAGGTTTTGAGTTTTAAATTTTTCCTCCTCAAAGGGAGGGATTCAAAGGGATTGACAAAAACTCCAATAACTTGAATATTCAGGACTACATCTCAAATTTTTAATTGCAATAATAATTTATAAAATTTTTTATTTAAGGTCCATTCTAAAATTTGACAAATTCTAATCATAAACAATATTTTTTTGAGAGATTAAATTCATGCCACTGTTGTACCTCAGAGCATGCAACTCCTGGTGCTTATATACATCCTTGTACTGTACTGCTGTAATATACTTTGAGAGAGCCAGAATAAAGCAAAAGCCAAGCAGCCATTTCCTTAAGAAATCTACTGTGTAGAACAAGGCATGACACTCATCAGTAACTTCTGAGAGTGGAGGACTGAGAGAAGAAGGTCTTGTTTGCAAGAACAGACATTTCTCTGTGAAATGGAAATATTTTTTTCTTGTAGTTGGACTTTTTTTTTTTTCTGAGAAGGCATCATGGAAACAATGGCCTAGATCCTACGGCTGTGACAGTATCAAAGGTGGGCACAAGAGCATGTATGACACTTTATAGAGAGGACAAGTCAACAAACTATAAACTAGACATGTAAGAATCCTGAAAAGACCTAATGTCTTGGTTTAGTTCAGACAATAAGGTCATAAGGAAATTGTTCCAAAATTAGTCTTTAAGCAATTCCATGATTTTCTTTCCACTATCATTTGGTCTAGGGTATATTCAATCAAAAAACAGATTTACTTATAACAAGAAGTGTAGACTCGCTAACACACTTGCAGACTTACAAGGAATATTAAATATATTTTGATTAAATTACTTTTTTATATTAAGTGTACCACCTTTGGACATGGTTGTGTTTCTTACGGAGTCACAGGTGCCTTAAATAAAACTAAATTGTCAAAAAAATAGAAGGAATACAGACGGTTGCTTTGTCAGGACTATGGAAAGTGGATGGCAAAAAATAGGCTGTTGGGTCTTTAATTCTTTGGCTTGGGTGAGACAAATTTAGAAAGGTTAAGCAAAGGTTGAACTTAGTCCCACGAGCCTTTCAGAATTGTGTTCAGCTGCTCATGTGATAAGGTTAACCACAAAAGTTGTACTGCTCTCTCCGTAACTGGCTGCTCATTTAATGATCATTATTTAAAACTAAAGAAGCATAGAGGAAAGATATAAATTATCATTTAGATGACAAATTATAAAATAAACTTAATAGGAACTTAATAAATTCAAGTACCAATTGGAGATTAAATACATTCAACAAACGTCATTCTTTAAGATACACCATAATCCATTAAAACATAAAATGAAGGAATTAAGTCTAATGACAGCCTTTGAAATTATTGAATGACATATGCTAATCCTTTTTAATCCTAAACTTTCTTACTAAGAAATTTGGCCAATTTAATTAATATACGCTCAGCAGGACTCATTTGTTCCGAGCTGGTTAATGGACCAAAGAATGATGATAGAAAACAACCGCCCCCCACTCATCAATATTGTAATGCCTGTTTGGTGCCCTCCCTGCTCAGACTCTGCAAGCTCTACCTTCTTAAGATATGGTACAATTTTCTCAGCTCCTTGGGACCAAAAGTAGCAGACATTTTGGAACAGTGTATCTTTGAATAAAGTAATTTAAATCAAAAAACATCTGATGCAATTCTTCCTGCAAAATGAGAAATGGACTTACTGGTTTCAGTGAAATCTTTGGAAAAGCTGCTTATTTCCATGGTATGCATTCTCTATCTTCTACATACATTTTGGTAGGGGAATAGATAGCAATAATGAAAGTCCCTATCAATTTAAAAATGAAAAATATTAAAATCTTGTGTGAACGCTTTTCCATTAGCATTATGGAAACAGTTTGGACCAGTTCAAGTATTTATTATGATTTGTTTGTCTTGTTCCTCTAAAACTAGCGGAAAGCATTATATAAATTTAAGGTGTTGTTTTTCTTGTCCTTGATCTTCCAGCTACAGCAATCATTCCATTTGGTCACAGTGTTACATCATCAAAATCATTACTCAGAATTAAAAAATGAGGAGAAGAAATTACTCACTTGCCTTACTGATGTTTCCTCTTTGATTTTATAAAAATGAAGCTTCCTGACCTTTGAATCTTTAAAGGAGTAGTATATCACACATTTCTTTTGGAAATTTCCTAGTTCTTAATTAATGTAAACTGATACAAATCCTCTGAAACAGTGTATTTGAACTGACACTTTAACTGAAAATCAAACTTTGTTATAAATTTAAAGATTAGTTATTTAATATTGAGTTCTCTTGGGAATGCTGAAAAAATATGTATATATTTTTGAACTATCCAATTTTAGCCACTATCTAGAGTAATCAGGTATTAATGAATGAAGTCTCCTGTATTTTCTGGTCTAATTTCTGCATTATTTTTGGCCCAAGTGGCTGACTGTTGTTCTTTGGATCATAAACATCAGTACATAATATTAACTTCATATTCCAGCTCACAGAATGCAGCGTTTCTGAGGATTCTCATTAACTGTTGGAAATTAATATACTGGAAATACACTTTGTCATTGAAATGAAGGAAGATATGGGGAGAAAGATCTCAGAACAACAGACAAATGGACAGACAGTACGGACAAATAATCAAATTTGAATTTATTGAATTTGAATTTGAATTTAGCAGTTTGTTCCATCATATTCCATGAGAATCTGGTGGTACTGTTGAGATAAAATCCTTATTTAGTCCCAACAGGAATTTTGTCCTGAGAGAAATTATCAATATTCCCCTTTGGAACTGTTTTGTTTCTCTTCAAAAGCTCATTGTCACTGTATATTTAAATTCATGTTTACATTTATATTTTTGAATATACACTGAAATATCTTTTATTGTGCTATCTGAGGGAAGAAGGTGGCAAGAGTTGGTGGTTGGCAGGGGGGGCAGGGGAGATAATTTCTCTTATACATTTATTGACAGTAGTTAATGGCAGTCACCACCAAAGATGCTAAACCTTGTAACTCACTGTTTTACCACTGTGACTTTTATAGATAACTTCTTGTACAATTCCTATTCTTTCAGAAAGGTAAGCAAAAGAAAGAAAAAAAGGACCATTTTTCAACACAGAGTAACAGTTCAGGAGAAACACATTATCCTCCTATTTCCTGTATTTGCTACTAATTCAGGCTAAATACTTCTCTGGTTCACCTCCTTTGTGTCAAGAAAAGGCATTCATTACTCTAAATGCAGTTTCAGGCTTTGTGTCAGCTTGTAATAGTACAGTTTATCACCACAGCAAGAGTGAAAAGCACAGAAAAATTAGGTTAATCAATATCACTGCAGTGTGTTTGACATTATACCCAGGAAAAGTTTTAACATGTCATTTCTAACTGCAGGCCATTTACTGCCTGAGGTCTGTGTATGCACTTGACATGACTGCTGTTCCTTCATGCAGATTGAGGGCAGAATATAGCCTGAAGCTTTGGCTAATGGTGCCTCCCCTGCAAAACACTAGCTGCTCGTGTCTAAAACATGAGGCACCTCTGCTCGTAATATTGCTCGACCTGAAAAAAATCTTGAAATATTTCTGAGCCTTTAATTGGCAGACCTAGGCAAAAGCATCATTCAAAAGTTCTGCTTAAAACTTATTTTAATAGGCAACTCCTTTTTAACATTTAAGAATATTCTGTCTGATTTTGGATGGGAGGCTGCTTCCTTTGTTTTGTTTTCTTCTGTTTTGTTTTGTTTTATTTTATTTTGTTTTAATGCATAGGAAGTTGTTTTTACACAGGATCAGAGTGAGAAATGACAAACTGATACTGTAGTAAATATTTTTAGGCCCTTCTCCATGAGAAAGATGGCTTAATGGGATATGGTTCAAAATAGTTAAGCTCTAAAAACCTTAGGGGCAGGAAAAAAAAAAAAAGCAGGCTGCAAAATGAGCACTTCTAAAAATGAGCAGATGCACACATAGGAGAATATTTATTATTTTAATTCCTTTTTTTTTTTAAGTGAGAAGGCCATGTTCCTTTATATTAAATGGGAATTGAAGTAAATATTAGTGACTGTGATGATGATGCTTTATGTTGGCAGTGACAAGCCTATAACATCTTTTTATAATGCTGGCGGTTTGCTCCTCAGCCTGTCATCTTGACAATTCAGTCTGCTGTACTGAAATACCTTGTGACATAGGTAGTTTGCTGCTTTAAATTTACCTATTAAAAGCAGTGAATTTACTTGAAATTTGCTGAGAGCAATGACTGCAAAACTATGGTTTTTAGCTTTGTTGGTGTGGTTTAAAACACACTTTATATTGGTTACTTGTAATAAGATGTTGTTGAAGATGTATCAGGATTCACTGCAAAACCCTCATCAAAGAGCTACCTTTTTCTAAGAGATACTGTGTACAGTATGTACAATTAATAGTCCAAGATAAAGTTCAAAGACTCAAGGATAAATATCACACAAATTCACAGAAACCTGCAGTCCAGATTGTTAGCTGGCTTACTTCATTGAGATCAATGGGGCTATAACAGATTTACTCTAACTCACAATCTCTGCTACTATGTTTATCTAAAGCTAATTTAAGCCTTTCATCTTGAAATTGAGTTGGGCAGTTCATAAATACAGACTTTTCCGCATGGCTTTTGGTATGTGAGTGGAATTTTTACTTCAATGAGGACAAAGGGTTACTCTTTCCATAAATTAAAAATAAAACAGGAATAGGAGAAAAAGACAAGTATAAATAAGGTTTCATTGGTCAGCTGCTCACTGAATGATATGCTGCATAACTTACTCCTGAGCTTTTCAAATCTAAGAATTTCAATATGCATTAAAATTTTGTAATCTAAGACTTATCTCAAGTATCTTTCTCTATTGAAATTTTTGTATGTGACCCCTGTCACATATTTAGATCAATTAATTTTGAAGTCAGAAGTGGATCATTAGGATCATTTAGTCTTAAATTTGTATAATGCCAGCCCCATGCTTTGAAGCATGTTTTCTGCAAAATTATTTGTATTGTTTTAACTATTTTTGCACACTGTTTGTACTAAACAAGATTTACAGATTTCACTAGGAACAGTATTTCACCCTATGATTTATAAAGGCTGTATGGCAACCACAGGTGTAGTAATGGTTTTAGAAGTATATGGATTTATGGCCTATCAAAACTCACTCTTCCCTTAGCATAACTGCAGCACTGTCTTGACATGACTGCAGACTGTCTTGGCCGTGCTGATTCTGCAAGGCTATAAAGATACTGCGAATAAAGAAGTAAAGACACAGAACAAAGAGGAAAATACACCGAGAACAAAGAGGTAGAGACACTGAAAACAAAGAGGTAAAGACACTGAGGACAAAGTAGCAAGAAACTTAAACTGTTTAAGTCTACAAGGATACTTAAGACAAAGAAGTAAAGAACTCAAACTGTGGAGCAAGCAGGAAAGCAGGAACTCCGAATATGGGAATGGATGAGCTCAACAGGATCACCTGTAGTCCAATGAGAAGGATGCGTGAACAGATGCCTTTAGCCAATCATTATGTTAGTGCGCACGTGAACAGTAGTATGTAACCAATCAAATTAACTGCCGAGCTGTGGCAAAGCTGATTCTGCAGTTATTATAATATAAATATCGCTTTGTAACTGAATAAAGTGATTTCTGCTTGATTCATATTGAAGCCTTCAGGAGTCGTGACTGGCATCCCGCACACAGGCATGCATCCCAGCTACTCTTTCATGTCTAATTACTCTTCAGACAAAAGGTAGCACTTCAGATAACAGGTGGCACTGGGCTTCCAAATGATACAGTGGTAAAGTCCTACCATTCTAACCTGCATTTGGGACTTAAGCTTGTAAACGTTATTCAGAAAGACATTTATTTAAATGAATACAGTTTGCTTTGTAAGAAGAGATCTTTAGGTAAGAGTTGCATACTTTTTAATTAAGATTTCAAATGATTTAATTGTGATTTTGTCTTTGTGAGACTATTATCATAATTGTTAATCACAGTAGAATATGTATTTCCAAAACACTAGAGAACAAACCTCAGGTTTCCATCTCTGAAACTTTCCCATTCTCATGGCCAGTGCTTTGCTATGCCAGTGGGTCAGTAGGTAGAGGAAGAAGGACGGCGCTAGGCTCTCTGGTCAATTAATCATACATATTAAGATATGTTTTCCTAAAGGAATCAGTTTTATTCACGCTTGCAGGCCTAAGTATAATATGCACATTATAAATGCAAACTCGGGAAGGAGTCCAGCTGTGATTCTGGATGAAGTTATTTAAAGGGATTTTGGAGCTGTAAGCCAATTATCAAATTCAACAAGGGTTCAAAGGAAAAGTAACTCAATGAGGGTAACAATAAAGGTGCATTGGACACCATAAAGTGGTTCACCTAGTCTTGGGTCTCCTGGTGCTGGCAACAGTGCAGTGGATGCTTGTTGGCAAACTAATGTCTTTGAGTGTTTTATTCTGGCAGCTAATAATAAATCCACTGTGTATTTTATCAGTCCTGATATGCTCTGGATAATGGCCAGAGAAAAAAAGAATTTATCTACCATGTGCATCTACTTAAAAGCTGGAACAAATCTTCATTTTTATTAAACAAGTCATTCACTCATGGCCTTCATTTTTGCATAGCAAGTGCAAATGATTTTCTGAAGCATTTCTCTACAATTATTCTTTCCTGGAAAATCTACTTTAGGAAGGAGGTACCGTATTAATTATCAAATGGAATGTTGTTAACTACTTAAAGGCCCAAACTGAGTGAAATTCTGTAACTGGGCTGCAAGTCACCTCCACTTTAGAACTAGTATATGTGTCACTTTTTTTTCTATCCTGTGTATCATCCAAATATATTCATTCAAATGTGTGTTATACTGACATACAGTGTGATGAATTAACTGAGGGAATAATCATCATCATGACTTGCTACATATGAAGATTGGAAAATAGAGATTGGATCCCTTTGCTAAGTCTAGTGCTTTTTTTATAGTAAAAATAATTTTACTGTGCTTTCAAATGATTTATCATCTGGGAAAACTATGATAAAATTCAGAAATGCAAACTATCTTATCAGGCATTATTAAGTGAGGAAAAGTTGTGCTATGAAATTGAAAACTTTTGGAATCCATTGTTGGGTCTGTGAAAAGTTGTTAGCAGAATTGTAAGACAGTTTGACATCACGTACTGAGTGTATATTGATCATTTTGAAATGTGGCATCTTTGATTTGTAGAGATTCATGTAGAATTGTAGTTAAACTTCACATCTGCCAGCATTGCCTGACAATTACATGAATGATTGCAGAACATTTCTGTGTAGTTTATTAACACACTGTGCAACTAGATTACTGGAATGTTTCTGAACATTGTTTAATAGCACGTTATTTGACAAACAGGCAGGAAGACATGACTACAGACAAGGCGCTCATGGTAACTACTGAGTTTATTATTATTTGAAATACTAATTAGGGAGATTGTGCATATGTGTCTAGAAATTTTGAATAACGATGTTTGGAAAGAATGGGCCAAAAAATGTAATAGGATTTTCTTATACTACAATGAAGTCTTCTTGTTGTCTAAAACAGACTGTTGCAAAGAGCTCTGCTTTCTTCCTCTTGAGATACAGTGGAAGTGAAACTTTTCTGAGCTTAGACAATTACTTCTGTCTTCAGTTCTTACTTCTTCGCTATTATGATTCAGTAATATTTTAGACTGAGAAGGCTGTTTTAAAGCTTGATATTGCTCCAATATTGCATGCAGCTACTTATGCAACTGAGCACACCAAGGGCTTATTTTTACATGAAAATTTACAGACTTTGGGTTGAAAGTTTTCTGGAGTATTTGCCTGAAGCTGAGGTGCTGCTCTTGTGTTTGGGTGTTACTGAGAGCATCCTGCGTGTTGTACAGACACAACATGCAATCCTTGGGAGGAAAGCAAAATTTCTGTGAGGTCCTCCAACACTTTGCTTGTCCCTGCATGCCTTAGTTTTTGTTAGTAATAGCAAGGCAGTCTAAGATAAGGGAATCTATCTTACAACTTCTGTTAGGTATAGACATGAGATGCTTCCCCAGGACCAGCAGCTGGAGCAAACTTTTTCTGATAAACAAGATATTAGGCATATAATGATAGAATCATTGTTGGTCTCAACAAAGGAAACCAGGATTTTTCTCTTTTGCAATTGCTACTGTAAATGCATCCAATGGTGACAACTTAAGCCCAAACTCATTTAATGGATGAAATATGACTGATACAAAGTGTAGGGTAGCCCAGGACCTACCATGAGTGTTGCAAAATAGCTACAGGAGTATAGGAAATGTCTGATTCTGAAGAAGCACTTTCAGAGAAAGGATCCTGCGTTGTAGTAGTGTCGTATTATTCAGTTATTCAGTACACCCTAAAGCTAAAACAATGCTGAATCCTTTGCTACTCTCTATCAGCTGCCTGTTTTTTTTTTTGTGTGTGTGTGGCCACAGCTATATTTGTTGAATACATTTGTGCCTTTTTTAATTTCTTTTAGGAAGTATCTCTACTGTATCCTCCTAATAAAATGTTTAAAAAATTTCATTTGAAAGAGTCAGCCAGCATCTACTACTGTGATTATTAAAAGCACATTTTTCCATCATCCTTTTTCACAAAACCTATAAACAGCCAAAACATGCTAACTGAACTTTGCTTGGAATATTTTGCACGTAATTCTAACTGTAATATGTTCAGATGAGTGGAATTATTCTATTTCCATTACAAAATAGATCAATAGAACAGTTAAAAAATGAATAGTAGAAGATGATGTCTGAATCTTTATGAATATTTACATTATCTAGTCTGTAAGGGAAATAATAGACTACCAATTAGAAGGAAATATAAGGATAAAAGAGAGAACAAGCCAGAGAAATATTATTAAAAAGAATCTTAGAAAAAAACCTCAGCACTCCCTGCAACAGGGTGCTGTCTCTCTTCAACTGCCACTCAAGTTATTGTTGAGAGCATACGACATCCTGTAGCATAAGTCTGATACCAGCTAAGAAGAAGGTGCTAGAAGTTGTAAGGGGTCAGAATGAAGTTTCATCTTCTATAAATAAATTGAAATGTGAGAAATCAGCTGCTCTTATGAAATATTCTCACTGCAAAATAATGTGACTGTACGCAAAGTTTCAAAAGAACTAAGCTGCAGTCATCATTCATTCTCAACTATCTTGTATTCTCTTTTTCCTTCCTTTTGAGGTCAGTACCCACCATGGTTTTCTGCTTGACCAATGTAGCATTAACTAGCAATCTTCTACAGAAGAATTATATTTTAAATTCATACTACTGTTCAGGAACTGTGAGAAAGGTTTATAAGTTCTATCACTGCATTAGTGCTGCTTGGTGCTGATTCATGTCTATGCGTCTTCAATCAAACATAAAGTTAGCTTACATCTGCTTGCAAAAGATTATGTAGATGTGCTATTATACTACTACTGATAATCCAGGTTGCTATAGAAATAAAGGAAAGATCTATTTCAAATTCTTACCATAATCTTCTACTAATTTTTAAAAGCTTGATTTTTAAAAGCTTGATAATAATGAGGTTATTCCTAGTGTGTTGCAGTGGTAGTTGTAAATGTGATCTCCTGGTAAATTGGGATCATTTGCAATTGGGATCCTTATTCTGCACAGACATTACTACTGCCTTCCATGAGAAGGTACTTCATAATACTTAATAAAGACATCCGTCTTGGCAGGCATAATTTCTTTACTGCCTATGAAGGAACATTAGGGATGTAACTTGAACATGATTCTACCTTTTGATAGCTGAATAAAGATAAGATGAATGCCACCTTTCCTGAGTTTCTCAAAATCTTTAGCAAAATTTATCTTGATAGTGTTTAGTCTTTCTCTATCCTATTCTAAGATAAGGACTTGAAAAGTGTTAAAAGCTGAAGAACAATGAAATTTTGACCTTGTTTTTGTTTTTGTTTTTGAGAATGTTATTGGAAAATCCGCTTGAGCTGCTACTTTTGCAAACTCACCCGGAAATCATGTGATTCTTATCCATTCTTTAAAATCAGAAACATAATATAGCACTGCCATAAACTGAAATACTGAAAACAGAATAAAACATAGATGGAGTGGATATTTGCACCATTCTACACTGGTATCACAGTTCATTGGTTCACCTATATGCAATCTATTGTGTGGCTCATGGTACATGCCTCCGGTCTAATGACGAGGTATGTGATAGATGCATTTGTGAGTACATTCTGTGTACATGGAGTACTGTATTTATAGATTTCAGAAGAGGAATGTGCCATATCTTTCACAGAACATCTGTGATCAAATCAAGACTTTTAAGCACAAGATAACAAATAAAGTGGTTTAAGTACTGCGATCATGTATACGGATATATATTTATACAGCACTAAAACATCTTCATTTGATCACAGCTGTTCCATTTGGTGTGCAGATGTACTTGCATTTTAATCTGCAAAATCTCAAGTTTGTGGAAGCCTTGATTGATGAAAATATAAGAAGCATATTTCAAGGTATTATCTTCCTTTTGCTCAGGAATTACTGTGAAACGTGATGTGAGATATGGAATGTTCCATCAAGTTGTATAAATAAGTGAAAACATTTGTCCTTCTGATCCTCTTAAACTATGTAAATGCTGTCAGGATAAAATGGCTGTAAAGAGAATGGAATATAATTAAAACCAACTTTTTCCAAATCCCCCCAATAAAACTCAAACTGAGCAGGCTTAATATTTAAGAAGAAATAATTAAGATGACAGTCTTTGTGCTTAGCATTTCTCCTTAGTGTTTCTTTATCAAGCAGTTTTGATTGTTTATGGTCAATATAGTTTGTCTATACAACATAACAGAAAAATGCTGGTGTTCACTGGGGCATTGGTAGTTCAAAGTGACTGCTATACAAAAGGAAGATAGGCAGTAATATTGCCACTTCTCTGAAGGAAATATTTAGATCAGCAAACTGCTGAGATTCACTCTTTCGCTTGAGTTTGAATTACTAACACAGATCATTAGTCTTGCATTTCCCCTACAGAACCGGTATAGATAAAACAAGAATGGATGCCTCAATGCAAAAATGTATTGAAACATAATAGTTCAGAATTCCAAGTTTAGGGGGGTTTTATTTATTTATTTTTATTTTATTTATTTAAACTATAGTCTACTGGGGCAAGAAGCTGTGTGTGCAGAGCCTAGCCTCTGCAAATCCCGATTACAGAGGCTTCTCACTGCTACTCATACAAAATTGGAAATCCTGTTCTTAGGTAAATACTTACATACCTTGGTGCCAATTAGGCTGATATATCTAAATAATGAAAGTCATTTTTATGTTGTGTTATGTTTAACCGGTTACTTGCCAGAGTAATAAATTTTTAAAGAAGAAAGATATCATCCCAAAACATAGCCTGTATATAAATACTTCAGATCAATGATGCATAATAAAAGTGCGATGGGAAAAATATTACGATTTCTTTCATTTTGCCTGCTGTACAGTGTGTTGCGAGATTCAGTTACTGTCTGTAAGTTACTTTGAAGCCACAGAATGCAGTGAGTAATATTTTAGGTATTACATTTAATTATAGTTCTTTTTGCTCATCTGAAATTCTGTCTATCACTAATTTTACTTCAAAGTGTGGGGGAATGTGGTGATTCTTACCAAGCTTATAATTTCTTTAAAAATCTGTAAATCAAGTAAATTGCAGACTATCTCCTCTGGAATAATCCTCAGGACACATCCTGCATATTTCAGCTAAAGAACAGAGTTTCATTACACTGAGCATTTTGTGCAATCTTTCATTTTCCCTTTGTCACTACCTGAATTTCCCTGCTGCAAGTTTTTTATCTGCACCCAAATGTGTTATTCAGGATCAGCTCAGTCCTAATTGAATACACTGAATTCCTTCCTAGACTCAAGCATAATGCATGAGGCAGCAGGATCAGACAAAGCAACTCATTAGAACAGATGTGCCTTGAGCAATGTAATATCCAACAGCAGTGACAGATATCTTTACTGAGATTTGCTTTGGAAAGTAAAACAAACACAAAATATGAGGAATTCATTGGTGTACTCTTTTTTGCATGTGTGTGTGTTTTTGTCCTTTAGAATGACAATTGCGATGAGGAAAGAAGTTGTTTGTCATCTGTGCTCACTAAACTCTGTTTTATTAAAAAAGTATCTGATCCTCTCCCAGCAGCATAGGCTTTCATTAGCCGCCTACCATGTCCACGGCTTTAGTCCTTTAGGTAGGACTAAACATGGGATGGATAGAGTAATGAGGTTACACATACACCTAGTCTGAAGCCTTTTAACGGAGACAAAATACACAGAAAAGGCTAAAAAGAAGAAATATAAAATTAAAATTTGGTCCAATTCTTCTGATTATGTCCCTGACCAAGTAGGAAAATACATTATTTTTTTAAGCACAGTTTAGTAATGGCCCATTTGACAAAAATATACTTACAAAGGACATTTGCAGTGTGTGCCTGTGTAAACAGTAATAAGGTAGTAAGGCAGAGAGATGGAGAGAAAATACTCCCGTTTTAAGGAGAGGGCAGTGATGTAAAGCTCTCACATGGTAAAAAGAAATGCATTAGAAATATTAAAGTCTGTCAGAATTATACAGTGATCAAATCATGACTAAAATAAAGATTAAAACTCCTTAATATTTCCCCTGAGAAAACTGTCCTTGATTTTAGTTAGAAATTCCAGCCGTATAACGTCTGCTTCAGCAGAATAAAATAGATGCAGTTTCCTTTTCCTTCTGAGTGATTAATGATTCCTACAGTAATGTAAGAATCATGAAGATCCACTATAGCTTTCTGTCTAAACTTCTTTTTGGTCCAGATAGAGGAACTGAGCTGGAATTATTTGTTATGAATGATAGCAGAAGTATCTCTCACAATGAAAGAGGGACAGATAATTCATAAATAATGGTCTAACTTGGTGAAATTGGCTTATCCTTCATATGAATGAAATAATGAAAATTGACACAAATTTAAGAAGATCTCTTTGGAAATCAACTTTTTTTTTTTTTTTTAATAATCTTCTCAAATTCTAGGGGCAGTGTTTATTTCTTCTATTCTTCTGAGCATCCATTATAATATACTAGCTATTTCAGAGATTTGATCAGTTAACTAAGACACAGAAGGTTTTTTTCTCAGTTTTATATTGGATGAACTAATTTTTTTTAAAGATCAGTTGCTTAGTCACAAAGATATTTTAAACTTCAAGAGATCAAAACTTTTGCTTTTTCCATATAGTCAAATGAAAAAAAAAAGCTATATTTATTAAAAGAAATTAAAGAGCTGTTCAAACACATGAAAGATATTTAAAAGATTTCTATTACTGTAACAATTTTTTTCTTTGATATTGGATTAATTAATCCAAAACTATTTGACTTTTCAGAATATTAAAATACTCTTTTTCTCTTATATTTTTCTTCCCTACTAGTTATGAATATCTTTCTACTCTGCCAGCTACATGGTGTGTGTGTTCCTGGTATCAGGAGACAGGATGTAATGACTCAAGATTCTTTTTCTAATCCTTTGGTTTTGGATGTGAAGGCCATGTTTTTTTGCAGCTGCAGACACTTCTCTTTTAACCCACAAACAAATCAGAATACTTAGAAAAGCAGAAATAAAACCAACATGCTTAAGGATAGACATGGGACACTCCTCATCCAGGATATGTCACTTCTGTCATTACAGACATTGATGCCCTGTGGCTTCTCTCTCTGTGAGTGATGAATGGTGAGCAATATCAGTTCAAGACCTACAGAATATTAGTGAAAAGTAATCTTTGCAACACAAGTTCTTTGGCATCAGTACAACCTGCAATACTATTCTGATTTTTCCTCGTTTGTGATTCAGAAAAGGCGGTGTTTTACTTCACTGGTGCGCTGATAGCACAGTCACCTCTGGATGTGTATAGGGCATTTATTGCAGAGGGTGGTTGCAGAATTGTCAGGTCATTTCTTTCACATGCCACCACAAACTGTTCACCATCATACTCTTCAAAACACTCTAACAAACTTACAGAGTTCTCACGGACCTAGGTATTGGAGACACTGAGAAGTAATATTATTTGCCTGAATTGAAATTCACTCTTTGGATGAGACCTTGCAAAAAAACCCCTACATATCCCCTACATTTTTAAGGGAATAGGAAGGACTTAAGCAACAAGACTTCTACAGAGATGTAAGTTGAGGGAGGAATGAAGATGAAGATGTCATTACCAGAAGCAGACAAAGAGCTGCATTTATTTTCTACTTCGTTCAGCATATTGTACTTTACCACTGACCTCAGGCCGTTTTTATGTCTTTTGAGGTGGTTCCCATTTAAATTAGATACTTTATTAATTTTACTATTCTACTTCTTTTGCTCTCCCTGCTGACTTTAATATGGGATCCATGGTAGGATCCAGCCCTAATAGACAATATTTCCTTTAGCCATCTGGCCACAGCCTGGACAACACTTGAGGTTAAACTTCTTGTATTTTAGCTTCTTCAAGAAATAATTAAATCAGTGTTAGCAGCAGCCCATGTGGAAAGCATCTGCCTTGCAATTCATTACGAACCGTCTGTCTCTAATTTGCCTGTGTGCATGGTACCTCTATAGTGGTAGGGTGGTGGCAACAGGTCATTTATATAAATTAAAATCAATAGGGGTCTGAGTACTGAGCCCTGTAAAATACCCTCTGGGCAAGGTGAAATTTTAGGGATTAATCTTAGCTGCTAGGCTTCTTTCATCAAGGTAATATTTAAAATGCTTAGTAATAATTTATGAAATATTAACACCTGAAAAGCTTTTTAGTGAAGATACTATATTTTTTCAGAGCCAAAATAAAGCCTTCTTCAGGTTTCAAAGTACAGCACCAACATGCCAAATTTTCTTGATGTTAACAAGCTTTTTAATTTCAATCTTACTTGAGGGGATTTTTTCTCCTCAGTTGAATAACAGGGTATTTTGGAAAGAGCTAATTTATGATTAAAAATGTCATTCTTAATATCTTTTAAATGTAATTCTTAGCCCCAAAACAGAAGTGAAAATGTATTTTATACTGTATTTCTGCTCCTGTGTCAGTCCATCCTTTCTTTATGTGTGAAGTTTGGGAAATCCATTCTATCCTTGAGTTGAGTTGGAGCTCTGGTTCTCAGGGTTATATCTTGTAATGGCTGAGAGACTGACTCAAAGCTTTCATGGCTATATTTACCTTATGGATATTTATATGTTGGATATTTCTGACATTCAGAACACACATCTGTCTGATGACTATATTTGCTATTATGGCTACAGTATAGCATTTCATGGAGTGGTTAATGAGATCTGGACAGCTTGAGTGAGTTATTCAAAGTTATTCAGCAAGCAAGTCCCAAAGGCCCTTACTGTCATTCTGAGACAGAAAACATTGCTTCTCTCAATGAGTTAAAGTTAGTAGACAGAGGGGGAAAAAAAAAAAAAGTTTCCCTAAACAGCAAGTGGATAATAATTCATGCTAAGATCTCCTTTTGTTAGTTTCAAGACATATGCATTAGCCTCCCACAGAATTATATTATCATTTAATTTGTCCTTTTCTGCCCTTGCATCTTGTCGTACTTTAGACCTGTTTACAAATCTGCTTACTCTTATTTGACCTAGATTGTATGCTCTTTGGTGCAGGGAATATATCCTTACTGATACTGTGAAGTGCTGTGCTTATCTACTCTGTTATATGGGTAATACATAACGAGACAATCTGGGTCTTGTAAATGTAAATTAAATATAGTTCTGGGAATCTGGTATTATACATTGAATATTTTCCATGCCCTGCTGTTATCAAGCAGCACTTATCTAGAAAATAATTACATATATTTTATCAATAGGCAATTGCTAAGCCGACACTGACATCTCTCCGTTTGTTTTGAATCAAACACAATGTTTACTTTCTGCCCATTTTTTCTAAGGCTACTGCCATGAGCAGGGAACATTTTCCTCCAAAACTCAGTGTTCCTGCTGCTTATTCCTCACCTGGAGTTATAATCCTTTGTTTGGGTCCATAATCATCTCTGCAGAAACTAATTGTGATCTCACAGGCAGGAGCTGATGACTTTGGGGGCAGAACAAGCAGCAGGAGTGGGTGACCTCTAAAACAAGAGGCAGCTCTTCGCCTGCAAACACTCTGCCAAGGGAGAAACAGGGAGGAGAAAAACATGGCTCTTCTTGAGCAGGAAATAGCTTGTTCAGATTTCTAAAAGGCATTAATTGGCCTTGTAAGAGTTAATTTGAAATTAATTTCTCTGCAATTATATCAAGGAGAGATAATGCATTCAGTATCAGCTGAATTATTAAACTTGGTTTCTAATTTCTCATTTGATTAAATCACAAATAAAACTACTGATGCAATCAGCAACTTCTATATCTTTTCACGTAAAGCTGGAACCATGTAACAACTCATTTCCCCTCCAGCTGACTTTTACTGTGAACTCGTTTATAAACTGGGTCAAATTTTTTAAGGTTTGCATGAATTTACATCTTGTGGTCTTATAACATTAAAGAATCAGAGTTAATGTTTTTGTCTGTGGAAAACTCAGGAGTATGGCAGTGCAATATTGTTTATATTATCACTTTTTTTTTTCCAGTTCTATCACAGGAAAATGTAACTCTGAAGGCTTACTCTGTATCAATGAGAACTGATATAAATATAATCTCAATAACATTTGAGGATATATTAAGAACAGCTTTTTACAGTTTCATAGAGAAGCTTCCTTAGGTGACTTCCCACAGAAAATCTCTATTTATGACATGGTATTATTGATATTTAGACTATAAATGTGGTTTCTTCCATCACCGTGATAGATTCCTCCACAGATGATGGATCTGTGTGCCTTCTGAAAGTGCTATACCAACCATTATGTTGTTTTTGGTGGTGGTCTGGATACCATTTTTTAGGGAGCTGAGTGAAATCAGATGTTTATTTTGGATAGGATTCATATATTCTATTTTTCAATTTAGGGCATCTTCAATCGTAGAGAAATTCCTACTACAATCAAATACTTAATATGGTCCAAGCAGAAGTCACCGAGGGAATCCCAAGATGTAACACTTTATAACAGGATTTTACTCCTTAGATAAGGCTTTATTTTTATATGAGTTTATGATATAGCATTATCCTCATGTTTTCATTTGTGAAATATAAAGCTTCTGCTTTAGTCAGAAAGATGAATTCCACTTAAATGGCAGCAACCATTAAAAATAAAGAACCTAGTGCCCAACACTGGCTGTTTATTGAACTTGAACCTCCTCATGAACGTTGTGCCTAGGGGTGCTAGCCATCGAGGGGTCTCAATCAGAAGGCAACGTACTTCAGTGAAGACAGCTCTGAGCAGGAAATCAGCATTGATTTTTGGCTGTGGGTCTGCACTGGTAGTTTAGATAAAACCACTCCAAGTGTCAGTTTTATGGTCTATAAAAATGGAGATCAGGATCACCGTATGTTTTTTGAGGTCTGTGCCTGCAAAAATGGTATCAAATAGCAATAATGAAAAATCAGTACTGAAAAGTTATAGAATGCTTGTATCTTTTTTTCCCCATTGCTACTAAACCATTTGAATGTTTAACGGTAAAATTTGTATATGCCATCATGATTCCTGCCCTGACAAAGTAAGTGCCCCTAGAATTTTATTCCTTTAATTTTAGAAGAATATATTCCCCCTATAAACATCTGAGTGAGCTGATTTTACTGAGTAATCTGAATTTACTACAGTGGAATTCGTTTAGAATTATAAAGGATATGAATTTTTTAAAACAGGGGGTTGGAAATTGTTTTTTTTAATTAAAATACAGGATTAAAATGTGAAAAAATGTTCTGCTGTCTTTATAACATTTTCCACTGACTAACATGGAAAAGATGAGAAAGCATTTGATTGAAGGCAATTCACAGAATACCTTACTTTTCTCTCATAGGTACTATAAATGGCAGATGGTATTAGAGTTTTCTTGAAGGAAGATAATAGCTGCATAAAATCCTGTACTTCTTAATGGCCCATAAATTAACTACAGCCTTTGTACTGTTTTAACATGCAAACATATTTCTTTTGATAAATTGGGGGTTTTTTTATTCCTGTAAATGATACAGCTTATCTTACACACAAGTGGAAAATAAAATTCTCCTAGCATTTCTTCTGACCTTTACAAGTTCTAAAATTACTGCTAACAAAAATTTGTTTCCAATTTAATCTCTCTAATTATGATTATTCCAAGGCAGAGCTCTATAGACATAATGCCCATTGACATAATAGCACAGATTAGCTGAATAAGAATGCATCTAACAGCATTACTTGGAACAAAGCTACATCTCTTTATGTTCCTATTTTTCTATCCAAAGAAAAACAACATTGTAAGGATTTTAAAGGTTTTAACATTATGTACACAGCAAATGTTTTTATGGAAATCTTGTTAAACAAATTCCAGCTTGGTAGGAGAAAATAAAACTCATTAGTAGGTCCCTATTCTACCACAGTAAGTGTATAACTTCATCTGGCTGGTGCCTTATTCTTAAAGCAAAAAAGCATAGCTTCTCTCATCTCTAAAACAAAACCAATAATAACTTGAATGCCAAGGAAATGTAGGAAAATTATTATTTGTTTATTTTTTTTACATTATGATTTTGACAAGTTGTGGATTGCACCAGCGTAGATATTTATAATTTCACATCAAAATACACAGTAGAAGTGTTCTATCTCTTATAACATGTTAAGATTTAGTAAATATGTTTGGAAACATTTTATTATAAGGTGCAATATCAAATATTCTTTATTGACTCCTATAAAGCCATCTGCTCCAGGACCAAGGGCATAACCCAGCTGCAGAGTAAGCACTGAAACAAAAAAAGGCAGTTTTAAAAGCTTTATTGAGATTGCATCATTATTGTTGTTATATGTTTCACATTACTTACCAGTTCATTATGGGTTATCATGAACAATTAAAATTAGGCTTTGCTTGTCAGAGTAAATGAAAAAAATATATTTTGTGATACATTATCCTTCTCAAGTTTTATTTCAATTCTGAGCTAATTCTCAAATTTGGCAAGCTGCAATAGATTGCACAGCCAGTAGTAGATTCAGTGAGTTTCAGCCATGTTAGGATTGTTTTAGATGCACTCTCTTTAAAAAGATGCACTCTCTTTAAATATCTCTTTAACAGATTATAAACATAGCTTTCAAGTCTTTCTTTTTAAAATATTTTTTTTTTCTTGTTCACCTTTTGAAAAGTTAGGAAACCAAGCAAAAATAGCAAAATATGCTATTTTTCAATGAAAAATACTATTTTTTTTAAATCTATGTAATTGAAGATATGTTTTATCATTTGTTTAAATTTAGGTGTCTAGGGTCAAAAAATCTGCAAGAAAATGAAAGCAATAAATGTAGAACATGGATGGGGATTGTGTATATCTCTTTATGATTTCAGAGCATCTGCTCACACCTATTCTACAATCGGTAAACCTATGAACTTCCAGTGGCCTAATAATTTCATTCTTAGTATTATGCCAGAAATTGTCAAACTCTCTTAGGATCTATAGAAGGGCATTTTGCTATTTCTCTACCATAAAGCACCATATCTTCAGTTTGTAAGATCAGGGAGCAGCACAGGATCCCTTCCAGTCTCTTGTATTCTGAACAATCAGTCTCAGAGATTCCCAAATCAAGGAATTCGAAGTTTTTTGCTATTTAAAGATGTTTTTGAGTAACTTCTCAAACTATCATTGTTTGTTTATTTATGTAACTACATTAAAATAAAAAGATATATGTTTCTTTTTAGCCAGGATGCCAAGTGCAGTCAAAATAGTCCTCCAGATAAGATGTTTAACATGCACAGACATAACCTGCAGTGAAGCAGATGATAGGGAGTGCTGATTCTCCAACTAGTTAAGCTTGTTCTCCATTCAAAAAGGGACTATTTAAAGTCTTTCCATACTTTCTGTCTCCATTCAATTTTTAGCGATTCTCATCCTTTTCCATATCCATGCAGATTAACAGACAACTTTCTTCACACAAATCAATAGTTTTCTCCTTGCTATTTTCTATTTAGCAGTCTGGGAAGAATAAATTCATAACTTCTAAATTAAGATCTTTGGTTTTATAGCATGTGACCAATACTGAATTTCTTTTTGGAAATCCACTATTCACTTTTATTTTGTATTTTCTACTCTTATTCAAATGTAAGAACTAGTAATCATACAGGCAGGCCTCATGAAATTGCAACATGTCTTTCACTGATTTTTGCCTTACGACAAAAATGTCTGATGTTTAGTAATGAAAAGTTATCATATATATAACAGCAGTGCAAAATGTACATGATATATTTTAATATCCATGTTCATGATGAGGGAGTGGCCCATTCAAAATAAAGACCACTAGGACAAGTGCTTTGGAAATGTAATTTATCTCAAAATGAACTTCAAGCATAATCATAGTTACACTCACAAGTGTCACATTTTCTTTTTTTGCTACTGCATCTTAATTAAATTAAATTCCTAATGATCTAGGGCAGATACATCAGTATTTGGATTTTTTTTAAGCCATTGAACTTTGCATTACTTTCCTAATGTATGGCAATTACAGGAAGATCCATTTTGAATTACCTGGTGTGAATGCACTGTGAAGACTGAATGTTCAATAGTCTTAGAAGTTTCACATTTCCAGAAACATATCTCTCCTTCCTTCCTTCCTTCCTTCCTTCCTTCCTTCCTTCCTTCCTTCCTTCCTTCCTTCCTTCCTTCCTTCCTTCCTTCCTTCCTTCCTCCCTCCCTCCCTCCCTTCCTTCCTCCCTTCCTCCCTTCCTCCCTTCCTCCCTTCAACAAACCTTATGAACTAGCACAGCAAAGCAAAATACCTCATTACATAAATAGCTCTACATCAATTATTACTTTAAACAGTGTAAATATTTAAAATAGCTTCCAATTTCCAATCTTTTTTGTTCCATATATTATCATTTAAAACACAAGACCTTGATATATACTTAGTCCTGATCAGAATGCATTTACCTTTTTTCTGTCAAAGTCAAGATTTCTTTGAGTATGGTTCTTCAAGTGAGCAAGGAGGCATTTGTCCCTTAAAATCCTGATCTCTAGCAGTTTACACCTTGAAACTCTACTTCTCAAAAATGCACAAATGCTCTTGTGAAGTTCATCATATAATTTTTTTTTTCCCCCCAGTCCCATATGCTAGTAGTAAAGACTTGCATATGAGTACCAGACAAAGCTCTTGGGAGCACAATGTGAACTTCTTCCTAGTTCCCCAGACCAGAGTATTGGGCTTTTTAGCTATAATCCTCAGCAAGGTGAAACAGAATCCTAGCACATGTAAAAGATTTCCAGAAAATTTTCTGTGATCTGAGTCCTTTGTCTACTACCTTGACTGCTCCTTACACTTCTAGATAGGAGCTGATCTACTCCCATGGGGTTTTGTTAGTTAGATTGTTTGTTTCTTTTGTCAGTTGGGACTGAAATGAAGTAAAAGCATTGCTCAGTCTTCAAGACATTTAACGACTCTCAAGAGCAGGAATGAGTGTAAGGAGTTAATAAATATAGTGCCAGTAGATGGTGCTCAAAGCTGCCTAGCTGCCTGTCTCAGCTCCTCTAGGACAGAGATGGCTATCGGAGACTTCAGAGAGCTTCCCAGTGCAAGCCTCATCGTAAATCTGATCAAAGCATAGACCGAGGAATATGATTCCTAATTTTTCAAATAACACTGATTTACCACTTAACTTTTTAAGGATGAATGTCAAATACAAATCTTAAAATGTTCGAGTTCAGAACACCCTCATTTTCATCCAGATCTAGACCTTCATGGCTTATGATGTAAGATAAATTCCTCTGTGACAGTGATATGTGGTTTGGTTACATGAGATGGGAGCTGCCTCACCTCTGAAAAAGTCCACATTGTAGAAGGCGGAAGTGGTTTTAAATTTCAAGACTTAAGTATAGGAGTAGATAGAATGAGAGATAAAGCTGCAATGAGGAAAAAGCCACTAAAGTCATGAGTCAAAGTCAAAATTTCCTGGACAGAAAGCATAAATTATTATGATTGCAGTGATGGTTCAGAGAAGAGTGAAACAAAAAAGTAAAAGAGACCTTCAGATAAGAATATAGAAAGAACATCAACCCAAGAGTACATGGTTAGATCAAAGGTCCATCTGTGCTTGCATGGTGTTTCTGACTGTTGCTATTATCAAATCTTTGAGAGTACAGGAACAGAACAAGTAAGAGCATAGTATTGCTTCCTCTGAATATTTTCTGCAGTGGTTTGTTTCTCCAGGACTTTCAAAAACAGATATACAGTTGCTGAATTGACTATATGCAGCAATCAGATTTTGAATGCATATAAACCCTTAGTAACCACAGCATACTATAGTGAGACTTTCCACAGTTAAAATGACACATTGTGTGAAAAACTTCTACTTTGTTCTAGTTTAAGTTCTGTTGGTTTCATTTGCTATTCCAACACTATTCACCTTCTGCATGCAGTCAGGATTTTAAAAGCTGTATACCATTCCTCACTCAGTAGTGTTTATTTCAACCTGAAGAATCGTAGTTTTTTTAGTCAATCTTGTCATCTTAGCTCAGAAGACTATGAGGGAGGCATGGAAGTACTGTTGAAGTAAAGCATAAGAAGACAATATCTCAGCATAGGCTGTGTTTCTATACAGTAAAACATAAGAACTTTTGATCTAATTCCATTTGAGGGAGATTTGAATGTTCAGATTTCCATTCTGTGGCTTATGCCATGACAAATTCATGCTCACTGCCTTGCTGAATCCCCAAGGAGACTGAAAACCTATCAATAGAAGATACTAAAGAAGATTTGCAAGAGAAATAAGATCTCACGAATAGGGCATGTTTTAACTATCATATATTTGGCAAAGTTTTTCTTAGAGAAGAAGATCCTGTGCCTTTTGTAATATCTTTTAATTTTTTTTACTTTCCTATGATGTTCTCAACTACGAGAGCTAATTTACGTACTAGAATATGAACAGCTGCAAAACTTATTAAAAGAAAAATGAGAGACTTAAATAAAGAGGGTAGTAAACAAGACCAAGAAGTTCCTAAGGGAACTTCTGATTTAGGGAAAAATATTGAACAGGTATTTCTCAAGTAATGAAGCAGAATATATGATTACACAATTTCTTCACATTTGCACTTCATGAAAAATGAATCACAAAATAAAATTGTTAAAGTGTTCTGTAATCTTATTAAGAAAGGCACAGTGATAAGAAGTCACTTTCAATAAAAGAAATACCAGCTTAGGGCATAAATAGTATTAATTTCTTATTGCATTCTGTTTATATGTTGTAAATAATTGATTACTTAATGTTAATAGATAGTTTCTTCGCTTCTACCTTCTGTAAAGTTCTGTACAATAAATAATTTTTTTCTAAATATGGAGAAATGTCTAGTTTAGCTGCAAGAGATTTTAATTCTTTTTTCTTTTGTGCACAGAGACCTAGAAAGGAATACGTGTCCTCCAAAGCTGGAAATGTTTTTTCTTCCTGTTATAAAAAGCAGACCATTTAATTTAGGACACTAAGGAACCTTAGGCATATATTACAGTGGTTCTAGAGAGACCTATAAATCCACTGGTTTGTCTTCACCAGATCACCTCCCTCACTCCCTTATTTCATCCACTTCTACTGAGCTGCTAGAAGCCTGGGCATTTGAAATGGCTTTAGGCAGCCGTGAATCCAGACCTAAGTTTCCAGGAACTGTAATGTGAGCTTAGAAACCTAGTTTACATAGAGACATGGAGAAATTTTAGATTATATGTTATAATCTGGAGCTGAATCTCGTTCTTTGTTTCTGATAATGCTCAACCTTGAAATTAACGTGTATTTATATGTCTCATAAAGTACTTAGTGTCCTTATGGCTTTGTGTATGTATAAACGTTCATCTTTATTATATTGATTTTTAAAGTCCACATTAAATACATTTCTGAAATGTATTGTTTTCTTGCTATGAAATTAAACAAAAATGTAGTATTTTAAAACAAGTTTTACAAGGCAAAGGATTAGAAATGTCCATGTTGACTTGAGTATAACTACTACCATACCTGCACATTCATACTTAGTTTTAGTTCTAGAACTTCATGAAAAAGACTGTGTCTAGGGAAATGTGCAATATGAAGCATGCATCTCCTTTCACAGGAGAGAGACTCTCTCTATATATATTGCTACAAATTAATTTTCCTCTCAGTAAGGTGTCTTTGTCAAATCCTCAAGTACATCTTAATAACATTATTCTATGGAAAGATGTTAAGAAATCAAAATCTGTAAGAAGAATATGGTTTTGCTAAACAAGAAAAAAGACAGTTTAATATGGCATACACAAAGGGATAGATACAGAACATAATATCCACTGCTATTCAGGATAACTGAATAAATATATTTTATTGGATTTCTGTAAAAGAAGAGAAACAAATATTCAGGCAGCCTTTTGTTTTCACAGTGGCATTCAATCTCTACTCTCATCAACAGAACCTTGAAAAACATATGCTTAAGGACCTGACTAAGGACCTGTGTACATCTGTAAGGGCTACTATCTTCTCTAAAGATTATTATCTATCTCTAAGGATTACTTCGGTATAGAGACATCTGACAAAAATGTGGACACATTATTACAATGCCATACAGAAATGGTATTTTCAGTCCAAAAAGAATAATAGATATGACTATGTGATATATGGTCATCACATTTCTAGTCAAAATGTTACCACCTCACTTTTGTTGCCGTCATACATGTGTATGTTCATGACCAATCCAGCAACATAAAGGTTTTATTGCTTTATTCCTGATGCCACACTATATGCTTGGAAAAATGAGCCAGGCTCTAATCCACTCTGTGCATCCTTAATTGGATGATGCTTGTAAATTGTTTTGCAATATAAAACACTGCTTGTTCTTTTTTTCTTTTTTTTTTTTTGAATTCAGATTTATGAGTAAATGTTGCTTGCAGAACATTTTGGTTCAAGTCTGCGATTAGGAGACTCATAGAAAGAGACAACAGATTACTTTCATGGATTTGGAAACACCTGAAAGAGAACTTCTAATGTTATCTATTTCCAGATAAAAATACCCTGTTCAGAAAACCTAAGCAGAGCAGCCATGGCTTGAGCATTTTTTCTGTTATAACTTTCTCTTATTCTGATGTACTCTTTTCTCTTATTTTCCTTTCAAACTGTACTTATTGCTACTTCCACCAGAGCCAAAGGCAATAGACCTTCATACATTAGATATTACACTTTTAAAAAACGTCTGCTAAGCTTACACATTTTGGCAGATTTCCTTGAACTGTCAACTCATCATTTATTCCCTGTGAATTTTAATGTACGTTCTGGGTGGATCTTTCAGCAAACTTGAATTTGGGAGTGCACTTGAATAGGACAAGATTATTATGAATCAAATGAAAATCTCTAAAATGTTAAAACCCATTGAGATCTGAAACCTACTGAGAATTACCTAACTTATGGATTTAACACCTAGTTAAATGTTAAGTACTGTTAAAAAAAAAAAAAAGTGAGTAATAATGTGGTTACTTTTTAGTACCTCATTACTACCACACAGGAGATAAACAGTGAAGAAACACGTCCAATAGATTTCAATAGGTTTGTTTTTCTCTTTCCTGACTTTTTTCCTGCTGATAGCGATATCATTGTTCTAATAAATATCACAAATCTGATAGAAAGAATATGGAAAATATGGATATAGAAAAGAGATAAAATGACAAGGAGATGTTAAACTCTTTGTCATGTAACTTTGGACTTTAGCTCAAAACTGAAATCATCACCTCCAAATCTTTTTCTCTAAATGTAGATCAGTACAAAGTAGCAAAAGCACAGAGAAATCTGGCCATAAGGTAATATTACACCATTATGTTGGGTAATTTTATCCAAGCCAGGCTCACTGCATTTCTTTTTCATGGAGTTTTGTAGCTGATTTAACACATAGACTGAAAGAAACAAATTTATAATCTTTTATTGATTCTTCAAAATCTGAAAGTCATTCAGGAAAGGGATTTCCCATGCATTGTTTTCACTGAAGCAATGTGAGCATTTGAGGAAGCAAATCTCCATTTGGAAGCTATTATAATCAGATAGATCTTCTGGGCTGTCTCACTTCTGTGGAAAATTGTGAGGGAAGCAGAGGAAATTATCTGGTCCTAGTATTTGCTCAGGGTTTTAAATTTTTTACTCTTCTAGTTATATGAAGTAAAATAATGACAACTGGAAGAAAACAGATTAGTGAGAGATCTCAGCATTTTCTACCATTTTCACTCCAAAAGACCACACTTACATTTTCTTTTCAGGTATCGCTATATCATTGTGAAGCTTATTTTTTTTTCCAAAAAGCTGATTGTAATGGTATTTTTAAGAAATTGCTTTGAATTTCTGATTGATATTTTACACCAAAAATAAATCAAAACATTATTGTGTGAGGCTGATTTGTTGTTTTCTTTGCTTGATTGCTTAATTTTAATCAAAGCACTAAAGGAAAAGGGAGATAAGAGATCCAAAGTTACACTACATATACAAACTGAACACTGAAAAAAATGCAGGATGAAAAGCTAAACATAAAGACAGGAGATAAGATTGAAACCAGTGGAATTTGAATAAAACTATTTAGAAACTTGATAATTGCTGCCATGTCCTAATTACTGAAAAGGAACATCTGAACAACAATTAGTAGAAGCAGAATAATAAAATAATTGCCTGATATTTTTATTACTGGGGCTGTGCTGAAGAGAAATTTGGAAGTTGGACTAGATGATCTCTAGAGGTCCCTTCCAACCCTAGGGATTCTGTGATTCTGTGATATTTATGCTCACTGCAAGACCCTATATTACTAACTTAATTGCACTTTCCTATTTATTTCATTTGTAGTTTATAGGACAAATGTTGAGACAATTGTGCCAATTTTATTGAACGAAATACCGATAAAGTATTATATTTTTGTATCGATTTTCATTCAAGCACACTTATACACCATACAGACTGGGACATTGATAGTTCTGACATGTCCCAGGACACTCAGAAGTACGGAAAAACTGGGGAGATCTTTCAACAAACACAAGTATGAACCAGATAACTTGTTAAATCAGGTTTCGCATCACTGGCTGTGCAATAGAAAGGAGACAATACAGAATTCTACTCCTGTAAAGACAAATGGAATTTCAATTTTAACATTAGAATATGAAACCAGTTCGGTGAATCTTTCTTAAGCAATATATAGTAGGATATTAATTCTCAGCTATGAATGCACTTCTCTTAAAAATACTGGTCTATAGAAAATAGTGAGAAGGAGTACAAATATTAGTGCTTTAGGACCCTAATACCCATCCATTTCAATAAATACTTAGCTGTGTCTTCAGTGTAAAGATCAGCCACAGACTAGCTAATCTGCATGGTAGCAGTTTTTTTAGCATCATCACATTCAAACTGTTCTAGGAAGTCATAGAATGCCATATAACTTGGAACCAAGCATTTGGCACAGAAAATATATCTCTAACCTGTATATATATACTATTACTTTATATATATTTCTACGTAGAGAGAGATACTTTATGCCTATTATATTAGAGCCAAACAGTGATAACTTCTGAAAATTGTAGCAATATGTTTATATTAATTTTTATTCCAAAAAAAAAAAAAAAAAAAGAAAAAAGCGAAGAAAAAAAAAGCTGGATAAATCAACTGTCAATTCACTGCAGAAGGCAATCTTCTACCAATCAAACATGTCAATTAACTGTGAGTCAATGAGTAGACAGTGATTCAAGCATGGCACACTCCTCTGGTCCAACACACCACTTTCAAAATCTTTGCCCTACCAGTATCATTCATCTTTCTGTCTTCTATAAAGAAGAACAAGCACAAGCTAGTATGCAATAAGAAGCTTGCTTATTGGTATTAGTCCATTTTTCTGGAAGCTGGTAGAAGTCTTTGACCTCTTGTCACTATACATGAATTTATACTGCAAGTCAGTCATGCATCTCCCATATTATTTGAATGAAAGCATAACCTGTCACAGCTCGTTCATTGTCTGTAAGAGTGAGGTGGCCTACAGCTCTGGGAAATTGTGTGCTTCTGTATGATGTGCAGGAATTACACAAAGTGAATGAGGGTTTTGGGCTTTTTTTTCCCCAGCTGTAATCTTTCACTAAAAGAGCTCAGTGCAAATGTTATGATACACAAAATGGTCTGTTATATGCGACGAATACAACTGCCAACTTTCTATCACTCAATATATACTGCAGATAATCACCTACCCGTACCTGTACTTGTAGCAAGCAGTTCTGAAGTGCCTTTGTCCTTCTTAGCTCATTGCTATCTAGTGGGCTGTCTGCTGCATGACCTACAGGGTTAGAGAAACACAGAATGAAGGGAGGTGAGGACGAAGACTATTTACGTGCTACTTATTGTGCTTATTACACTTGTGCTTATTACAACTTTGATTTATTATATAATGCTATATAACACTGGTACATTCTAAGTTCTTTGGTCAAGTACCTGTAAAATTAACTTTATAACAATGTAGGCATGTTGAGAGGACTAGTTAGATAAAGGAATTGTTTTTAATTTGGTTTTGGAGATTTTTCTTGTTTCCTTCTGAAGGCTTATTCCTACAAATGGGACAAGTATATTGGGATTTTTAATTAGTTTTTTTCAGGTATTTCTGTCTGTTAATGGTTCTTCACTCTGTTTCCATTCATGAGATGAAACAAATTTCATCTGCGCTATCAAAACTATCTAAGAGGTTTTAAACTTTCTTCGATGCTGAGTCATCCGTGCCTTTGAAAGTTGTGGATTTCATTGCTGCTTTTTTCTATTTAGCACTGCCATCTTAGCACTGCCATGAGCAGCTATTTGTGCTATTGCAAAGCCAATTGATCTCTTTTCTTAGTGGAATAAGCCTGGACATATTGAGTGAGACAAAACTCTGCTGCATGGGCTGCATCTGATCCTATGTGTAAACAAACTGAAATCTCAGATCTAACCTACTATTCCAGTTCCTCTGTTGTTTGATGATTACGTTAGAGATGACTTCTGCACTGCCTCAGCAGTTAAAAATACACTTAGCCTGTAGAATTGTCTATACAGTGAGGCACAGGTAATAACATACTGATATCGCCTGCATTTTGGGTTTGTGGTTTCCAGTACAGCTTCTGTTCCACACTCACAATTCCTTGATGTGTTTCACAATGTGGGTTTTGACCATCCACGTGTAGGCACACTACAGCTTCCTTTCTCCCCTTACACCTGCCAAATGTCTTGATACTAATCAGGCTTAAATGTGAGTAAAATGCTCAACTATCTAGAGACTAAAGCATTTTGTAAATATGCAGAAACACATTCACAGGCTGAGAACTTTAAGGGGAAAATAGACACATAAGGTGCTTAGGCAGCAGTAAAACATAAAGCATGAGAACCTGAGCAATGGAATTTAGGGACTTAATTTTTGTTTGAATTTAATTCTGTTTCTTTTCTAATAAGGTCTGGTGCAGGTAAGGAAACCAGGCCTAGCTCTGGGAAGTTTCGCAGAAGACCACACAGTACCACCAGTGCCCCTTGATCTGCTTCGAATTCACTACTCCAAAGTAATCCTCTTTAAGCAGGCTACAAAACAGAAACTCTGAACTATGTCAGAATGATTGGCAGCTGGCAGATTGTCATGGTCCTTATTGGCCAAAAGCACCAAATTAAATTTCACCTCTCTCCTATATACTTAGACGCTGAGAAGCCAGTATATTAAATCACCATACATTCAAGACCCCTTTTAAACTTATAGCGCATGAAAAGTAGACAAGAATATACAAGAACAAATACACTTCAGGTTCGAAATGCAGCATTCATCATTTGGTCTAAAAAGGTGGAGGGAAGGTTGGACAAGGCTATTTTGGGATACAGAGATCATGAACATTTATCAAATTGGCCTGGGAGGGTCTGTACTGATTGCTCATTTCCAGTGAGGTCTCTGAATTTTCATAATGGGTTGGGAAGTCACACTCAGAGAAACGAGTCTGAGGCACAGGTAAAATAAGTTTGCATATAAATCTTAAAAAAAAGACAAATTACACCACCCCTCTACCAGTGCCATTACAATAAAGTTTGTCATATCATGATCCAGATACAGTCAGGATTTTGTAGGTAAGCACCTACCTACATAATGATCTAGATTTGTAAATATGGACCTAAATTATAAGCACAAGCTAAGAAGAATATTCCATAATATTGTTGTTCCCCACAGTGATACCTGCAAAACTTGTCTTTGAGGCATCAACAATATCTGGTTAGAATGGTTAGAATCCTTATGATGTAAGAGTCAAAAAACTGCCTTGAGCATAATTTTGGCTTATAGCTTTGTGATACGTTCATAACTACTAGGTTTAATGTTAGACTCCAGCAGTGTAACTCAAACCAAAAGTGGCTTTTATTTTTAACTGCTTATGCCATCACATAAAAATGATGACCTAGAGAAAGGGTCTGATTGTAGAAATGGTGAACTGCTGAACAGATGAAGCCAGAACGAAAGGGGAATTCAACACTCTCAATCAAAAATCATTGGGGTGAAATTCTGACCCTTTTGAACATAAAACTTCAAGGGACTCTAGTGAAACCAGAATTGTATGCTAAATCTCAGAAAGTAGGTACCCAAGATGAAAAGTACCCAAACTACGAGGTCCCTCCGGAAAACCTCTTTTTGAATGACATACTAGAATTTACACAAAGAGTCATTGTCAGAGTTGAGATGAACTCATGATTTCCTGGCTCTCACTGATTGAAAATACTCTTTAGAACTGGCTAGCATGGCAATAAAAGCAAATTTTGTACTGCAATCATTTCTGATACTGTGTTCAACTTTATAAAATATGTTCCTTGGGGGTGAAATTAATGAGCAACACATAAAGACTGGTTATTCACACTTTATGCAGCTGCACTTACGAGAGGATTGGGAAAGATGAAATCCAGTCTCAATACAGGGCCATGTTGTGATGTGGCCAGACTTTGGGGTTTTGTGGCTTTCATAGACTGGAGTAATAGCTGCTGAACCACTGCATTCTGCAGAGAAGTTCCACGATCTCTCCGACCTGTCATTTTGCACCTTTTTTTTCATTTTCTTTTTTTTTTTTTTTTCTGAACCTATTCCTAAATTCTATGCTTCAGCTCCATTTAAAGAAAAATCAGAGTTTCTTCCATGACCTTCATGAAAATCTATACAGAAGGAATCCAGTCTTTGTCTTCATAATGCTTTGTTAACAGCATCTCTTCAGGATCCTACTGGGCTTGTGTTATGTTGATGGCTTCATGTAAGTTACCCTTTGGCACTTTGTGGGTAATAATGAGATAATGAGATGAGTGTTTTACCCATCATTCATATCTCAGGGTTTAACATAAATACGGTTTCTCAATTAGATGGGAGCTGTGGAAGCAACCAAGTTATCTTGAAGGGATGTCACACAGACATGACTTCCTGTCCTTTTTTTTTTTTCTTTGCTCAGGAGGCTCTTGCACTTCCTTTAGACCTACATCTCTTTCTTTTGGCAACGCTCTTATCTCTTATCTGTGATTATTTCTAAAAATGTATGAAGGAAAGGAAAAAAAAGCCATAAATATCTTTGTTGAGAAGGGGGCTGGGAGGAAATGAGGCCAAATGTTTCCTTCTCTTTTCTAGATATGCCCTTTTCACTGTACAAGCTTCCTGCTGGTTAGGCATGATAAATCATAAGATAGGTTCTCAAATGATGTCAGACAGTTTTGTTAATTAATGTTAATTTGTTCAGGCACTAAACAGTCTTTTATAATATACACATACAATTCCTTTGCTCTGGAATTTGTGTTCTGAGATCCAAATCTTAGAAACTTCATTAAAACAAAATTTCTTCTAAAAATCAATAAGACTTTTTATTGCAGAAGGATGAACAATAGAACTTGGTCACAAGATAGAAAAAACAAGACCAGATATTCAGTAAGTACATACTTGTAAAAATACTTCCTCTTTTAAATAGGGTTGGCTAGTTGTAAATAGAGTATTTGCTTGTTCAATCCTGGCTTTATTGCATTTTTAAGTAGCCTTCTGTGACGAGAAGTTTGGCAGGATTCCTGCCTCATAGGGTATAATTTACAGTGCATTTACATGCCATTTTGCAAGCTGATGGTAGTATTTTCCAAGAGATCTCATATCTACCTCTTATCTCTACCCAAGTTAATATTTACGTTAGCTCAGCTTCAGCACTGCTAGCTCACTTCAGTACTACCTTGATTACAGCACGCACAAGATTTCCAGTACGGGAAGCATTTGAATATGGAGTGAGCTCATCACACCTTTAACAGCATAGACATGACCGTGGTAAGGTGGCAGAATCTCATCCCATCTCTCAGGTTTTAATATTCAATCCTTACTGTTTAACTGTACCATAGCAAAGTGCTTAAAAGGAGAAGGTGGATGAAGAAGAATAAATTTACTAATATAGAAAAGGCTGAGATTTCTAACCTCGCCTTTAAGCAACAAACTATGAATAGCCCCCTCAAACAGAGTTTTTTAAACATTTCTTTAGAAAGAAAACAGATTTAGTTGTTGGTGTTTTGGAGAATTACACCATGCTTTATTATTATCCTGCTTATAGACTTCTTTGGTGACCTTCTTAAAATACAAAAGTTAAATACATTATAACACCCACTATTATCATCCCCTGTTCAGCATGCTGCTTTGTTCCAGAGGAGGATACCTAGATGAAGGCACAGTTTGAAATGCAGCTCTAGAAAAAAAAAATGTTTTCATGTCACAAGTAGGCGGTATCTTTTAAAGCTCTGCTGGATTGTCCCACCTACTGTGTTTAACAGTAACGTCTAGTGGTTGTGTAGAAAACAAGAGCTCTTTATGACTTATGTTAACCACATTACAAAATAATCAATTTAAATAGAAATGGCCAATGTTTTTAAGAAAAATATATTCTTTCTGAAAAATGTTCATCTTGAATTTACTACATTTGCTTATTTTCAAGAATAATCCTTTATTTTTATATTAATATTCACAAAAGATGTCTTAGAGAAAGAAAAGTAAAACAAAACAAAAAAAAAGAAAGAAAAATAGCAAGATTTCCCTTTGGTTTGGACCCTTTATTTGATTGCATTTTAGCTGTGGTTCAAAATAGATCGTGTAGACAAACACTATTTTTATGCTGTCTAGTCATTGTCAGTACTGACTAAAGTCTTTATTTTTCTTATTGATATAGAGTGATTTATCCTTGAGAGTTTACTATTAGGACTAATATTTTTCAATGCATTGGCAAGTTTCTGAAATATTTCAGGCAATCTCATTTCTTCAAGACATTAGGAAGCCTTTCAAGCCAAGAAGAGAGGACAATGGTGGATTGTTATTCTTCAGAGTTATCTTTATGAGAACCAAATTAAATTTTTAGTTGAGTTTCAGTTAATAATTTTATCTTTTTTTTTTTTTTTTTGAGGGTGGGAGCACAGTCTTAGGAAAAATTACATAGCAATGAAATAAAAATGTGTGTTATCAGACTCACTGGGAAAAAAAAAGTATCTACATATGCTTCTACATTCTACAGCTATTTTTTTGTATTCATATGGAAAACTTTTTTTAGAGGCTACTATACAATGTGATCTTTCTGTGTCTCACAAGTGTCAATTAAACTGTCACATCACACCTATGCAGAGGATATAATATAAATGTAGGAATTTGCTTATATGATTCTGATTAAATAATTGTTTTGTCATTTTTTTTCGTCAAGAAAGGTTCTCTTTTTCTAGATGGTTGCTGCTAGTCTAGTAGTTATCACTATTATTTTTTTTCATTAAACTTTTGAGTTTACTGAAGTTAATCAGAAAGTTAGACACCTACTTTTTCTCCATAATGTACACCCTTTAACCCTTCAAAATTTACATTTTTCTTTTCAAATCCTAAAAGGATTTTTCCCATATGGCTGCACAATTAATCTTACAATTGTGAACCAAACACATTTTATAGAGCACCAGCTTTTTTATCCTCTTGCTAAAGATATTTTCTTTGCAGTGTTCTATCTCTTTGTAGAAAGATGAATTAGAGATGACAGGGAATCTATAAAAAGAATATGCCATTTAGCATGGTAGACTGTGTTTTATCAGAATAAATGGTGATATCTTGTTTTCTATAATTACATCCATAATATTAAAACATTATGATAAATACAGTAAATTAGGTATATTTTTATTTAAATAGAATAAGAATACTTATTGCATTTAAAAATACAAATTCCAAATCTTGGTGATTTTTCTCAGGTAAAAAATGCATATTTTCTATCACAAACAACCAGCATTAAAAGGATAGACAATACTAGTATCTTTTTTGTACTTCTACCCTTCAAATATTTTTACCAGATAAGAATATACTCATAAATGTCATTTTCCTAGAAAAATCATATATCCATAGTCATTTATCTAGATTATACATGTGACCTTTTGTTCATTTTATCTTTTGTCATAAACCTGATATTTCATCATCTTACTCTTTTTTTTCCTCTACTCCTAGTTCCTTCCAGTTTCTTTGTAACTGTTCTGAGAAACTAAAACTGAACAAAGAGTGCAGGATACAATCTAATAGGAGTGTACAGAGGAGAAATAGACTATAAACTGTCTGAATGTATAATCAGAAGAAGACAAAAATTTCTCTTGCCGTCATTCAGGATTCCGATGCTTCCGAAAGGCGTATAAAAAGTTACCTTGCTGATTTACTGCCTTTATGTCCTTTATTCTGACTGAAATAGGTGAATCTCCTTCAGTTATTAATGCCAGGCAGCCTAGTCTGCACCATGCGCTGCCCTTGATCCACTGCTGAAGTTTCTGGGGGAAGATAGAAATGTTTCACACAAATGTCAAAGTGGTTATGTTACTACTGGCTTACCAAGACAAAACAGGGTAACTGCTGTCAGCCTTCTCAAAGTACAGTTGTTCTTAAGACTGGCCAGAAATAAGTCATGTCACTTTTCAACAAAATAAACTACAGACAAAGGGAAAACAAACAGTTCACTGAGCAAGGCCAAACCACCGGTATTAAATAGCTGTAGTTTGTACTAGTTTCTCTTAATTGAGAGTTTGGCCCATATAACCAGATATGCAGTATATATGCATATATATGCAAAGTTTTGAATACTGGGAGCATTTAAGAAATTGCTAGAAACTGACATTTGGAATTTATAAAACAAATTAACTGAGAGAAGGTTGCTCTGAATGGTAGAGCTGCAGAGTAGGGGAGAAGAGAGGTTTTTCTTTCACTAACCACCAGCTCCAGGCGACTGTGTTTCATACTCCAAACGGGAATCCAGTGAGGTAGTTTGGAACAGAAGTGCCTAATATAAGAATCAAATTCCAAGATGGCTTACAAGAATTTATTCTTAAGATCACAGGAGACAAAAGAAAACCTGTGGAAATGTAAACTTGGGAAAAGTAAGCCCTATCTCCAGAAATGAAGTTGCAACTAGAAAAGGTTCATTTTAACCTTGGGGCAGTGTACTAAATTAACATGAATTTCAACCTCTATGGGCAATTGTTACTGGTTAGATATGTGGGTAGGAAAGTTGCAGGAGCAGAGTAAGGTTTGCAGGGAACAATTTCTTGATATGATGATATCTGCACCTTGATATTAGACATGAATTTCCTTTAAAGGGGCTCCTCTCTGCTGTGAAAAAAAAAATGATGCTGAAGAAACGGGAACATGAGATAAAGAAGGACAAGGACCCAGCATTAGTACATTGGTTATGGGGAATGGGTGAGAGATCATGTTTATTATGACAAATTATGTCTCAATTTCAAATTAGTATGGGCAATTTTTTCTAGCCTCTGCCACACCAAGTAAACATGAAGTAGTAGTCAGTCCTTGTGATTTCAGTAGAAGATCATATATTTTCTACCTTTTGTTTTTCTGTGTGTGTGTTAGAAAATTCCTGCACTCGGCTCCAGGGATAGATTCACTTCAGAAAATTCTTATTTCATGAATAACTACCTACCTAGTTGAACATATAGTCTCAAGCCAAGGTCTCTATTTCGGTGTCAGAGAAAGCTGCAAACCTCTCCTGAATAACCTCTCCTGCTTTCAAGCACTTTTTAACATTTGAAGTATGCTTAAAAAAAAATCTGCATTACAGTAAATTCTGACTTCTCCTCATTTCCTAGGTATTAGTTCTGCAAAGCTTCCTAACATGGTACTGTTCCCTTTTGGCAAATTAGAAACTTCTTCCCTTGAAAAGAATCATGAACTAATTCATCTACGAGGGGATTCTCCCTGCCTTACATCTTGGGGCACAACAGCACTATTATATAAGTATACAGCGTTTTGCTCTCTTTACTTTGAAACTAATCACACCAGGCAGATGCTGAGAAACTAAGTTCTCCCGTTGTTTCTTTTGTAATAGGAAATCAGGGTCCAGGTTGGTTGTTTTTTTTAATGGCAAACAAAGTGCAAACAAAGAGAAGAAATTGTCAAGGTCTAAAGGACAAAGATCTCCTTACATGCCAATATCAGAGGCTCTCAGGAAGGTTTGTCTCAGGAATCTGTTCATTTAGTTCCTGTCCATCTTTTCTAGCAAATATTGCCATTGCCTATAGCACTGAGCTCCTTTGGCAGATATATACCTTGTACAAAATATGTTTTAAATGTTTTGCTTTTTAAATTTCACTAGTCCATTCTTTCTCCTTGTATTAATCAAAAAAATAATAAAAGGAAGAACAGGCTTATCTTGTTTTTCCACTGTGTCACCAAGACAATAATGTTTAAGAAGATGAACTTTAGCAGTAAATTGAAAGTTAGAGAAGTAGCCCAGCCCATAACCCAAGTCATCCCATAGACAAAATTTTCCACTGGAGTAAAACTGATACAGATCTCCTGTGCAGCTCTCTCTTCCTCACGTGCATTTAAAGCTTTATCATTTTCTGTATAGGGGAGAAGCATTCTCTGAACATTTCTAAATTTGAAACACATACTCCATGTGCTCTACAGTCAGCTCTATTATTTGTATTTTACATTCATTTTGGGTTTTGACACTTTTCCATTAATCATGTTCTCTTTTCAGTTGTTATGAGAAACGGGTAAAGGAAACAATCCATTTATTTAAATACTGTTCTTTATTTTGCTTGCTTTTTTATCTACTTGCTTAACTTTGCCTAATGATTTTGTATTTCTTTTCATATGAAGGCTTTTGAGTACTTATTTTCCATGTGAGTGTATATTTTACTTCCTTCTCCTTAATATGGTGCCATGCTCAGTACTGGTCATCTTCACCCAAAACACAAAGTTACGTAAGTAAGTGACCTGCAGTCCTGCTTCAAGAGCTGGGGATTTTATCAGATCACATTCCCTACAGCTTCCAAATCTGTCAAGATTTCAAGTAATGGACTCGTGAATTGTACCTATATTAAAGCCTTGAAAACAAATGTGAACTGTCAGAGAGAGTCAATTGGATCATCAGTACTTTCATTCTGAAGCATGAAATATCATATATTATTTGGCATCTCACAGAGAAATGAATGCTTAGTATGAATTGTGTTTTATTTCTTATCAAAACTGTTAATTCAGTTTCAGAAAAAAAATGAAAGCTTTTAATTGGCAGCCCAGAAAGCAACTGCTGTAATTTCTGTAGCCTTTGCAATAACAGAGAAAACATTTAAGAGTTCGTTACCCTAGGAGCAGAGCCCCATGGAAATAAATAATTGTTTGTTCACATGCATTAATAAGATTAAAAGCGACATTGATTTATTAATGATGGATCATTAGTAGTGAAGGCAAAGGCTAAAATAACCCTGGGGCTTTATGCTAAAAGATGTCATTGTAGCTCTTGTTATTACTAACATATGTTAATCAATTTAAACTGAATTCCCGAAAAAGTTTGACTATATTTAAAACATGCAATTTCATACATTATTTCTGACTTTAATGTACCAGATGCATTGCTCATGCAGGTTGGCATGAGTTCATTCTTTTCAACAGAACTCTATTAATTTATTCTACCTTAGGATCTTGTTCATTAACAACATTTACCCTATTTGTTATAATATTGCCTCTCCATTGCAAAATTCTCTAAAGAAAAATATTTACTGAGTCATTGATATACTGCTTATCATAATGTTTATTGAAACTCAGACTGCTTAAATATAAGCACACTCTAAATGTAAGAGTAATTGTCCATCTGAAAAGAAAGTGTAATGTGTTATCATGTTAAAAAACCAATATTTTAGTGAAACAAACAGACAAACACTGAGCAGATTGCTTATTTCTTGAACACACTCAGTTTACTTAATCTCATTTGCTTTGGTAAAAATTGTGTTTGCATCCACCTAGAAAGTAAATGAGGCTTCTCCTCATGTAGAAGAACCAGTTATCTTTCAGAAGTAGCATTTTCCATATGGAAAAATAAGCCAGTTTGTTAACACACATAGTTGTGGGGGAGGAAGGGTAGGAACAAAACCCAAGAGGAAAAGCCAGATCATGGTTTCTTAGGCTTATCCTTTTATGCTTATATACATATGCTTTCATTTGACATCAATTAATTTTATTACTTGGAAAACATGCCATATCATTTTATAGATTATGCAATTACTAGTATTGAATTGATAATTCTGGACCATAAATACTGTATCAGCTAATTAAACTGAGTAGGAAAAGCAAGTTAAAAGATGTATCTAGACTTAGAGTAATAACATACCTGGGGAGAAATATAACACTTGTATATGGAAAGCAGAGTTTTGATAAAAAGCTTTCTGACATGCAGCTTTATACTGCAACATTCAATGATTTTTTGCACTCATTTCAAATGCTAAAGAATAGTCTCCCGCCTGTTTGTGTATTAGCATCATATTCACACTTTATATTGATATTTCACCTAAATAAATCTATGTAAGTTATAAAAGGATAGATTTGAAAAATGTACACTTGTGAATTTTGATTTAAATACTGCTATGTAATTGAACTATTATGAAAATGTGACTCCTTTAATATACCTGAAGGATTAAAATAATATGCTATAAAGGAAAATACATCAAAGCATGCCTTAAATTTGCACTGCAGTAGCTGAATATACTTAAAATACGTCTTTAAGTCAGTAGGAATATTTAAAGCTGAAAAGGGCAAAAGCATGTGACTGGCATCTCTCAATCAGATATTGTAGCTGCTTGCCACAATGCCCGTGGAAGGAACATCAAATGAAAGGGGTAGGCAGGAATCGGCAGGTGGCTACACAGTACAGCCAAACCTCAAATATCTATTATTCAAAATATTTACTTTTTCAATCAGTCAGCTGCATGCTGTCTCATATTTGAACAAAGCATTCATTTTCATCTGAAATGCTATTGATTTGGGGAAATGATTACACTGAAACACAGCCTGAAGTATGATGTTGTGTTCCGGCTTCTACACCCCTCTTCCTCCCTGCCAAATCTGGGGAACCATCTGACATCAAAGAGAACTGAGGCTTTGGTTCTTTTGTTTTCTTGTGCAAAACCACATTGAGGTACTTGCAATTATCAAAGTTGTTCAAAGTCCTTCTGCAGAGATAACCAGCAGTGATCTGTCGCAGCTGTCACATCTGGGCTTATACTTTTTAAATGAACTTCAGATGTTTTTAATGTATGCCTCATACTTCAACATAAACTTGCTTTCGGTTTTATGAGCTAATAAATTTAGCGAATTAACTGAGCCTATAAAAACATTAATAGTGCAGATAAGTATTTAGAAAAAAATCAGGTTACCTGATGTGTGAATGTAACAATTGTCTATTTTCACGTCCCCTGCATAGACACACTAACTAGAGAGAACATCTCTTAGTCTTTCATCTGCAGAGTTGCTAAAGATAGTATGAAGAGTACCTTTATTGTATCTTAGTTTTTCTTGGCACTGTTAGGCACAGCATGAAAGTAAGAGATATTTGGCCCTTCATATCCAAGTTGTCATTTGGAAACTTCAAGTTTTGGTTTCTTTCCTGCTTCCAGATGTTTAATTTAAGCCATGTCACCCTCCTTTGGCAGTGAGGTCATACCCCTTGCGATAACACCAAGGTTCTCAAGAATATCACCCCAAGTCAGTGCCGTTCTCTCCTCTTTTATAAATGTCAAACAGCGACAATATAGGAACCTCTAGCACAGGTTCATGCAGAAAATGCTGTAATTTAATCCTCTCATAATGTAGATTGAAAAATAATAAGACTTGCCAAATTTAAACTTAGCTCAGCTTAATCATCCAGTCATTATAGTTATTCTGATCTCAGTCTTTCACGTCCATTTGCAGGAAACTGCACTGCTTGCTTTACAATTGCAGGCATTTTAGTTTCTGGTCTACTCATTCTAGACTTCAAAATTTTCATAGATTCGTGGTGATATTCTTTCCAGGTTATTATATTTTTTTTCCCTTTCTAGAACTGGGTTATCCTTGATAATGTACACTGCAGAACTATATTCAGGCTCAACTTCAAATGGTTGCTCAAATGCTTTCCATCAGCATTACCATTTAAGAGATGTAATGTCATATGTAATCTCTGGCTTCCAAACGTGGTAGAAACTATACTCTGAACTTTCACTCCAAGGACTCATTAATACTGAAACCCAAACAAAATAAGAGATCCATCTGTATTTTGCTCCTTCTAGCAAAAATGTATGTTATTGATGGCATCTAACACTGTTATAAATGAAGCAATCCGAGGTTACAGCCTTCATGGTGCTTATTCCCATAAAACATTTAAAAAATTACATAAAAATAACATAAGGACATGGTAAGCAAATTCTTCCTATTTAATTCCTAAGTAAGTTAACTACTGCAAGATTTAGGAAGAAGTCAGCTTAAGAAAATATATTATTTCTCTAGTTGCCTTAAATGTTCTTCAAACAAACATCTTCTATGCTAAATGATTGCTAGCAGAGGGATCACTATCACTCGATTCAGCTAGACAACATAAAACAGTAATGTGCATCTTGCTGAAGATGACATCCACAGCTATTTTGTTAAGATGTATCTGAATGACACCCAAGATGATAGAATTCTTAAGCTGAACAGGGTTGGTGACGGTTTATGGATGGGAGAACACTTAAACTGTAATAAATGCTGAGTGAAATAGTAACCCAATTGAAAAACAGACAATCAAACAAAGCAAATCCTTTAAGATTTACCACAGATTTCAATGAAGTCAGGGCATCTCATTTCTTCTCTTCAACGGTAATTAATCTTTTTGTACATACTACACAAAATCTGAAAGCTCAGGTGTGTTTCTACTGGAATTGCCTTTTTCCAGAGTTTTCAACATCTTTGTAATTAAGAATTATGATTAACAATAAAACGAACAATTGTCTGATAAAGAATTAAAACATTAGTTAAGACCTATCCTAATAATTTCCTTCATGAAACCTAGGGCTGAATGATGAGAGTTGCTATTAGCTTACGTGATATAGTAATGTTGATTCATCCACACAAAGGCTTCTAGGGCATATTTCCCAGCACAATATTGGTGTTACTAAGGTAAATAGAGTAAATTTAGCTTTGACAGATCAGCACAAATCATACCCACAGTGATGACTATGATGTGAGATACTTCTTTGCTGCAGTCATGACAAGGAGTAATAGGTAAATAATATTTAATTGTAATGTAATCAGCTATGGCCACAGCCATTTGTGAAGTCCTCAGATGATGTCAACTGAGGTTTCTGTGATGTCTTCCTTAATGAATGTCAGGAATCATTCTGATTTATAATCTAGCGTGGATGGTAAAATGTAACAAAGCGAATAAAGACTGTGACAGTGGACTGACTGCGCTGGTTTAGAAGACAATCTTCATTGAAATGTGGGGAGAACTTAGATAAGCTTTGTATTTTTGGGTATATTGAACATGAAATCAAGTTTTTAAATCTTCTGCTCTATAGCATCTCTTTATGTTAGCACCCTTCAGTAAGCATTCTTGCCTAGAAAGATAAGATAAAATGTTAAGGCACAGAGTATAAACTTCTTTTATGGATAGTTAAGAATGATGAAGTATATGTCGCATCCCAGGAAAAGTGGGAAGAACTGATTTCTGGATATTTCTCTCTCTCTCTCCGTTTCTTTTTCTTTTTTCTTTTTTTCTTTTTGCTAATGACCTTAAGAGAGCCTGCAAACTAGGAGGAACAAGATAAGCAATTCTGGGAGGACTAGAGTTAGGAGAGCTCCTGACATAAGCAGCTAGGGCCAAGCATTGCTTGGATTTAGCTATGAACAAAGACTATTACTCCTCCAAAAGTTCCAGATGTGTCTGGAAAATCTGAAAATATCAAGTTGTTATATCTGTCCTATTTTTCCATCATGACTCTGTAAAAGGAAAATCTATATCAGATACTGAATAAATACTTTGTGATTTCCTGCATTAGTTACATATTTCAGATTTGATGCATATGGATTTTTTTATGCTAGCATAGCAAGCTGTCAAGAAACTGTGATGTAAGTAAATCTAAATCTAATCTGCAACATTCCTGAAACACAGATTTATAATTTTATTTCTACACTTTAGCAGGGCTCAGGTAATCTTTATACATCTTTTCAGACAATCCTGTCAGCTCTAAAAAGATTTCCTAAAAGCAAATAATTGCAGTCCCCTGTTCTTTAACATTTGAAAATCTTGCCAGTAGGTATATCACTGAAGATTTTTATCTAATATCTTTTTTTTTGGCTTAAATTATTTTGCCATATTCCTTCTTGAATAGAGATTTCTGTATATGACATGACAGGTGCTCGAATTCTGATTTTGCATCTCACCTGAGAAGCATTCATTGGAACGTATTCTTTTTTCTTGTATTCTGTATTCAGACAGATGTGTTCTACATGGTTACTTACCTTGCTGGGAAAAAAAATGGTGATTTTCATTGCCAAAATTCTACTCCTAAGTAAAAAGATTAAAAATAAGCAAGAGCAAATGCCCTAGCTCCCCTCTCCCTTCAGATTCATTACAAATCTTCTCTGGTATGTGAAATAGTAGTATCTTTTTCATTGAGAAAATGATGGCTCAGTTTTATTACTTTTTTATTGAATGCCTGGAAGCTCCTCTTCATTTAAACAGAAAGTATCTTTCACCATTGCAATTAACTCAAACCTTTTCCATGAAAACAGCTCAGTAAGTGTAAGTAGATGGGTTTTCAAATGGGTACCTATACCCATATCAAAACAGCTTTATATTGGTCTAAATTTGTCCACAGGAGATTTGATCATTACAAATTTTAGCTTTGGCATTCTTTATGCTAATACAAATCTGTGAATACTTTGTCAGGGTAGTTGACTGTAAAATGTTCAGATAAATACAGTGTAATAATAGAAACACTTATAAAGGATGGACAAAATTCTTGTTTCTGAAAATCAAAAGAGTGTATCTTATGGTCTGGGCTGCCCTTCTGCCACTTGAGCCATTAGAACAGAACTTACACATTATGTGGTAGTGAGCACATAAATTTATCCTTTTTCAAGCTAATCTCATTTTGTAATTTTGTAATTTTTTTTTTACGCTCACAGTACCTGAAATACTTGGAGGACAATGCTGCATCCTGACTACAGTGGATTTCCTAGAGAACGAAGCTGAGACTCTGTCCAGGTATTTGGAGGCATCAAGACTATTGGTACGGTTTTTGAAGATTTTGTAAGATGTAGAAAGTCAGACTTGCCATCCCTTATTATTTACAGGGAGCGTCCTCTGCAACAAGCTGTTCCTCCGTTGAATCTCCATTGAATTTTGACTCAGTAAAAACTATATTTTGGTTCCAAAAGAATGACCAGGAACTGGACAATCTGGAGATCAGCTTCCAAGATCAAAGCTTTGGATCAGAATACAAATTCCCAGTGACTCCCTGTGGAGCACTGGCACTGAAATCCAGACTTTACTATTGTGTTCATGGATTCATTTGTTTCAATGTCATTTTCTTCTAGCAGTGCTGTATTTATGGCTTGCACCTCTTCGTGATTAGTTTTAATTCATTTTTCCACAGATTTTCAGATGGAGGGGAATAAATAAGGGAAAATTGTTTTTACTATTAAATAATAGCTTGAAGAAGTAGTTTTATGCAAATAACATAAGGCTGCCAACTCTGCTTTAATATGCATCTTTATTTTCCATATTAATTTGTTTACATCCAAGAGTTGAACATCTATGACTTAAGTAAGTTCCTTTCCTCCTGCCAAAAATCTTTTTTACTCCATCATGTAAATGGAAATATTATCACACCCTCCCCAAAATACATAAGTCTACATGCATAGCAGGATATTGATGCTATATATCTCCCAGAACACTGTATGCTCTGGGGTAAGATATATATGCCCTTTTCCTATGACAAAAGAAAAAAGAACTCAAAATCAAATATTCCCTTCATTGCCTTCTGAGGCAGTGGTAGTATGCTATTAGAGAGACATGAAATACAACACCTCAAACTACTTTCATAAAATTATATAAACATTTAGTTTCTCTACAGGTATCTATTCTCTGCATTTCTGGCAACCAATAAGCTTCTCTCAGCTGAGCCTTTAGGTTCTAATAAAGAAGAGACTGTAGAAATTTTGCATTATGCCATCAGATTTCAATATGAACTGTAATGAAACAGATATGCTTATTCCAGCTATGTTAAAATGATTACTGAACACATGATAGGCTGTATGTCTTCCTTATTACCTATTAAAACCTAAAATTATGCAAATCCTTCTATTGCCTGTCTTTTACTCATTTTAAAAGCATTTAAATATCACATTAAAGGGGAAAAGAGAAAAGAAAATGAAAGGATTCTTCTGGCTTCAATGTTTGGATAGCAAAAATTATTCAAAAAGAGATTTAGTTGTCACTGAAGATAGCACCTAGCAGAATGAGTCACCTACCCCAAGATGCACAATAGTTTTTTTTATGACTTTGTTTTTCTGTTGTTTTTTCTTATTTCTTTTTTTTCCACATTTTGATCTTACTTGCTTTCTTCTTTTTTTTTTTTTTTTTTTTAAAAAAAGAAGTACACCAATACGTATACAATTTGCATGTCAGGGATGAGACACACACTATCTCAACACAGCAGCACAGCCAAGGAAATAACAAGTAACACATCTCTCATTGTATAATCTAGAAAACAGAGTTGCAAAGAAACATTTAGTGCTCTGTTTTTCTGTCTTCCCGCTGTGCAATCTCAAGTTCCTTGTAATAGACTCCAAAATATCACTCAAGCAGGCGATGCAGGAGATTGAAACCTATTAAGTCAGGTAACGCTTCATTTTCCATAGACCTCTAGTTCAAAAGAGGTCATTAAGAAAAAAAAAACGCAGTCATTTCTAGTTTAAGTACAGCTGACTTCAAAGTGCAGATTTTTTTAAGGACAAACCAGATTTTACACTAACACGCTGATGTACACAGTATCCTGATTTCTACATAAGGACTGGTAAGCATGCTGTCTGAATCATCACTGGATGAGCTGTGAGAGATCAGCTGGTTTAGATATTAAAGGAAATGGCCATGAGAAACCTTATGAAGTTCAACAAAGAGAAATGCAAAGACAGAAAAATTTCACAGATCTGCACAGGCTGGAGGGTAGTCTTGCAGGAAAGCACTTAGACTTTATGTACAGGTTGATTGTGGTTCACCAGATCACACTTGCGGAGGCAAAGAATAACCATATGTTGGACTGCATTAGGCAGAGTGTGGCCTGCAATTTTAGGGCTGTGCTCATTTTTTTCTCTTCCTCTCCGGTGATCTCCATCACTTTACCCATTTTTGGGCCTTCAGTAAGGCCCAAAGAGAAACATCAACAATCAAACTGTGCAAGTTTTGTGCAGGGCCAACAAGATGATTGGGGGGCTAGAGGACATGACATGAAGAGAAGTTTTGTATATTTTTGGCCTGGATGAGGAAAAAATAATGGGTGAACTAGTAATTGTAATTCTATGAGGCTGGCAGAAATCTTCAACTACTTAAAAGAGAAATTAAAGAAAACACATAACCATACTCTTTCTGGGGTGCATAATAAAAGTAGAGAGTACAATGTGTTATGTTGCAGCTGTAGAGTCTCCATTCCTGATTTCCAAAATTTAGCTGGACAAGGCCTTGAGCAGGCTGGTCTAACTTTGAAGTTAGTCTTAATCTGAGCAGAATATTGGAGCAGTGATTTCTTCCAGCCTAAATTTTCGTATGTTTTTTTCCAGCCTAAATTTTCCTCTGATTAGCTGTTCAGCAGTTCAAATCTTTATTTTTGAAGCATTTTTTACTTCTTTTACTTTCTCTTTAGCCCCTGCAATGGTTAACTTGGTCCAGAATTACCCTGTATTTTCTTTAAAAAAATGAGTACAAAAATAGCAAAAATTATATTTATTTGAAAGAGAAGACAGAAAAGGAAGAAGAATTTTACAAGAATACAAGAATTTTATGCTAACACATAAAATAACTCCTTTTAAAATAACTCAATACAAATCCATACATTAACTACCCAATGACTAGCACAGCATATATTACACATAAACTCTTTTACCATCTTCTGTGTTCTTCCACAGACCTGCAGTATTTATCTCCTGGGACCACAAAGAAACCATGATAAAAGTCAGACTTTCAGAGTCACCAAGCCTGGGGCAGCTCCAGTTTACACAGCACCTCCTGCCTGGGGCTGTGTCAAGCTTGATTTGCTGCTGTCTGCAGGTCAAACAAATGCTGAGGCCAATTCAGATGAGCTTCTGTACTTTAACCATGATTTGTTGAATTGCTGAGATGTACTCATAACTGCAAGGTCCAGATATTGAGAGGAGAAAATATTCTCTGTCAAAATGAAAGAAAGATTACATCAGGCTTTAAGATGTTTAATATTTTTCTGTTTTTTTCCTCTAGGAGGTGACAGTTATTGAACCAAAAATGTGATGTTTGCATGAAACTGACATTAAATGATTGGACAATAAATAAAATAGAATAATTCTTTCAGAAACTTAAGAGGTCTGAAAACATTTCAGGAATGATAGGGGAAATTATACATTTCTCAGGATAATTGTGTTTCTTGTGTTGATTATAAAGAACTGTGAAGATGGAAGAGCTAACAATGAGACGATCCAAATAATTTTTATATGGTAAATTAATGGTCGATAAAATTGAGGTGTAACTACCATAAAAGAGGTAGTTTGGGCTACAATCATTGCTTTTTTTTTTTTTTTTTTTTTTAAAATGTTTATCTCTGCAGTTAATGTTGTCTTTGTTTTCATGTAAGGTAATTATTTTTCCATAATCTACAGTTACACTCATAATCACTTCTGTCATATGAAAAATTCTTCCTGCTCCAGTTGAATTAAAATAGATATCTTTCTTCTAAAGCACATTGTATGTAATATCTTTCTTGAATAGCATACAAGTATTAAACGGTGTGAGCTTGGTTACGTGTGCCTGTTTCATTTCATTTTCAAAGGTGCTGAATTAACATATTTGACACATAATTGTATCAAACAATAATACTTTTTCTGATAATATCATTTATTGTTTCTTCTAATATTCAAGATAAATCTGTTATATTTCTTTCATTAGACCAGTCTGTAAGTCTAGGATTCTTCTTTTACAAATGTATTTAAACTTTATATATTCAGACTGCTCAATTACACACAGAAGCCTAAACTATATTATTTGCAGCAAGGATCCAATATTTCCTCATATATGAGCATGTTTAGTTCAGCATTTTCTGGATAACTTTTAGTCAATATCTGCTCTCACACAGAAAAAGCAACATACTTCACTTTCTACTCATTTTGACTTATAACTTCAGGTAGATTTAACAGCTGTTTCACAACTGTAACAATCTCAATGTGTAGAATGGAGAAGAGTTTTAAATGTGAGTGCTTAAATTCTGGAATTTCGTTCATGACTATAAATGCCTTATAGAAGAGAGCACCAAAATGCAGTGAATATTCAAAAACTCACAAGATGACAGTATAGTTTCACTATAACCCAGCCTTAACAAAACTGTTCAGGTATGAACTGTAGTAAACTGAATTAAGATATACTAGAATGGTCTTAGTATTTTTCCTAAATTTTGTTAAATGGCTAGAATAGGATTTACACTGATTGCTGACCTTGTAATGTTCCTTTTGAAAGGAAGCAAAGAATAGAATTTGTTCCACAAATTAAAACAATCCTATATTCAAACTCATTTTGTTTCCATAGTTCTGTTTTGTTGTTGTTGTTGTTGTTGTTGTTATGGTTGTTTTGGTTTTACTTAATTTCACAATAAACTCAAAGACTGCCGATTCTTTCAAAATATTCTTTTTTCCTTTTCTGAAATGCCAGGAATATGTTTAGTGGATTGTCCTGTAAAATCCTGAAACATGTTTTGAAACTCCTCTGATGTCTTTCATAATGAACAGGTATCAGGAAATGTACTTGCATTTCCTGTGAACAAAGATGCATAGTGCAGAAGATGCATGAAAAAGAAAACATGATGAAAAGAAACAGAAGCTGAAAATGATTCAAGTTGCACTTCTCCTATTTATGCCCTCCTGAATGCATTTCTGACCAGTTATTAATATCTCATAGTAGATGCTAAAAGCATATTAAAAAAAAAAAAAAGAAAGAACTTTTAAGCTTTAGAAGTCTTTCCATTAGAGCAGTGTTTGAGGAAGAGCCTATGCCCCAAAAGCCTCTACTTGTTTTATAGTTGGGTCATCTGGCCTCAGGAAAATTACCTCCTCTACAAACTTTTCTCCCTTTTTTTTTAGATTTATATTTCTTTATTGAGCTTAATAAACCACATACATTTGAAATATTCAAGAAGCAATTGCTGACTCTATCACTGATGCTGTGAGAAATGGGGAGAGTCTTAATTTTAACTTATCCTTAGCCCGCTTGAATTGCTGTGATTGTGTAAAGTGGTTTTAAAAATATATTTACCATGCCTTAAAGGCTCTTAATCAGTACCACTGCCATGGCAAAGGACCTTAGCATTAAATGAGAATCAGGCCTCCTGAAGAGTGTTTGCACAGCAGGTTCTCACTAAGGTTATTGCATTGCAGCTGCTTCGGCAGCAGAGGCGCATTTAGAAAATTCACTGTTAAATGAAATTCTAACCCCCATTTGCTTTTTACCTCATAGGACAATGACTAGCCAAATTATATTGAGACAATACAAAGCTCACAGATCCATAAGAACTATAATGTATCCAATGTATTCTCTTCCATCTGGGATGTGGTGCTCTTAATGTATAACAAGTCATCTAAGAGTGAGAGAAGATAATGAAGTGCTGAAGCATGTTTAAATACCTTAACCGTGAGGATTCTTTTAATTTCTGTTATAATGTTCTGGAAAGATCTTGTTTCTGTTCTGTGCTATATTTGAGTATAACTAAAGTTAGAGATAGATTTAAATTGTTTCCATATATCATAAGCAGGAAAATTAGAGTTTGGTCATTTTGAAAATGCCTCAAAAAGATAGAGAAGAGTTGGAAAGAGAAAAATCTCCTTTTTCCCATTCTTCCAGTCAAGGTTGCTGATTCATCTGTGTTTGGTCGGAATCTGTAGGGCTGCTCAGGGAGTTACAGTGGCAGAAACAGCACTGCCTGCAAACTACTTTCTGATGAACCTGCAAAGGATTTATTTGTAAAGGAAGCATAGAGTACTTGGCAGAAGGATGCAACACATAACGCCTTTCACACAGGATAATGCTGTGGATATTGTTAGGTTTGCCTTTTGAAAATTAAACATCTTTTCATGGGTGCTTTAACAATCAGAGAATAACATTTCATGTCAGGAAAAGTTCACTACTGTCACAAAAAAAACCCAATAAATTCAATGCAGCTTGAAAGAACATAAAGGTTAAGAACAGATTCATTCATATTTTTACGAAGAAATATTTATGTTTTGTATTTCCATTCAAGATCTTACTATTAAAATGTAGTAATATTAATATATATAATTTTTGCCAATATTTTTCTGTACTTAAGCCAATTCCTTCTGTTCTTTCCTTCTGCTTTCTTCTTCTGTCTTGTTCTTCTTTCCTGCCATTTATCTTATATCTTTTCATTCATCATTTATTATCTACAGCATATAATCTCTATTCATTGGAGACAAGTTCATACTTTGTAAGAAGTTGTTGACATCTAAATTTCTTCTTTTCTCAGTTGGTAGTGTGAAGGAACAAACATAGACTAATTACTTTCACAAAAATCCCCCTTTTCAGCCTTTCTGAAGGTATACTCAGTTCACAAACATCTGTGAAGTCATTTGTCCTTGAAAATTTTTCATTTAATCTTTTTGAGCTACCGCCAATAGTTTGGAATGACAAAATTTCATATGATTTTCCAAGCTGTCATGCTTATAGCCAATAAGACATCTGATATTAATACAGTCTTACCATATTAATCTAAGTGTCTCAAGTAACATCATAGCAATACAACTGCCAGTTGGGAAGCCTGGATCTTAATTTCAGAACATATGTGGCAGATATGGAGTCACATTGATAATTGTCTTTCTTATTCTTTCCATACAGCACAGTAAGAATAATGTAAGTAGCTGTTTTATTAAAATCAGAAGGATGAGTTATGTAGGTCTAGTATGTCAGTTTTTCAAAATAACTTTTCTTTTTCTGTTTCCATTTTAATATCATAACAAATCAAAATCAGTATATGTATATTCTTATGTATTTGAAACTTTGATGAGGTCTAATTTTATTCCTTGCTACAGACTCACTCAGGATTATTTCCAGCAGAGATATAGTCAGATTGCAGGAGTCAAATTTGCTGTGTTTTTGTGCTTATCTTCTCAGGCCAAAGCAATTGATATTCTGAAATACTATCAAATTTGAGTCATCAATATCATTTTACTGTGCATTAACACATGGATTTCTGCTTACAAGTTTATAAGATCTGTCTCTATAAATTATATTTTCATTCCTCATTCTTTCTATTTTTATTTTCTTAACAAAGCTAAAGCAGGACTGGATGATCAAAACACACTGTCCATCATTCACTAGCAAATAAATAAGCCAAATAAATCCCAATCTGGCTTTAATTTAAATGTTTAGTTTAACTGAAAACTCTGTCAATAGTAGAAGTATAGTGAAACAAACCCAATTACTCATAAATGCAAAATGCATGGGGTATGTACTTCAGCAGCACTGCTCGAGCACAAAGCCTTTCTGCTTGAGGTTACCAGTTATACCTTGCAAAGATCTGTAGCAGTAGAAGTAGATAAAATGTGGTAGATATTTTTATAATTTATCTGAATGGATATGTGTTACATGCAAACACATAGACACACAGAGAGCAAGGGAATAAAAGAAAAAAAGAAAAAATAACCATAATGAGATACTGTAAAGATGTTGAAATATAAAAATAGTATCTTTAAAATATGTACATTATTCCTAAATATTTCTTCCATCTTTTCACCTACACATTTATGGAGAAACATGCAAGGTATTTTAAAAATACATTCTAATTTTCTGGATTGCTAGGAAGATGTTCATTGAAGTTTATTAATTCACTCTCTGAATCTTATCTGCACTTAAAATCAAAGTCCACTGATTGGATGACCAAGTTTTATCAACAATTTCCATGGGACAAAAATTTTAATTGAATATGAATTTTTGTCAGAACTTTTTAGAATGTCTTAAATAGTTCATAAACTCTCCTATTTTAACTAAGATTTACATGTATTGACTAAGACTGGTGAAAAGTTATATTAGAAAACAAAGATTTGTTTTCAATTGATATGTTTAAAATAGATATGTTGGGATTTTTTACTGGCTTTTCAATGTTTTTTTCTTCAAAATCTTTTATCATAGCCAAAATAAAGTGAATGTAGAAATGTTTTATTTAATGGTAGTGTTTAACATAAATTAGAATTAAAAATTATCTGAATGTCTAAGTACAATTTAGAGAAAAAAGGTAAAAATATTTTTGAAAGAGGTCTTTTCAATATGAAAATAAGGTTATTTGTCAAGAAGTCTTTTCCTGCTTTTACTGATATCTGAAGCAAATTAATCTCAATCATTACCTGATCCCTGTTACCTTTATTTCTGTACAGGTAGTATCCTGAACATTTTTCAAACTGGAATAGTCTTTATCTTGACCTGTGAGACTTTTTTTTTCTTTTGTTTGAAGAAAAATAATTTAAATATTCAGATGTTCAAACTCCATCTAAGTCACTGCGCTAAATACTTCTATTCATTTGGTTACTCATATTCCAAGGGATGAACGCTTGGCTCTCCTTCAGACCTGCCTAGAAGAATCAGCAGAATCCCTAGCTCTATTGTGAATCCCTAGCTGTGTTGTGATAGAACATCCATAGCAAGAAATTGTGAGATCACTTTCTGCTTGCCATTTTTGCTTCAGTTTCACATCTGTAATATAAAATATTTTCTTTTATCCCATTCTTTGCCATATTTTCTATTTATATTGAAGGCTTTTCCTGGAAAATCATTATCCTACCATGTTGCTATGCAATGGCCTTCAGCTTCACCTGGGAGTCCATAGAAGCTTCCGTGATATGAACACTGTTCAATGATGTGCTCTATCTGCAAAGCCTGATATTTATGATGACTATAGGTAGAGATTATTATTTTCTTCACAGTATAATAAATTCTGAGTTACATTTGGAATGAGGTGAGGAACTCACGTAAGCATTTAAGGGACACTCTCTTTTTTTTTTTTTTTTTACTCTCTATTCTTCCAAGATTGATTACATAAACCTTGCACTATAAATACAGTCAGTGTTTACTTTGTTAGTTTAATATTTAATATAGTCTTTCTTTATGTGACTTTGTTCATAAAAAGGTGTACCATCTTTTTTTTTTTTTTTTGTAAGGCAATCACTTTGCATAGATTTTCCAAAAGATTTCTTCCTATAGCTAGATTTAAACGAACAATTTATAAAGTATTAAAAAAAATTATCACAAAGGTTTTCAAAGAACAATAAAGTTGATCTAATTCTGAGTTAATATAATCTCCAGTAATTCCATAGCTGAAACCATCAAATACCAACCTATTATTGCCTGTTCTTAAGCACTTCCTTTTAGATTTTGTGAACTGCATCAGATCCAGGAGTTAGTTTTATTGCAGTACATTATAGTATCATAGATGGAGATTGATTTGATAATATGTAATGATTTGATTTCTAATGACTGATCAGATAAAATGTGGATGATATCCAGTTAGTGTTAGAGACAAACAGGAATGCAGGATAAATTTCAGGTCACAGAGGAGCTATGCTCTCAGGTCCCATTCAAATAAGGTTCCTCATTGCTATGAGCTAGCGCAATTGCTTCTTAGCCAATCAACTGAAAATATAAACTATCCAGTAGGATGACAGTGAATATATCTATAAGTTGATCCTTATGTGGGAGAAAGTCATGACATTTCCAAACAGCTGGATTTATAAGGTTGATTATATCCAGGCTACTGATATAATGTTTTTATTTTTTTCCTCCTCTATAAAATGAAATTTCTTTATCATCTTTCTCAGATATTTAACCTATACAGTAAATAATGTCAGAATCCATGTAACAGGAGTGTTAGTATGAACTTAAATGACTGTGGGTTTGTTCTTTGGGTGAGCAAGTAGAAATTGTGATTGTGTTTATTGTAATATAAGAAGAGACCTTTTTTAAAAGATGGTGTTTAACTCCAATTTTGTACAAAATTAATTCGTAGAAAATTTTGTAGAAAATTAATTTCATTATGTAAAACAGTTTTACCTGGTAATTTTGAGTGAGAGGTCTTCTTTAATGAACTCTTTAGGATGTTGCCAAATTCTAAATAGGTTTATATAACTGCCATTCCAGTATTCCTTCTAAGACCTTACCTCACCAGAACAAATATATTAAAATTAATCACTTTATAATCAACTGTAAATTTTTTATTTTTATTCTATCAAATCTTGAAACTTGAAAGAAAAGTAAGTGAGAATGAAGAAATATTTGTGAATATAGATTAGTATCTTTTATTTAGTTTTTCCTGAAAGGTTGTTTGAGACAGTAGTTAAGGAGTTTTTTTCTACAGGAGAAAGTTGAGGCATTTCTGAGTTTAAGTGCAGCAGTGCCATTTAACTAAAATGGCAGGGTTATCAATTTTAAAACTGTATAAAACCAAATGGACCACCATGTGGATTCCAGGAGATATTTGCTAATAATCTCAGATGTCCTATTTAGGTCCATTACGGAGGGGTTCATCCCTTTCTCAAAAGCATCTGGCATTGGTTGCTGTTAGTAACTGGATATTACACTAAATGGTATCTTTTTTTTTTCTATTATCAAACATTCAGCTAAGTAATACTCAGAGAGATTTCTCCAACAAAGTCAGAAAGTGAAAATATATATCTTTCAGAGAGGAAATGGTTGTGTATTTCCAAGCTGTGAAAGCATAAACATTGAATGCTTGAAGAATATAGAGTTTCTTATATCATATTCAACATATAGGTAGCCTTGAGACTGTGAAAAAGCTAAAGCACTATGCGAATAAGAACCTGTCTAGAAAGAAAACCAGGACAGTATAGAAGATCTATTGCCGGTATTGGCTGCTGTGGATTTTCCCAAGAACAGGAGTTGTGAAGATGTGTAGATATCCCAATGAAGAAAGAAAAGAAAGTGTAGTGCAGATCTTTGAAAGGTAACAGAGACACCCACAGAGAGATGACAAGAGCTAAGCGCTTGGCTACAGAATGAAAAAACAGTCCCAGCTTGCTCTGCTGGAAATCAGCTGACAAATCTGGCTAAGTGATTCAGTGTTTCAAAAACAAAAACAACAGGTACAACTTGACTTTCAAGCTTTGCTCTGCTGTCTAGTATATATAGGTATGAAATGAGGAGATATATCACATTTAAAAGATCATTGAAACTAAATAAAATCCAAAACTAAATATGAACCAAACTAGTTAATTTTGTCACTACTTTTAAGACTCTAGAATCTTTATACATTAAGTTTAAATAAGGATTTTATTTTCAACTTCATCATTAGCCAGAACTTCCCAAAGGTTAGCAACATGTCGTATTTGTAAAGCTGCAGTAAACACCATTGAGGCTGCAGTAAACAAACATCATGCATAGAAAAGGTGGACTCTGACCAACAGCAGATCTGGTAGAATCCTCTGCTTTCATTCACATTATTGATAAAATTTGTTTTGAGTAAATATTTTTCTAAATTAGATCAGAATTAGTCCTGATGTTATTACATTTCACATGTCCTTCTACTTGGCAATAAAAACCCAAACCAAAACCCCAAACCAAAACGTCAGAGTTCTCTCTCTTCTGATATTGAACAAATCGGAAAATGTTACTGAAATATTTCCATATTAGAGAATATTCTTATTTGACACTTTCTGGAAATGGTTAAGATTGGGGGGAAAAAAAAAGTGTTGAGTGAAGTCTTATCAAGACTTCTCAAAATTACTACAAGCTGAAAACTGAAATTCAACAGAAAAAAAGTGTGTCCATTAAAAGCTATTCCTAAGCCACCAAGGTTGTCCATTATTAACAGTTAAAAGTAAATAGTAACATAGTTCATTATTTTAAATCATTTTGTTAGAGATAAATAAACCTAATCTGTTCTAAAATATTTAATTTTTGCTATTTATTTCCCTATTTTTAGCTGCAGAAAATGAAATACTCTGATTCACTCTGTTATGTTCGCAAAATTTAATCTTCTGAGCAAGAATGTAATGTAATTGTAATGTTACATTGTAATGTAACATTGCTTAAAAATCCAAAGCAGAAACTTCTGTTGTTAGGATTATGCAAGAAATAACATTTTAAGAAAGACAGAAAGAGAGATTGTACTGCAGAATTTATTAAAGACCATAACCCAGGAAATTTTTTTTTTTTTTTTTTTTGCCACTGTTTCCATATTCAAATTCTTCATCTGTAATTCAGAGTAGACAAGTACAAATTTTCTGAGAGAATGTAAAACCTGCTTGCTGAAGAAGTCAGAAGTTCCATTGTTTAGAAACTGTCAGCATAAAAATAAGCTATAGCAGGAGTCCTGTGCTGCCCTCAAAAAATTTTGCTTTTATTCTTCTTCCCACAAAGCCACCTTTTGTACTTACTATGCCTGAATCCTTCTTCTAGCTAGAGCAGAACAGAAAAAGAAATATCTGTATCGTGACAACTTTTGATATTTCAAAATGTGCTTTTATTTTTTCATTCAAAGGACTGTCTTAACCATCTTGAAAAACAAAAAGTGTGTGATGTGGTAGTTCATGTAGTACACTCTAGCTTTATTATTAAAAAATACTGGTCTTAAAAATATTCAATGTATTGTGAGATTCAGTTTGCATAGCTCCAAGGGATTTTTTCATCTCCAAGTTAAGATGTGTGGGATTCGACAAAGATGTCCACATGTGGATGTGTAGATACACAGAAAAATACAGGACTTCCCTAATTCTTCTGACATTCAGTCAGTCTCACAGAGATGTTCTAGATGCTCTCGGATACCTCTAATCCTACTATGCACATATGTAGGGCATTCAGCAAAACTCACATTGGTGCATTCATTTTGAAGTTAAGATACATAAATGGAGGAGTTTTCGTGTGAAGTAGATGTCTAAGATTGCACTGTAATCCAAGGGCACCAGCCAACACCTTCAGGGAGACTTGAACTCTCTGTAGTTCCCCAGAACAGACTGAGTTGAATTCAGCGTCTGGTCTTTACCACTTTGAAAAGCTATTACATTTGGTGAGGTTAAAACTGTGGGAAACATTGATGGCTATTTCGTTTCAATTTCAATTTAAAAATGAGTAATTACTTCTTTCATTTTTTAAAAGTATTTTGTATACACAGCTTTTTAGTAAGCAACATAAACTTTCTTTCTAAACTAAAACTTTCTAAACTTTTCTAAACTAAAAGTTTTCTAAACTTTTCAATTTTTTTGTTTCTTTGTTTATGATTTCCCTTTCATTATTATTGAGAATAAAGGTTAGATATACAAGGAAGGTACCCTTTTATTTTGCACAACTGATATATCTTAAATGATGAATATTTTTGCTACAGGAATGTAATAGATGTGTGCATATAAATGTGTGCATGTGTGTGTATACATAGGCATAAAAAAGCATAATGATATAAACAGTTTTATAAAGATTTAAAGAATAATATTTAGAAAACAATCAAATTTTCTTAAAACATAATTCAGAAGAAGATTTAAAAAAATGTACGTGACAATTAGATATTAGTTTCCACGTTCACAGCAGGTATTCTTACTATATAACTTAGAATTAGAGCTGAAGCCCTTTAAGTCCTGAGTTCCATTTAAAGTATTGCACTGATACAAATATTTTTAGCTGGGAGAAATAGGTTTATATTGTGCTACAGAACCTTGTCTTTTTGGGGGCATCCAGGATGAGTTTTGTAATATAATAAAGAACAGGAAAATAATATGCACATTAGATTAGGAATCAGTGTATGGTTTCAGGAAAAAAAAAAAAAAAAAAAAGGCAAAGCCCTCTTGGACTTGTTAGAAACAAACATCCCCTGAATCCTATTTTGCATACTGTGAGTCTTTAAAAAGAGATGTCTGGGGAAAGCTGCCTCCAAGCTACTGAAATTGGCTCTGAAGAAGCATCACATTATGATGAGTTGGACTAAAGTGAGATTTAGCTCACTCATCAGAAGGTTTCCCTGAAATGATTTTCTTCAGATGATTTTCTGATGTTCTGAGGATGAACAACAAAACTGAGACCTGGAGGGTAAATTATGTCTCTACATGACACATGATCTGAGCTTTTTGCTCTAGCTAAGTATCATAAAGTCTTCCTCACCTGCCTGTATATTGAAAGCAATTTTATTCTTATTTATACTGGGGCTGACTTAGATTTTTTGTTGCAACATCACAGAAAATTAAAAATTTTCAATAACAGTATTTTTTGGTATAAGATGTCAAATACTAACTTAAGAAAATTTATACACAAATAGGCAACTGTCAGGTGACGCAGAATTCTGCATTTCATGAATAATGATGAAAACTCTTGGATGGGTAATAGTATAACAAGTAAGCTGGGATGATTAGTGAGGCAGAATAACTGACTATAAAACAGACCTGTGTTTACTTTACAGAATTTCATAACATCATCTGTGAATTGATTTCTTTCTCTTAAGAGTTAGAGTGTAACCGAATGTAAGAATAACCCCGAATTAAGAGAGTAACCCTGAATAATAAAAACTCACACATACCCATTCACCCTCTTCATTCTTCTTCTTTCATCAATATATCATGGAAGCAAAATTCTTCCCTACTTAAAATTTATCTGATAAGGTTATTGTTGTAGTTATCCAGTCAAAGTGTCAAAGTTAACTTTAATCATAGCTTTTAATGTCAAAGGAAGTAGTTTTTTAAGGACAACTATTTTTTCACTTTTAGTAATCTTCATGCCCATTTGAAAGAAAAGTATTAAAAATATATGATATTTTTTGAAGTCTCAGAACGTATCTGCCTAATGTTCTTCCATCTGTGTAAAAGGCTCAAGTGAAGTTCTCTGAACTCTCTCACTGACCTCTCCTTTTGTAGCACTTAAGACTTTTGTTTAACAGTATTTCAGTCTTCCAGGACCAAGTTTTCTATAGATAGCTAGAAAAATCGGAAAGTACATATGCTCTTCAGAGATATTTCCATCTCAGAAAAAAATAAAGTTTGTGTGATAGTGAAAAGTTTGATAGTACTAAATCTGCTTAACCATGAATATTAAAAAATGCTAGAACAAAAGTAGTGATTTCATTAATTTATTTCTCCTGACACAGAGCAATGTTTTATTGCACTAGAGTGTGTTAGAGAAATTATAAATTGTAAATATATAAATGAACGACAGAGGTTGTAGGAAGCAAGTGGAAATTTGTCAGCTAACAAAGCATCATTCTCTCTGCAGAAAAGGATCATTCTCTCTGCCTCTCTATGCCTAGAGGAGGCAAAAATTCTACTCAAGTATGCCCCAAAGAAAGTTCAGCTGTTTAAAAGATAAAACGGGAATAATAATGAAATGATAACCCAAAACTCAAAATGCAAAACTTTTCACTAGAATTTGTCTGCTTTCTATAAAACCAGAAGTGAGAGATATTTGGGGTCTAACTATTTAGTTTACTTTAAGCTTAAAACTTTTCCATAGATAACAGTTGCATGTATTTCTAGCTAGGCCTCTTGTGCTGTACTATAAACCAGAGTTTGAAGAAATGGAATTCGCAGTAACTGAAATAATAATACTAAAAAGGATGGTTTCTGAAGTTTTGACCTGTCTTGATGAACTGAAGAGAAGGTGATGAAAACTGCAGTCTTCATAAATCTCCTGCAGCTAAAGGTTTAAAACTCACACTGATTCAAATTAGTGAGGACAGCAATATTTATTTGCTGCTGAATTCCAGCCAGCATGATATTTCAGCAGGAAACCCTTTATAAGACTTAAACTTGCGATTACAGAAGTTGCAAACTAGTACTTAAACAATGCATAATAGGAGGGTTTGTTTCTTAAAAAAGAAGACGAGTAAAATGGGCTGCCCTCTCCTCCATCTTTCCAGACTCAGAATGCTAGACATTTTTATAAAATATTCTAGAGTTTGCTAAGTGGAATTGGCACTGTACACATTAGGGAGCATTAAAGTCTACCAGCGCCAAAGCTTTCTAGCGAAATGCTTATGTAAAATGACAACACAGAAAGCATGTGTCCACATGAGATTATTCTTAATGATTTCTTTGTTTGTTTGTCTGTTTTCTGCTGCAGAAGGGAACCAGATGATGAGGTGGCAGAAGGAAACAGGGCAAACTTCATCAGCAGAAGAAACAGCCACGGAGAGCAGTGTCAGCCACAGCAGATGATAGAAGCATTGCACAGCACTTGCCCCTTGATTAGGTTGTCTCAGGAAAGCACGAGCAACCACGCTCCTGTACAGCTTTGCCCACCCAGTGTTACACTCAGCCTGCCGTCCCCTCATGGCCTGACACTGAACTGCGTGCCAGAGCTAAGTGGGGCTTCAAAAGAGGTGGCAGCATTGACCCAACTAACTATCAGCTACTCGCAGGACTCTCACTCGCCTTTCAAATCACTTTAAGGTGTGATCTCTTTATCTACTTTCGGGCTCAGTGGCTATCCTGCTCAAGAGGCTCCAAAATTTTCTTTCTGTACTGAGCAGGTTTTGTCACTGAATGCACTGCCTTAGGTGCCATAGATTGATGTCCATGTACACCTTACCAGTGACAACAAGAGTGAGTGACAACTGACTCACTTCTAAGGACTTACACAACCCTGATGCTGCCATGGATTTCAATGATAAACCAGCAGCTGCTGGAGAGAAAGCATCAAATGAGCTCATCAAAGAATATTCAGTCACAGGATAGGCACTTTTGTATTGATGAATAACACAGATCTAGTCTTTTTTTTGACTAAAGGGTATCAACCTGAATTGGCTTATCTGCTATGGGGATGTAATCCTCATTTTCAAAGGGAACTTCATTATTTAGCTAGTTTGGGATTAGAAGAGGAACCTGCAAAGACCAAAAAGCATTAGTGTTACAATAGAAAACCTTTAATTCCTTTAAATCAATATCGATCTAGCAATTTAGTGGCAGAGACATTCCAGGTGGATATCTGCAGCCACTTGAAATTATGTTAACTGGTGATGTCAGTGGACTTAAAATAATGTAATTTCAGAGTAAACGAAAAGGAATTAGAAGTTTTCAAAGTTTTTTTATTATTTAAAAATAATAATAGCAATATTTCTAAAGATAAACACTAACAGTATTTTAAAGGCCTGAAAAAAGGATTTCAATGATTATGATTATGCCTCCTTTTAATAGAGATATAAAAAATAACATTTCCATGGCCTGAAAATAATGGAAGATAACCCTAAAAAATCAGGGTTTCATGTTTTGAAAAAATTTAACAGAAATTTGTGCCTTTGAAAAAGACTGATTTCACGTTGCATGTGAAAAATAATTTTACATGACTCAGGAAATTAAAAATGCAGTTCAGACCCGTCTTCTCAGTGAATGAAGAGTACAGAGTACTGTCATTTGGATGACACATCCTCTAAATTTGGTGTGCTGGCCTTCTTCCAAAATGGATAATTACATTCTGCTTACCTGATATCCTCCTGCTGCTTCTCTTATGAGATGCATTCTTTGTTACATGCTGTTCCAAAATATTGTTAATGATGCTGTCTTCAGGACACTCTTTTTGAAGCATTCAGGAATATACTTCGTACAATGAACGCCTTAGAACAACAAGCAGTAAGAGATTATCTCTGAAATACAAAAATGACTAATTCTGTAGCAGCAATTCTGCCTGTCTCTTTTCAAACCTTCAGCAGCATGAAATAATTTAAAAAAAAAAAAAAAAAAAAAAAANAAAAAAAAAAAAAAAAAAAAAAAAAAGAGCAGAGCACCTGGCACGTCAGAAACCTCTCTTTTTTGAAAATCTCATGATCAACAAAGAGCAAATATAAAATCAAGAGGTGTTTTAGCTAGCATAGATAATTCAAAAATATACTGGACCTACTACAAAGAAAAGAATTCAACCCCTGGGTAAACTCTCTTTAGTAAAGACTCGAACATTTGTAATAGCAATGATACTATGTAATTGCCTTAATAATTAAAATCCACCGCCTGAACTGATTAGTTCTCCCACCTGTTCTCCAGCATTGCTATTCTGTGTTCTTAGTAATACTCCAAAGCATAAAATAATCCTTCTCCATGCATTATATCCATTTAAAATTTATAAATCTATTTCTCTGCAAATACTCTGTCACTATTTCATTTCTAAAATTCTAGGTTCTGCTAGGTTCCCTGTAAAAATCCATCCTACTCTTTGTAGACTAAAATGCTGTTGGACTGCTTTCCTCTTCATTTTCCAAGCAAAACATCCAATTTATTTGTGTCAAGGTATCTTTGTTAGCAAGCTTAAGTATGTGTTATTTTAGGAGACAGACAACTTTCATGCTACTCCATTACTTTCTGCCTGCTGGGATTTCAACTATTTATATCATCCCACAATTCCAACTGTAATTGTAAAAGAGCTATATTTTATTGCTTAAGATCTATAGTTTAGACTTTTTGATGAAGAGTCCCTTGCCAACCGCAAAAGCAATATATTCCAACCTATGGGATAACAGAGAATAAATACATAATAAGAAATAAACAGGATGTACTCCAGGCAAATGGAGTAGGCTGATAGCTTCTGTCGAGAGCAGGTGATATTTTACATCTAAGGGTGGACAACCAAAAAAATTATGTATTCTCTTCCTCATCCTCTTTCACTTCCTTTCCTTTCCTCATTTTAGCAAATGTGGCTGTTAGACCTCATCCAGTGAGCTATCTACTACAAAGACAGAAGTTCTACTTTGTTTTCAATAAATATGAAATAAAAAATGTTTACAGGATTCCCAAGACCTGTCATTTATCCTGAGGAAAGGTACATTTCCTTCCACCAGGGATTTTAAAACTAATATTTAATTTTCATTTTCAGATTTATTTAGAGCAACACGTTCTCCAAATCTTTGGCTAGTCTGGCTTTCATATGATAATCAGACCTGCCATATGTTTAAGAGATTTTCTTCTCACTTAAATGCATTAAGTTGCAGAAATAATCAGCATGACTCAAAGCCAAATTCAATAGCTTTATGAAAAGAACACTCATGAAGAACTATCCATCAGTTTTTCATACTGCGACAAGATGCTTTTCGTTTTACTGCAATTATTTTGAGCAGTTGTTGTTGTGTGTTCACAGGACTCTGATTTAAATTTCATTTTGAGAATAGAGCTGAGTTAATTTCAATGAAATAACTATTCCATTTGTATATATACTTTCCTTATGACATCACATAAAAAGTTTCTATGGACTGAAATATTAATTTAACACACTTTAAACAACATATATAGCCAAATCAACAGTATGTGTCCAAAGTCACTGTGTTTCAGAGTTTAAATTTGTATCATAAGCCAAAATCTACTGTATATATGTATGGATATGTATAAGTATGTACTAATGTGTATATACATATCTAAGGTAGGTCATATCAAACTTTTATATTTTTGTTATATTTTTCAGTATGTTTATATAAACATACCAATTAAATAACATTTTAAGAAGAAACACTGCCTGATTTTCACCCAAGAAGCAACTTAGTGCAAAATTATATGTGTATTATACATTCAATATTAACATCAACAAAGAAATACCAGACAAATCATAAGAGAAATAGAACAATCAAAAGTTATGTATGGCTTCATTTTGGGGGTAAACAATAACTAAAAGTTAAATCTCAAAACTTAAAAAACTTAATCATAAGGAATAGTTTGCTCAAATATTTTTCTCCAGAGATCTGACATTTTAATATCTGAACCGCTGGTTTCTTCCATAATTGCTGCTGTGCGACTCTGTGCCACGTGCTCTAGGTGTCCCTACTTGAGCAGGGAGGGTGGACTAGATGATCTCTAGAGGTCTCTTCCAATCTCAACCATTCTGTGATTAAATTGAACTTTCATTTTTCGTGTATGTGCTGCCTCATATATAAACATTCTTTTAGCCTTTGAGTAGGCTTAAGTATAAAATAGCATCAGCTCAACTATTTTCTAATGGTGTTGTCTTCTACCATTTTGAAGATATCAGAAACCGGATAAAACTGGTTATATAGCCTACAGCATGTTATATATAGCCATACAACATGCATGCAGTTTTGTTTTGCTTTGCTTATTTGGATGAACTTTTAAAACAGAACTTTAGAGCATGCAAGAGCATAGGGATCTAATTAATACAAGACTGATCATAGTGAGGTGGCTAAGACTGATAAGAAGTCTAAGCCTGGTGAAAGGAGACAGGTCCTGTTACTAACATGAAAGGTTGTTGTTCTTTTTGATGGTAATAAGAATGTTACTAAGAAAATTTTAATACTTTGGCAAGGAGGAGGTAATGTGATTATCTCAGGGTTTCCTCGTCCACGTGTTTCACATCTTCCCTTGGAGCCATTAGTGTGGGTTACTTTGACGAGCATGTTACTGGACTGCATAAGCCTGAAGTGTGATCTGCTGTGGCATTTTCCTTAATTCCTTGGGATCCTCGGTGTATTCATTTGGTGCCATTATTTCTTTACATGGAGTGCGGAGCTCCAGACACAGTCGTAATAGTTCTGACTTGAGGTCCAAGTGTCTGGTGTAGTTCCATCCACACTGACCTCAAAGGACATCAGATCAGGTTCACAAGACTTGTATCATTTTTAACCTTTACCTGCATTATTAAGGACACTTTATTCTAGCAGAGAGGTGACTATTGACAAGGAGAATTCTGGTGACTGGTGTAAGTAATGCAGTCAGATACTTGTATTACATGATAATGAAGTGTAACGAGATAAACCAGACACTGAAGGCTATTTTGTTTGTGATGCACTAACACCATTTTGGAGCTGTGCACCCTTGCGAGCTGTTTTCAGCTGTCTAGCCAGACATTAGATATGTTGGGGTATGGCTGGGGGAGTGAATTTGTCCTTTATGGAAGAAAGTCGTTTTTCACTCACCCTCAGTCTCATTTTGCATAATGCTTGTAACCTGTTCACATCTGGAGTTGGCACGTTTCAGTTGTGAGAAAAGTGATCCCAGTTATAAGGAATATAAAAGATTTTATTCTTTCCAGATGAAATTTGCAACCACACTTTCTGTTTAATTCACCACCAAATCGAGCTCCTATTTGAAATGACCAAAGCTTTTGGAATAAAATGATTTGTCATATCAGCAATGCTAATTTCATTTTTTACTTTGATCAAAATACTTGAAATTGTTGGGTAATGTAGTTATTGTCAATTAAAACCCTCAAATAATTAATTGATAAGAATCATCAAAATATTAAATTACATATAAAAATGAATACAAAAAAGGTTTTATAAATAAATAATGACTGAATAAGGTAATTTTACTCTGTCATTCATATGTTGTCTTTCTGATGCCTATAAAGGTCTTTTCAGCTGCTGCTACTAATATTATTACTTTTCCTCAATTTGGAAGAGCTAAAACATTTTCAAAGTAAATGTGCTCGTATCTTTTCTATGTATCAGATTTTTTTTCTCCTTTGAACTAAGGTAGTCACCTTCTCTATATTGCATAGCCTGGCTCAAATTTCTCTTTATCTTAATCAGCTTTCATTTTAATAATATCTCCTAAATCTACTTAGGTTCTCAGAATCATAAACACTATGTTGCACATAAATTGAAGAGATGAACTATGTTGAGAAAAAAAAAAAAAAAAGAAGTCATCAGGCTAATGCAGGAATTTGATAATGTTGGTTGACAACCCCGGTCTAAGAAACTCTCTCCCACTGCCTGCCCCCTTCCCCAAAGATGTCTTTCAAATGTCTTTTTTGAAAATATATTGCAAAGAAGAAAATTTAGAGGGTAAATAACTAAAAAAAATCCATGAATTTATCTCTAGGGTTTTCATCACAAAGACTTGAACAGCCCAGTGTATTACAAAACAAACAAACAAAAAGATAAAATAAAAATACCCAAAATCTTATTCTAAAGCCTTGTATAAAAGTAATGTTTTTATCCCATGTACCATTTACATTCATAAAGATAAATGTACTTCAAGTCTGAATAAATGTGAAAGATCTATTTTAAGAAGATAACATTATAAGCTTGCATACTGCAAAGTAATTAAAGGATACCATATCCCATTATACAAGATCAATATGCTCTTGAGATCAGGGCAGGAACTATCTATGAAATTATATAGCACATACTGATTTCTTTCACATTTTCTGTATAGATCTGTTGAGAAGATCCCTCACACCTTGTTTGCAGAGGTTGCAAGATCGGCTGTGTCATCAGAACAAAGTTAAAGGCAAAACTGTTTGCATGTTTACACGAATTGTTGCTAGCTCTACCTCAGTCATAGATTTTTCAGTAAACAGGTAGTGTTATTTATTGGAAACTATCAGTCCTAACTCTATTTTAACAGTTTCTAACACACTGGTTTTCCTGTAACAGTTCCTTGATGGACTGGAGAGTTAAAGAGACATGTGACTATACTATATTATTTTCTCTGACATGTTTATTCCTTTATATATAGAATCACAAAATCATATGAAGAATTGTACAGTATTCTGATCAGATAAATTCTGGTGTGGAAGATTTAGAAATGATCCTGAATTGGCTTTACTCTACTATTAGTTTCAGCAATTATTTGAGTGACTGGACCTGAACTAAGAACACGTAGCAAGGTATTATTGCAACATTTCTTAGAGAAAACACTGCCAACAGAATAGGCCAATCTCATTTTCCCAAGTCCATCAGAATTAGAAACTCCGTCAAGACACCAGCAGATTTTCATTTACACAGAGATTCAAGATTTGATTTTCCCTTCATCCCAAACTAAATCTTCTCTTTCTTTCTGTCATCTGAGAGGAATAGCAACATTGGAAAATGACCTGTTTATACAGGGTGTTTGGCAAGATTAGGGCCTGACTCCCAAAACTCTCAGTTCCCAAAACTACCTCCAACCTTCCACACAGCACTGGAGGCGTGTAGATTTCAGTTACAGCAGTTACTTACTCATGTACCACAGGAAGTCTAAACTTTTATTCATGATGTGAAAGGAGAAGATTAAAAAATACTGTATGAGGTGGTTTTTACCTTGGATTTAGACTGTCAGATTGGGATTTTTCAAATGAACAGAAGCTCTAGCACATATTTGAACCAAAAATCATTAGGGAGATATAATACACAGCTATAAAAGAGACTACTTTCTATATTAAAGGACCAATAGAGAGCAGTTATTTCTCTCATCTCCCTATGTAACTAGTATTTCAAAGGTTAGATGTTGATTTGAGAGTATTGTTTCCTAATCTGAATTTTTCTGTAGGAGATTCAAAGTTATAACCATGAGACATTAAGCTGTTTTGACCAGGGTCCTCCTCCACACTTGTAGAAGGACTCCAGAGTCACTGGCTTGAGTGATTAATTCAGCTGTTGCAAAGAGCTGAAATAACTATGTGCAAGGTTTCACATAAAGTATATTCACACTCCTTTCAGAGGGAACGAAGTGTGTGTGGGAAGTAGTGGGAGGAATGGTATTAAAACCCAAGCTGGAGAATTAGGCTCTCGTTTCATGGCAGTGAATTCTTTTATACAAAGCAGAACAGCTTCATGACAAGGGAACAGGAGTAAGAGTGCTCCTCCCCATATCTTTGTCTTTAGCTTGGTGATGAGAACATTCCTGTGGGAGGTGAGACCCAGGGTTACAGTACCCCGGACTCTCATATGTAGTATGAGGTCTCTTATCCTCAATCATAAAACAAAAGGACCACTGTAACAGATCCTCCTCCACCTGTCTCCTAAGGAAAACAATGACTTATGCTCCATTTAGAAAGAAAGGCAAGAGAGGCCTACAATAACGAGAAGGCTTGGTGAATAGAAGTGCTTTACAGTAGCATTGACCACCGTGCCTCATCTATCAGCAGAACAGGATCTAACACAACAGCTGTTTCTTTGGGATTCTCTGTTAGCTAGTGTAGGAAGTTTCCAGTTTAGTACATTGTTGCATGTTTTTGTGTGTATAACAACCCATTCTGCACTGCCTAACTTTATCCAGGCTGATGGAATTCATTCTCCAACCCTGAGCAATTCCTTCAAGGAATGTAGATTGGATTATGACTCTCAGGGACTTCTATGCCTTTTGGTATCTGGAGTTGTAATTGCTTAAATATTTTATTCCTTTTACATTTTTTTTTCTTCACAAAGGAGAAATGAAAACTCTTAAAAAAAACCACAACTGTTTTATAGTGATCATATGTTGTCATTTCTATAAAGAGTCACACATTTCTGTGATGCTACATAAGCATAATATTTTATACATTACCTGAGGCTTTCTTGCGATATTTCTGGAACCCTTGTTTTTTGATCAGAATATAAGTTGCAAAATAAACCTTTCTGATATTATTTTGACATGCTGACTTCCATCTAGAATCCTCAAAAACAAAAAGGATTGTCAAAGAAGATGTACATTTTTGGATTTTTTTTTTTTAATCTCAGTAGATTGAACTTTCATTTGGGTTGAGTTTCAGAGAGATCTGATTTTAGCTTATCCATATTGATTTGCCCATTTTGAAGGGAAGACACAGCTATTCACAAAAGAAGGAATAGCCTCTGAGTTGAGGCAAATCAATGTACTTTAATTGACTTTAGCATTATGTTGTTCTATACAAATTGAGAACCTGGGCCAAAGCTGAGCTTGTTTAATTTATGACCTAGAGTAATTTTATTTATTTTTATTTTAAAATGATTTATTTCTACTTTGTCTAGATTTTTAGTTAGGTAAAGAGCCAATGCCTATAGCACTGTGAAACTGGTAGAAAGTACTATAGACAACAAAAGAAAAGATTTGTAATTTACTCCAAGACTTCCTACTCCTTAAATCTACGAGATAAATTTCTTAATTGTTGCAATGTCTACAGTAAATGAACATTAAAGGAGCATTTATCCGGGTGAAACATTTAAATGGCTTATGAGGTTAATGGAAAGTTTTAAGAGATTAAAGTTTGCAAAATATAGGCAACAAGGTAATTTTTGAAAACCAAAATTTACAAAACTCGTATATTTTAAGAAAAAAGTGCAAAGCTCATCTCAAACATGCCACACAACAAAAGAAAAAAGCAACAAATCTCAGTTTATTTTAACAGTTCAGCCTTCCTGATTGGCAAAGATTTCATCAAAGTACAGTTTTTGTACATTGTAAAATAAATAAGATATAAATGTAGTGTGTAGAGACTCTACTTATGTGAATGTTTTGGAATCTAACTGGAAACAGAATGGTGTGAATTCTACTTTATTTTAGAAAAGTGATTGAGAAAGTTCTTAACTTTTGCTCAATGGACAGAGAAAGAGACTTGGAATTACCCTCTCTGCTGGAATCCAAGTTACACTGCTCTTCCAAACTGTGTAATAAATAAAAAATAAATAATCCTTAAAGTATATTTGGCTGATAAACCAAATTGCTGATATGTTATTACTTTTACCAAATATCATCAGAAAGTATAGTCATTAGATTAAAAGGATTACTATCTCCATGGGACAACTGAAATTTCCACTCTTTCCACCCTTTTTTGAGATCTTCCAACTGGCCTATGTGTTTTCTATATCTACGTAGATTCTCCCTAATATTTTTCCCTCAGGCTAGATTTCCTTTTCCTCATTTCAGAAACTTCATTAGCAGAAGTAGGCTATCCAGGTGCAACTATTTTAAAAATACTTAAACGAACATTTAACAATTCTGCCAATAGGATCGGTTTGCTTTCTGGATGAAAGTTGAGATCTGCAAATTTTTTTTTTTTTTTTTTTTTAATGCTAACAGATTTACCCAGCCCCAATTACTACCTTTTTGGTATTCAGAATCACATCCCATATCTCACCATTTGTACGGATGTTGTATGTCATCACTCCACTCTAATAAACATCTGTGAACCCAGCTTCCCTTAATTCTTAGCAACTGTGCAAACAAAAATAATTTTGGAGAGGATAATCTAGGAAAGAAAAAATAATAAAGAGGGGAAATAAACCCTTTCACCTGTGAAACCTCAGTCTGTCTTGCTAGAAGGAGAAAGGTTTAGTTTGGCTCCTATTCATTTCTTAACTTACATCCCAAAATTGTCATGCATAATTTGATCCAAATGGATTACTTCAGTTTCAGGAGGGGAAACACACAGCTCAACTAGCAGAAAGGAGTGAATCACCTGTAAGTTATTGAGAAGTTAGACTTCCACTCTGGGTCAGGGTTAGGGTAATTAGCTGGTCAGCCCAAACTGTGATTTGCCTGAGGAGAAACAAGTGAATTCGGTTTCCATGTTTTCAGCATGAGCCTTGTTGTAATTTTCTTGAATCCAATAACCTCTTCCTTATACATGAATAAAAAAATAATAATTTGGCCACTGACTAAATAGTAATATTTCCTTCAAAGACAATAGTGAATGTCTGCACTCAGGTCTGTGAATGAATGTCTCTAATTGCTTGATAATCTGCCACAGTTTTCACACTTTTACCATTGACTTTGCAGACCAAGTCAGTTGTGACTAGATTATACATACCTTTTATTTGTTCAGCTCCCATCATTTTCTGAGCAAATACAGAAACTTGAGTTATTTGCTGTAAGACACATTCCTTGAGAGGCTAGCAAATAGTCAAGTGCAAAACTATTTTCTGAAGTAATTTGTCCAATATTAGCTATACCTTGATTTAAAAAGTGTTGAAATACTGATGGCTATATCTGCTATCACTTCTGCAGTTACAAAGGTATTAATGATTGCTTTTGCTAGTTCTGCTACTTCCAACCAGGCTATGAGTCTAGAAGGAGAAAAAAGGAAGAACACAGATCTTGGACCAGCAACCATCCAGAAAAATTAGTGGTGCATCAGATTTACTTACGTGAGAGAATCCACCTCTCTGGTGTTTCCCTTGCAGTTGGGTTTTAAGGCTATTTGATCCTTGTAGATAGGCCCAGAAGCAATATATCTCCCTCAAAATAAAAGAGATAAAAGATTACTATTAATCAGATTCTTTGTTACCCAAGCTGCAATATTTCTCTACACAGGAGCTGCAGATATAGTTGGTCATGGTTTTATTGCTTTTTCCATATGTTTCTGTATTCTCTATAACTAACAGACAACGTTTTAACTTTCTTTTCTTTCTTCAAGAGAAGGTGTTAGCATGTTACTTAGATCATGATTTTTAAGAACACTAGGCTTTGCATAAATATCCTTTCATATATACCTGTGGCATCTTCTCTTGGTGTTACTTTTGTTCTGACTCCTCAATTAATTCTGTTATTCACACACAATTATAAAAGTTTGAATCCCAACAATTCTACCATTATATCTGCTGTCTTCTTTTAAAGTTGCTCTTCCTCAGAGGATCACTCCTTAAAACCCAAGTAGAAAGAAAAGCCTATCAAGGCCATTAGGTTGTTATACTTTGGCTTTAATTGTTACTGCTGAAATCTCTTCAGATTATTCATTTATATCCATCTATTATTCAAATTTTAACATTTTTTGCATTTTTTTCTTTTATAATCAGGGAATTGTACTACATCTTGAGGTATTTTCCAGACCCTTCTCTGTGCTTATTTTTTAGTGTGTGTGCGTGTGTAGTTAAAGACCCTGGCTATTCACATTATAGGTAACTGTACCCCTAGGGTCCTTATCTGCAGACTTGTGCCCACCATGCTGTGCTTTGGTGCCAGGCAGAGCAGTTATCCTGGATGGGAACAGAGTGTTTCTCATGTCGCTGTGATTAGCATCTGCAGCAGCAGAGCGTGCAGCAGCCATCACCCCTCCAGGAGCTTTGATGTCCACCTTCCCAACACTTAACTCTTCCATCTCTCTTCACCATTCCAGGAAGCAGCTTTTTATCATTTTCTTCTTTTTTGTACTCACTCTATGAGTAATGGATGCTATTTGCTTTCATAGAGTGATTGAATTAAGCTTTGTGCCTTTTTCCTTCCAAAGATATGGTTTTCAAGATAACTGTGAGTTTTGATTTCCTCACCTAAAAGTCAGCCTATATGAGACAAGACACTCCTCCACAACTTCGTAACTCTTATCCAGTTTCCAGTGAGCAGATGAGTGCTTAGTGTTTTTAAGATTTGGGGCACATTTGCAAAAGGGTGGCTGCCCTATACCCTCACACTGGGCTTGTCCCCACAGTCTAGGGAATGCTCTTAGTTGCACTGTCATGGAGTGGCAAGCAAGACACATTTCAGGAGCCAGGGAATTACCTTCCCCTAACAGCCCATAGCCACATGTTCATCTAAATATCTCAGTTAGGTTCAAGCATAACAGTCAAATTCAGTGGGGCCTCACCAGTGCAGGAGGTCCTGACCATCCTGCATACACAAGCAAGCACCTGTGGCCCTAGAAATGTGGTGAATACAGGCACACATCTAGGTGTGAACCTACAGTGTCTCTTCTCCTTTGTCTGGATTTGTCGATCACTGGGTCATTAGAGGGTGCACCCCTCAAGCTGCACCAACAGTACAGTGTGGTGTCTCTGGTCTTGGTGCACCCTGGGTCCCTAACCCTGTGGGAGCACAGCTCCTCTTCTATGGGCTGCACCATCTGAAGACCCACACCCAACTGTGTGGGTTAGATGCACTTCCACTAGATGCACTGTGCTTGTTAGATGCATTTCTACTAACACTGAGAAAGCAAGTTCCGTTTGTGTTTAGTCACAATTCTCTTTATACACATATATATGGGTGCATATGTACACATGTGAGAAATGTGAAACATGTGAAAAACATGTGAACATGTGAAAAAAAATAGATATTACATTAAAGTTGTCTCTGCTTTGAGCAGGCGCTTGGTCCAGATGTCTTCCAGAGGTTCCTTCTATCCTAAATTATTCTAATTTTCTAAGACATTAACACATGCTCTTGCCTATTGTTATCTTGACAAAGTTGTCTTTGAATCATTGAATTAAGAGTAAATATTTCTACTGTTTATCAACATCACAATTGTTTGTTCTTTTCTAATGAACATCTGAGCATTAAAAATGGCAAAGGTTTTTCATCTATTTACTGTTAATATTCTCATTAGCACAATAAAGATCTTGTCATGCTATTTACTGTGCAAGGACTTACTCAGATACAGCCTAAACTCTTAGGCTAAACCAATACTAAAGGCTTGCTCAAGGAAATGGGGCCATGGCTTTGGCTCATGCAGGGAGTCAGACATTAAAGAATGAATATATACTCTCAGCTGGTAGGAGGGTCTGACACCATCAATAAAGATGGACAGGAGAGAAAAAATGGTATCGTGTAACACAGATAAGACCATGCTATTAGTCTAAGTTGTCCTGGCACAAGCTGCACTGATGTGGATTCAGTCCACAGATCTTGCCTACATTTAAATGTACAAAATGGAACCGAAATTTTTCAGATCATTACAATGACTCAGTTCAAGAAGGATGGAGATTTTAAAATATCTACAAAGAAGTGAAGAGAGTATGCTTGTCAGACTCATAGATACATAAACTAATAAATCTATAATAGAAATTAAAAGAGCTTGAGAAATAGAGTGTTGTGGAAGGTTTTTATGAAATTTTATGAACTCTTTTATGAACTTCACTGCTGAAAACTTTGGTTCTGCCTTGACAACCAGCTCTTTCCATATTGTTCAATGTGCATCAGAGTACCCGCAGAGCATAAAGCAACAAACAGCATTTGTGCATGAGGGAAAAATAATTTTTTTTTTTTTTTAAAAAAGCTTTTCAGACCTTCTGTACAGAAAGATTTCAATATTCCTATTAATCAGCCACTATCCTCAAGTCAAGTCTAACCTTTCCAGATCATACCCTGTGGTTATCACTCAATTGGTTGTTTATTTGCACAGTTCACTTCATTAAGATATGGCACCATGAGCTACCCTGAACTTTTACAAAGTCGGGGCCCTGTATATCAGTAAGTCGATGTCATTTTCAGCCTTGCATGAAATGTGTTTTGTTTATGTTTGTTTCCTTTTAGTAAAAAATTTGTTTGTTTCTATTTCACTTTCTCCTGACAAAAATATATCACAGTTGCTTGGAGTAACATCTAGGTAAATCTTCAGGTTGAAATTGTGTTTGCCTTTGGGGAAAAAGCAACTCTTATATATATATCATATGAACACATAAAAGTATATATGCCCACACTACCAGCAACAGCTTGAGGCTTAGCATCATCTAGCTCAGACTGCTTCAGGAAAAATTCCCTGTGCTCCATTCTTATGATTCTATATTGTTCTATTTTTTTAGTTGTAGAATAGGTGATGAAATAAGACGTTCCTGGCCCTATTTGTAATCTTCAAATCATCCACAAAAGAACTGTGAAACTGCTCAGCACATTTAACATTAATTACTTTAATTCTACTGCTAAGTTTGGAGGAAGTAAATTCCAATTTAAAAAAAAAAAATGTTGAAAGAGAGTATGCTTACATAGCGACGATCAGAGCAAATTCAGTATGCATTTATAATGCATGCCAGCCCATTCAGAAACATTTCAATTCATTGGCAAATTTGCATTAAGCTGCATTTAGACCTCACCAACAAGCTAGTTAATTTAAGGTTTAGTCCTTACTTTGTGTGATAGGATGCAATAGGAAAACGTGATCTTTTTCAAAGGTATTTATATATAACACAAAGTATACCAGGTACCATAGAGATCAGGATAAGTATGCAATTTTATGGCCAAGGAACTTGTAATCACAGGCAGCCTATCTTATGTGAAGATATCTTTCTTATCCCCTGCATTTTTATAAGAAAGAGGGAAGAGTTTAAGCTGCATCCTTCATCTTGACACAATACTTTGAAAAAGAGCAATCTTTTGATGACTGTATATGACAGCCACACCAAGACAGTAATTGGGTTATATGGTAATGTCTCATTCAGGCCTCACAAAATCATGGCTTGTATATAATCAGGTCATTCCTTAATCACATACTACTGTTCACGTTGCTGTATTTTCTAGGATCATGTTAAGACATAAAAGGAAGGAAGCAGCTGGACAGCAGCTAACAGAGGTGGCAGAAGAAAGAGATCATGCAGTAAGTTTGATATCCAGGTAAACAGCTTTCCTGTACATTTATATGCAAGTAGATTCCTTCAGTCTGAATGGCACAAGGAGTAAGAGACATGATGTCCCCTTGTAGCTACCAAGGGCAAAATGTCATTAAACATATATGTGTGCTCTTCATGTGCCAGTTAGACATCCTATGATTAGCTGATACCGTGTCATGGAGCACTTGCAGCATGGAGCACTACCATCAGATTTGTTCTCCGTGTTAATTTTGCCTAGGTTTTGGCTAGCCTTAGTCCTTCCAAAGACCCAAACCACCACAACTAGTTTTTCTGACAGGCACCATCTTACTGGCATGGTAACAGTAGTATGCAGGTAATAAAATGAGTAAATATTTTTAAAGGATTGTGCATCTTGCCTATATCACTGAATTCTAGAGGAAAAAAAAAAACACATCAGAAGTGTTTAAATGTATGTTTAAATCCATTCATATTTACTGAAGAATAAAAGCTTATTCTTAAAAATGACCATATGAAACTAATACACATTTACACATATGCTTAAATTCTGTGCTGAAGGATTTGGAACCTGTATATAAATACATGCAGAAGGTTTCTATGAATTTTTCCTTACTTAGTATTTGTAATAGAAATCTTTCCTTTCCTTTTTTTTTTTTTTTTTTTAAAGTAATTAATAATGAGATCCAATCCATCAAATCAAAGGAGTAAGCTGAAAGGATAATGATTGCACTGGTCAGAGTCTACAGCGGCTTCCCATGAAACTGATGGATACAGAGACATTTTTGGAGACGTCAATACAAAGGGTGACAAAGCCTGCGAGGAAGCCAGATGCTACTGTCAAAAAGAAATATAAATTGTCTCCAGTTTCGTATCTGTTTACTGTGGTTCATATCAACAGTACACCATCACCAGTTCTCTCAGATTAATTAATTTAGAGTGAAGAGTTTCAGAAAATATATTTGTTCAAAGTAACATCTGTTTTAGGTTTCTCACTCTGCCCTCCCTTTAATTCCTTATAGATATCTTTCATTTCATTTTGTTGTGAGTGTTTTCCTAAGTTTACCAAGACAATAAAGATGTCAAGGATTTGCTGAGTGAAAGCCATTTCTACAGGACAGACCTGTAATTATGTATGTCGGGTACTCTGTTTCTTTCATAAAAATTTATTCAGTGACGGTATATTTCTACAACATACGAATCATTTTCCACTTTTGATCTGGCTAAGTAATTCTTCTGAAGTGTTTATTGGACTCCTGCTTTTCCCTCACTAACTGACGAACACATTTGTTCACAAATAAAATGTGCTCATTATTTGCTTTCTTTGCAGATGGTCAAATAATACCAAGCAAAGAAATTATCTGGATTAATTTTTGCAGCTTAACTTTTGGTGATGTTTTCTGATTCTTATATTTCCCCTTACTTGATCTCCCATTTTATCTATTGCTCTATACACACTTAGTTGTTGCTGTTGAATATAGAGTCTTCCTAATTGAAAAAAAAATCCCTAGATCACAGCAAGCTAACAAAATATAGCTTCTGCCGTTTCCTTTTACCTGTCCAAATGGTATGCTGAGAAGCACAGAGCTCCTCAAGGTACATACAAAATGGGTTCTCCAGAGTACAGGCTATACCCCATCCTCCATCCTCAGGCATGTTCCTACAGCGCTAGGTCAGGAGGCCTCAGGCCGTCTGAGAGACGATGTTGATGCTGAAGTATGGTGAGCAGGGGCAGAATCACAATGTGTCCTTGTTTCCTGAGGTTCTGCTCTTTTTCAGCAATTCAGTCATAATCAAAGGATATTGCCATTCATATCTACAGATGTTCAGAAAAAATTAGTCTGTATTTGTAGCTGAAAACATTTGACCCCAAAATTTATTTTTAGGACACAGCGACTATGTCCAAATCTGAGTTTGGCTCTTATGTTGACTTCAGATATCTTTTCTAAGCTGTTCAGGGAACTAGCAGTCTGCTTCATTTGAGTTCAGGCTGTGTCCTTTCCATTCCACACAGACTGGTCTAATAACTAGTATATGCAACCAAGACCTCTGTCTCACACTGGTCTTCCAGCAATCTATTTTCTCTCTCTCATACTGCAAGTTCCCCCTCTGTAAATTAGGAGTAGTATTTATGTTATAATTATTTGTTTTTATCCATAATTTTATGCTGAACACCAACTATTTTATAAACTGCAAGTATTTGGAGATTTTCCATTGTTGTTATAGGTTGTACATAGCACAATGAGACTCTAATTTCAGGTGGGTTTCTAGGCTCTGCAATAGGGCTGAAATAATAATGCTGATTATTAACAGAAATATAAAACTACCTTTCATTTCTTTGGAGAGGGAGAAGTTACAGGTTAGGAGCACCTTCTAATCATCTTGACAGATGCATAATGTGTCTTCTGTACTGTTTGATTTAATTAGAATGACTAAGCTTGGTAAAAATCTCCTACTGCATAAGCTATGCTTGTAAAAGCAAAGCCATAAATATTAATGACTCTACCTTAACCTGTGAGAAACTCTTCAAGTTCATGTTTTCTTTCACTTTAGAAAATCAGTCTCAGTGTTTTTAAGATTATGTCTTTAATTGAAAAACTTCAAAAGAAGAAAGGTGTGTATATGCATGTTTGCATATATGTATATGTATTTATAAAGTAAAACAAATTTTGATTGCTTTACTTTGAAACAGTAGCAAAGCATAATATGACTTTCCATGTGCCATGGACTTTGGGTGGTTATTACACTGTAGACTCCTCTTGTTTCATCTCTCTAGGTTGTTTCGACTCAACTAAATGCTATGAACTTCCTTTAGTATGGAAATTTCAGTTTCACACTGCCTTATGAAAGCCTTGTGAGAGAGAAAGACACGTCTCCAATGCAAACTCAAGCAGTAGCAAGGCAACACATCCATTTAATTTGTCTAGAGAACTGCATGTGAGATGAACTTTCTGTACTATTGCAAAAATATAGTACAAATACACATATAGTAGTAAATATGTACATATAATAGTAGATTGTAAAAATCTGAACAAATTCTATGGATTTTTACATTTCAGTACGTGTTAAATATATTAAACAAGTATATTCTTCTATTTTCAAAATGTGCACAAGTGCCCCTAGAAAGGAATAAAGTCAGATTATAGCATTTTTTTTTTGAGTCAGAAATTCTCATTAGGAACCTACAACAATATCATGCCCAATGTGAATAAGCATCAAATAACCAATTCTAGTAAATAAAGGAATCCTGGTATTTTCACCAGTGGACCTTAGAAGTGCAAGAATAGAGGAGAATAGAAGTATTTATGAAGTAAAATCTTCATCTCAGATCTTTTCAACTACTTCACACCTGTAAAATTGTAGGATAAAAAGACTAATGAGAATACATTTTGGAGGAGGCTAAAGGCAATACCACCTCCTGTAATATATTATATTATAGATGTCTTGCAAGTCAACCTATTTAAAGGCCTGGAACATCAAGTCAATACACTGAAATCAGATGCTTCCTGTTTTTAAATTACCTGTATATTAAATTACCTATGTATTTTGGTCAATGAGCTTTATCTAGGAACTCTCTTTGGATGATGCTGTCATCACCATCATCTCCATAATCCTTTTTTTCAAACTCTATATTGCTGGAATGAATAAGCTTCCTTTTATGAAGGCTACTAATCCCCAAACGGATCTGTTCAGAAATGCAATTGCCTCAAAGTTTCAGAGAAGCAGGAAGAAAAAATGTCAGATATGGATTCTGAAGTCTTTGGAATTTGGCTAAAAGCTGCCTTGTTCAGCTCCAATAACTCAGCCAGTAGAGGGAAATCTTACACAGCACAAAGTCAGGCCAAGAGTACATTGTAGTAAAACAGTGATGTAAATATGCACAAGCAAAAATCTAAAAAATAAATTGTTTTACTTCTTTATAAATGACAATTTAACCTTTGTATTTTCATCCAACTGTAATGTAACACTGAAAATATAACTATGCTAGATATCAGACAGCAACCATTTGCAGTTCAGAAGTGATCTAATATGGAAGTTCTCAATGTTAAGGGGGAAGAAGTGGGAACATCTGTTCATATTCTTTTGACTAAAACTGGCAATTTGCTTGAGAGTGAGAATTGGCTTTTATTCACTTCCTGAGAACATATCACAGAGACTTTTTGTTTTCAGAAAGCGTTTCATTCTGAAACTTTCAGTATTTCAGTATTCAGTTTATTTTTTTCCTCCCCCTTTAGCACAAACTGTTCAAATATAGAAGACTAAAGAGAAATCCAGGCATCCTTAGACAAGCTCCAGAAGAACAGTTACAGCCGTAGGTCCTTCCAAGAGGCATCCAGCTTTCTAAAGCGCCTTAGGCCATTACATACTTATAATGCTATTTTCAGCAAACTAAAGATTGGCCACCTTTTCTCTATTATCCTCTTTTATCTAGACCTACTCTTTTATCACAATGATCAAACAGTTCTGGGGCTAATATTATGTTTTCTGAACCATCAGCAGTCAATTGAGTGATGATATTCTTTATTGTTCAACTAACAAAAATATTTCTTCAGGACTCCTTAATTCAAAGTTTGTAAGAAAACTCAGATTTCATGTAAATAAAGATCCTTTTCTGCTTGTGTATGATATTGATGTCAACCCTGAATATAGCTATAAAACCATACTTGGATTAGCATTTACATTAACCCCAGTTCCATCTATGATTCTACATTTCATTCCTAACAGACAAGCCTAATGCAGGGTTTATTTTTTATTTCATGGTACTGGGTATGATTTATCTTTGTATCATGGCTGGCCTTTTACAGAGGAAAAGTGTTTTGATAGCCCAAACCAAGTGTATTTGTAACTTTTTATTCCGATTTTCTTTTCCCTCAGTTTTGGCAGTCTCTTTTGGATCATTCTGTGGTTGGCAATAGTGGCCTGTTTTCTGATGCTCTTGAACGTGTCACAACATTTTTTAAGTCCTTTGTGGTGCTGTATCTCTGTCTATGGAAAAATAACAACAGAGAGATACAATAGACCGGATTCTGCCTTCTCATTACTGTAAATTCAGATTAACTTTCTGAAAACACACATTCATCTCGTATTTGGCGAACAGATACTTTGTCTTAGCACTTACTTGCTTTCTAAAGTAAGGCAGTATGCTCCCATACCAACCACTCACACTGTGATGGACACTTTGACATGTAAATAAGTGATCTTTTTTATCCCTCTCATGTCACTCAATCACTAAGGCTGATAATTATCTTTTTCTATGTTTCCATGGAGTTCAGAAAGCTCTTTTCAGCAAAGGATGTTGAAAACATGGCATGTAGGTCTCTCTTCACTTATTCATGATGTGTTTTGCGGTTTCAGCATCTATTCTTTATGAAACCTTTTTGCTTCATTTGTCTCTGATTTAGACCTCTTTGTTACCTATTCCAGGGCTGGAGGTAGTAATGCTTAGGGCCTTTAGGCCTCGTGTCTGCACAGGTACCACAAATGACTTGCATTTGCAGCTGTGTTTGCCCAGTCCCATACCCACGCTAATGATCTTTTCCAGGTAGGCATTGCCTATCAACCTTCCAAATGCAGCTCCATAATTTCCATACATGAGCTATGTGTCATTTAGCACTCCTGTATGGGCTTGTCGGATCAAATCTCCTGCTGGCTCAGGCATCTGAATCGACAGGCTTTTCATTATGTTACTGAAAGTTTTTAATCCAAAACGGTGTAAATCCAAGCAGACAACATTGTAAATAGCACTGAGGAAGGAATGATAAAAAGCATCTAAATCTAATTTGTCCTACTAATCATGCGGATATTCTTTTCAGATCTATATAAAGAAGCCAAAGAGATTTTGTTGAAGTCTGTCTGGCAAAGTCACTTTTATCCTTCATGCGACCTTTCTTTCTATGCTCCTTTCAATAAAGATTTGGTAGCTGGTTAGAACAAAACAAAAAGGAAAATCATGTCACTAGTAACACAGTGGGAAAGAGCTAGGAAATAATAGAAATCACACTCTGTTCTCCCAGAAGCCACACTATAGTCCCAACAGATCAAAGCCTTTCTATTTCAGAACCAAAGCTTCTTTATATTAAATACCAAGAAACTATGTTTAGATATCATTAAGGTACTGACTTATACCATAAAAGTCAGGAAATTCAAAATTAAGGCTGGCACTCTGGTCTTAAATCATACAGTGGAGAAAGGCAGGGGTGGGGATGGGAAGGTGAACGGAGGCACAACAGTGTGAGCTAAGGCTGGAAAGTGAGACCTCGTTTGGCATCCTCCTACTTAGGTCACCGGAGAAAGCTCCAGGGTGTTTTAGTAATGTTCATTACATTGCTACTTGCCTTTTTTTTCTGGCATATTGGGTAAATAAATATGTATTTTGGCAGTTTAAGACAGTTTTCAGTATATGCCCAGAAGAGATCAGCAGCGCTTTTGGCAGCTATCATATTTAGCAGGGGGAGAGAAAGTGTGACGTGATTAGTCTGCTTTGTTTTCTTTTTTTTCTGAAATCATGCTGCTCTTGGCTGTGCAAGTATCAAGTGATATCTACCCTGTCCTGAAAGTCAGCTTTAAACCTTTGAAAATTGAAATCCCATTTATAGACCTATATGTTTCCCTATGAAACTTCAATAGCATTCAGTTTTTCTATTCTTAAATTTCTGAGTAGACAGTTGTTAAAAAAAGTATGAAATTTTCCACTCTGAGTGTGGCTGCATTTCAGTTGTAACTAAAGTGACTCCTGGAAAGTGACAGCTCTGAAAAGGCTGTTAGTGTGAGAACTTACTATCTTTGTTTTGTAGTTTCACGTCAACATTTTCTGATGTGTATTCCAGGTGTGCTGGTATTGTATGATGGTCTCAAGAGCTAGAATTCCTATTACATTTATGAAAATCAGAAAAAAAGAAAGATTGTAATAACTTTAAATATGAAAAAATTAAATACGGTTTCACTCAATATGTAGGCATAAACTATGAATGAGATAAAAATAACAATAATTTTCCTTTTCTTGGTATAATTGTTTTTGAAAGAAAAATATGAAAATGTAAACTGACAGAAAATCCAGTAGTTATATGTTTTACTTTTCTGCTTGTTCTCTGTGAAGTTAAAGAAACAAGCGGAATTTGATGGGACATGTCGCTCGGTCTGTTTTTCCTTGGCTCATGGGGATAACAGCTGAGTGTCGGTAGCTGTTCTTGTAAAGCAGCTTAGCACTTATCATCAGCATTTCCTTGTTCAGAAAGCGAAATTGATGCACAATTCCATAAATATTATTTTACATTTTGAAATAAAAGGATCTTTCTTTGTATAAATTCTGTTTTTGTATTTGTACTTATTCCCTTCATCCATAATGAGTTATCCAGCAAGAAAGTCTTGGAAAGAACTAATGGAAATAAGTCCAATGTATTTGGAAAGTATAAACCACGGAGAAAAACTATAGCCATGAACATATGTACACAGGAGATCTCATTTAAGAGAAAATATATCCAAGCAGTGCACAAATAAGAACACATGAGCAGAGCATAACGGTGTGGAAAGGATGGTATTTCTATAGTATGGCAATGTTGGAGATATAGAAACATTTCACTCTTTCAGTCCAGATGGGAAAACTGATCTCCACAATATTTTACAAACTCTGATTTAAAAGAATTTTTGATGTTTTTCTGTTTTCCAACATTTTAAAAATGTGAGCTTGATCATTTGAATTTAAAAACAATTAGCTTATATTTTGAAGAAAAAAATGATCACGACGTCAACCAAATCATGAGGCATATCTGCAATTTATAACTTTCTTTTTAATAACTTTTCATTTTTTTTATTTTTAAATTAAAAATAATAACTAGTTCTTTATATGGAATTCATTTTTGATGGAGTACCAAATATGTAACAGTGAAATAAATTAGGTCATGGCAATCTGGCTGCTGCTTCATGAAAAGCAAGGATAAAATACCGGCTCATACCATACAATAGCCAATATCCCACTGACTCTAAACAAAACTTTTTGTGCAGCTTCTCCTCCACACAATCTAAATTCTCTGAGTATAAAATTTTGTATCATTGTATAACATGAGATACAAGCGTGATTTTTTTTAATATAAATTATAAGTTGTTCCAAATACTAAAAGCATTTGAGAGAAATCATTATTTTTCATCTGAGACTAGCAATAAATGGGTTTATTTGTTGATATATCATTAGTCTTCTGAAGATTGAAGTTTTCCTCTGCTTTTAAATTACATAAAATGTAACAATATTTATAGAAATATTTTTAATTTTCCATTCACATGGTATTTTCCATTAGAGTGTCTCAGCATACTTGCTGGAATTACAACATACTTGAGGATAACATGCACATATGATACCTCTTTTACAAGTGAGTAGACCTCAGTGTAAAAATATAAGTGCATTGATGCAATGCAATGAAGTGTCGTGTAAACTTGGCCAAGATAGATACATATAAACTAGTTAGGATGCCAGAAGCAGTCAGGAGAGCTCTAAGGCCAATTCCTGCTAGCAGTCTGGTTGCTGAGCTGCTATTTTTAATATACATTTAAATTGCCTAGCTCTGATACATTTCTCCAAAGCATATTGTGCCAGGTAGCCAGAGCATATGTAAATTTGTTCAGACTTCTGAACGGATTCCATTGCAAAGCTACAACAAGATTCAGAACTCCTGATTTCTGTTTGATTTAGTCACAGGTTGGTAAATATAGACAGAAATACACAGAGAGTAGCACATACACTAAACCAAGCATCTAAGTAGTAGAATGATTCAGGCTGATCCAGATGAAGTTGGAGTTAACTTGGTGTTTAAAGCTATCAAGAAAATCATAAACCTCAAAGGAGGTGCAAATATAACCAAAGTCAGTTTTATCTTAAACTCAATACCAATAAAAGATTATTTTGGTTAAAAGGCAAATTTAGCCTTATGTCAAGAATCAAATAATTAAAATAATCACAAGGTGAACTTGATTGTGTTTCATTTAAGCATATTTAGCTTTTATTTACTTTTTGGTGTGTTTCCAGGGGCTCCTCTTACCATTGTGCTTAGGGCCATCCAGAGTATTTTTCCCCCTTTTATTTTAATAGCTCGGAGATCTGTTCTAAATATGAGTAACCTAGATACTTAATTCTAGTTTGAGGTGATTCATACTGCACAAACGTAAACGTCTTAAGGTACAGATAATTGTGGAAATGCTGACAAACACTTAACTGGCATTGAAAACAGGGATGTCGTAATCAGAGGAAATTAGGTTAACTACCTTTGATCCTCTCTTATTATGATTGGCTTCACCAACTTGAGACAACAATAAAATGAAGCTACCAAGATGCTTGCAATTGATCTTCATTGCTTTAATGTAATTAGTTCTTAATTCTCTCACTAAGGCCTCTTAATCTGCTTAAATTTTGAGAACAATTCAAAGAGATACCTTAATTACTACAATGTGCAGCTTACCACACATTCTACAGAGTTTCACCAGTGAACACCTACAGGTCCCCTCTCCATCCATTCTGCCACTATCTGTATTCAATTTCCAGTTTTCTAAAATCCAAGCATGCAGTCTCAGCAGACCCACAAAGCAAGTTAATCATTGTTTCACTATGGCATGCACACATCCTGGCCTTGCCATTTGGCTGATTTATACGAAACATATATTTTTCTCTTTCCTTTTCTCTTTTCCACTGTCCTGGTATATAAAGTTGGTAATAAATATTATATCTTCTTTTTTACTTCTTTGTTACGAATTAGACCCCATATGCTTTAGCATCTTCCTGCTCAGAGCAGCTTGCAGTAGGTCTGATCTGAACTAGCCCTCTAAACTGAGCATTGTGTCCTTTTTCAATATCCTCTTGACATAAAGGCAGATATCAGTTAAGCTTTTGACAACTCTAATTATAATACAGCAGGATAAATTACAAATACTTCTATTAACCTGTAAAACACAGAGGTTAACACAGCAGGATATATGTCATTTCTTTTTTTAGGAAGATTCTCTGCCACTTTAAAAGCTGTAATAATGGTGCTTCTCTAGAAGGCTCTGTTGATACATATCACTTATACATATCAAGAGTATATATTACTTCGTATTTTAACAGTTTGGTATAAGGCCATAACATAAATCCAAGAGATACGGCAAAGCTAAAAATAAACACCATTCGGTAAGGTGCCTGAAGTTTTGTGTAGGAGAGAATCAGATCTAATTCAGTTGGCTTAATTAAAGTTTCATGCTTTTAGCTATGCTGCTCAATTGAGCCAAAAAGCTATCAGGATCCATTGAAATCACATGCTTATGTTTTTAGTAGAAAACTTTGTCTTGTTGTGCAAGTTCAGAACCACTTATACAGGTCCTGGATTAGTGATATTCAGATATTACATTCCAATATTATGAAGACAGGTACTCAGTTTGCATTCTGTATTAAAGTAAGATGAATGAATATATAAGCAAATGGATAGATTTTAAACTGTTTAAGGTTACCACCTTAAGACATAAAGAGGAGAAGTAAGTAAAACCAAGTGTAAGAATAAGGGTTTTAAATTACATTGGAACAGTAACAAAGGGTATCAATAAGATACCAAATGTTTTAAGGAACAGTTTCAATTTATTTCAGACCAATTCTAATTAAAGTTTTACTGGGAAGAAAGTCTTTGATGATAATAAGTTCATTTAAGAGAAAGATAATCTCCAATAATTAAAGGATTAGAACTAATCTATTTTTTTAGATAGAACTTCTACCTTGCTGACCATTAAATTATACTTTTGTACATCTTTCAAAAGAAAGGAAATTATTTAGCAGGAATATGTTCTATGGGAAAACATAAAATAAGGAAATTTTCACATTTATTCTATTTGTATTAAATTAGAAACAAATTTTATCTGCCTGTCTTTAAGGATGTCTACAATAACATACAGTGCTACTGGACTGATGACTACTGTAAACCTGCTCTGCTTTTGCATCCACACTTAGAAATCTCAGTCCTCAATCTTTTCTGTAATGTCAGTAAATAGAATTTCATATGGATAATTGCAATCTATGGTTTAGACAAGTACTGCGGGAGGTTAATCTACTTTTTTGATAAGTCTTTTCTCCCTCAGTTTTCAGATGTCTCCTTCTGGATACCATGAACTTGCTTTTGTGTGCTAATGAAGCATATACTTAGAGTGAAACCAAACTCATGTGGAAACCTGTGAATTTTCCAATTATAGATGGAAATTTCTTTCAGAATTTTTTTTCTTTATCATTCTGAAATTACCAGATCCATATATATTATACTTTTGATGACATGTTAGCCCTGATGCCATGGCAAGGGGGCATACATCTGAAATGAAGGAGGGAAGGTCTATCCCATCTACTCTGAAGAGGAACAGTGATACTGACTCATCTACTTTTAATTTCCTTCCCCTCAACCCTAAATTCTAGGTACAACAGAACTGAATTAGTGTAATTGGTATGTGCTAATGGATGCAAATTCTATTCAAACCAATATTGTTTAATTGGACTTTGGATCAGACCTCATGTTATGCTTTCTGTAACATTTATTAGAGTTGAAAGAGCTGTTGATTATCAATTAGCAAAAAGTTCTGCCCATCCTTTTGTTTGCAGCTTGCTTCATGAGACCTCCCATTAATTTAACTTGAATTTCTCATCAGACTGTACTGGTCCATTCTGACTGTGAATCAGCTAGGTGGATAAAATGACAATTCCTAGAACCAAGCTTTGCCCACAGCATTATTTTGTATATTGATTACAATATTTTGCTGCTTGTTCATACAGCCAAACTTCAAGCATATTACCAACGCTCACAAGCAATTTCTGAACTTTAAATAGTCCCACTGGAATCTGCTTAAGTGTCCTGGTTGAGGTGGACCACTTTCATTCACCTTCTTAAAATTAAAAGAGCAAAGTATGTTTAAAGTTTTTAAATTCAAGCCTCAAATAACAGATTTCTGCATTGAAAATATATCTTATTCCTTCATCTTCCTTTTAAATTTTTCAGCTTTTCCTGGTAGACTTTAATCTGTCACTCTTTAATAAAAAGTAGTGAAGGAAGGAAGGGGCAAAAATTAAGCTTATGTTATTCTCAGGAAAGGCAGATAATTTCTCCATTAATTGAATTAAGGATTATGGAGAGCAGCCATTTCACTGTAATCCAGATTTGCTTCCGTAATTAATAAAACATGCCTCTGATGCTGACCATGTGAAATCATAATCTTAACAAATACTTGACCTTTCAGGAGAGATCATTGTCTCAAAAATATGGGCAAATGTGCTTTCAGCAGAGTTTATTCAGTAATAGACTTTATTCATGCCTTTGATACTGACCATTTGAAATCATAATCTTAACAAATATTTGACCTTAAAGGAGAGACATTACCTCCAAAATATAGGCAAATATACTTTCAGTAGAATTTATTCAGTAACATCAGTAACTTCTTCTTATATATCGGAAAATATTTCCTATAAAAGAAAAAAGATTACACTAGATGGTAGTATAAACCCTCATAAATGTCTAACTTTCTCACAGAGAGAGAAAGAGAAAGTGGATGGAATAAAGGCTGCTACTTGATAAATAATGTGGTAAGAAAAATGTGAGTCTAAGATTTGATGCAAACTTTACTTTCTGTTTGGATAGGGGTGTATATGAGCAAGTTGAAGGTATTTTCTTGATTTTCTTTCATATTTTATGTTCATATCATAGCAAGAAAAAAAATCACTTTGCATATTTTTTCCACATTTCCTTTATGATTTGTGGAGGATAGATTCTGAACTAAGCAAGCTAGTTAGCATCCCTATCTGCAAATGCATTTTCAGTTGCTCATAAGGAGGTATCAGTTATAATCTAAAAAATAGCAACAGAATGCTACAGTTGCTACTCTTGCAGGAACTGTTGAAAGGAGAACTCGCCTCCCTCTCTGCTAATATGTTTTGTCACACAGTCTGCAGAAAGCAACATGAAATATTATTTACGCAGCTTCTAAAGTGACATTTCAACAGTTGGACAGCACAACTGGCAAAGTCGAAAGCATAATATAATCTCTTACACAGTCTCTTGTTTTCTGAATATTTACTGTTTTTTTACAATCCATTGATAGAGGCCTAGAGCAGTTACCGTTAAACTTTATTGAGAACCAAGACTTGATCTTTTTCATATATTGTTATTTACAATGTAATTCTTTAATACTGTAAATTCTGTTGGGACTATGCCATATTTTTTATTTTTAATATATTAGATTCAAAGATTTAGGAGTAATACTTCAAATAAGATCCAAATTTCTTTCAGGGGGAATGGGACTGGTCTTATAATGATGAGTTTCTACTCAGACAACTTTAGAAATCACAATTAATTAATTAATTAATTGATGCAGAAACATATCTGAAAATACAGAGATCACTTTAAACGAAAACAATGTAGATTAGCACTGAATGATAATAGTTTAAATTCTCTTCACACATACTCAATTAAATGCACACACACAATGAGTTCACAATATCTTTGCTTTCCAAAGCATATATTTCCTAAAATAAAGGACCTAATCCACAACATAATCGCTATAGATTTAGGCTAGAATAATACCAAAGATGCTAACAGAATTACAGCTATTTTATATTGAAGTTTGTATGGTTTATGTGAAAAAAAAAAAAAAAAAAAAAAAAAAGGAAAAAAACTATTGTATCACACAAACATACACACACAAAAAGAGTCTAAATTGATAAAATAGAAATAACTTAAATAAGATGCCACCACAGACACACAGGCACACACACACAAATATATATACATTTCAAGTCCTTTCCTTGAAAATACAAGTCCATATTTAGGAATTCTACAAGGTGACATTGACAATTAATAAAAGAACAACGGACAGCAACAATGTAAGAAAAGCTGTTTCTTCAAGGAAAGAAAAGGTTGAATTTTAAAATGAAAGTTAGATGGAGAGGAGGAAGAAAAAGAAGAATCTACTCACAAAATGCAGTTACTGGAAAAAAAAAGATTTAATTTCTCAGCCAATATAAATCAGCTCAGCTTCCCTGGCATGAGCACAGTACTGCCAGTAAAGAATAGCTGTGAATGTAGACTAATAAAGAGAAAGATTGTTATGGAGGAAATGAAAGGATTACAACAATAGATGATTCAGAAATATCCTTATTTTACTGCATACACATCTGTGTATTTCTTAAATACATACATGTGTATTTGAAACTATATGTAATGTTTAGGTTTAGATATTTTTTTTTTTACATTAGTATTTGGATAACTTGAAAAATATATGGTTTAGGTACAGAGCTATCAATATTGTCAGATATGTGGGAAATGCATGCAGAAATACTTTCTTCTCGGAAAAAGACAGGGGAAAGAGAAGTGCCCTAACAAGTGTCCTATCTCTTCTCTGACAAAACATATAAATCAAAACATGATCATATGTTGGCAGAAATGAAATCGTCATATCATTTTCAACTGCTGCAAACATGATTTGAATTTTGGACACCAAGCCACAGTGGCCTTGCTATTTTGGAAGAATATGTTATAATGCTTGTCACTTGTCTCAGTCTTCAACAGGAAACTATGATAGGCATCAAAGATCAGGGAGCTGAGGAAAGCATGAAATAAAAGTTTCCTACTACAAAAGGGTTTCCTGCTGTGAAAGGGTTGCCATTACCTTTGCAAGGAAGAGAACTTGAATCCAGCCAGCAGACAGCTAATGGTTAATAAATATAATGTTAGATTACACCTAGTAATTCTGGAATCAATTTTATTTATTTTTAGGATTTAATAATAATACAGCAAATGCCTGTTTCCATGTGGCTACAGACACACATACACATACAAGCTAAGTGTTAAATCATAAACAATGAAGATAGAAGCACCCTCTGAGGTCACTTAAGTGCTACTTACACATTCTTAGTTGGACTGATTCCAGTTATTCCATTTACCCTAAAATCTCTCTTGTTAGGGTAAAAAATAAAGTTCTTCCTTTTTGGAGCTAAAATACACACACGCACACACACACATACATTTATCTTCCACACTGTTTCTTTCTTACAACTATTAAGGTAGCTAGTGCTTTCCATCCCTGCAGTGTTTCTGGGATAGTGGTACCAACAATACATATCTTTGTGATTGTATATAGTTCTGTCCCCTTCATCATTAGGCTTTGAGTATGTGTCTTTTAGGTAACATGACTCTGAACTAGTAATAGCATTTCTTACATAGGTAGGTTATATTATGCTTTTATTTGTTCTCATGTAAGTTATTATTGTTGGTACACTTGTTGTTCCTTTCTTTGGTTTTACTCCTGATCCAAAAGAAAAACTCTCATGTTTATCTGTCTTTTGTATTAGACATTAATAACCCCAGGAGGAAGACAAGAATTGAGAACTGCTGTGTGCTAGCCAATTAATCTAACTAGTAGGGTCTATGTGTCATGCTCAGTGCTTTGTCACACTTTCTAGCCCTTGCTTATGGCATTCTTGGGTGCACATTGATTCATATACAAAAGGAGGTTTATGATATCCTCGTTCAGACTGCTCTATAGTCAAGCAGTTAAGATTTCAAGAAGGGAGAGATGTGGGTTTGAAACTTCAGGCTGAAGTGAAAGTGAAAAACAAGACTCCTGCTTGCAGAGTGAATATTTTGCCCAGTATGTTGTTAAAACATATAGATGTTTAAATCATATTATTAGTCTTCAGAAACTTCATGGATATGAATGGGTTTAGGTTATTCTCCAAACGACAATAAACAAATCAGCTTAGGCAGAAGCTATACTCTCAGGCAGTATGTGCTCCAGGTATTTAGTTCCCAAGATCATTATGTGTTTTAAGAACAAGTATTGTGAATAGATTTTTTTGGTACTGAGCTATTAAATTCCTTCCAAGTTCTATTTTAGGAAACTAAAGTAGGAATTCTGAATCTCATTTCTGATTTCTGTTCCTTGCTCACCCACTAACCTGATATGTAATTCCAAATAGGTCACTGCATTGTCTGCTATCCTCTGACTTTGCCTAGAGAGTATTTCAAAGAAGCAAAACTGATTCACTAGTGTTGTTTGTGAAACATATATTTTAAAGGATCCCCAACCTAGATGCTATTTCAGCAAAAATCATTGTTCCCTTTTGTGGTTGTTGATTGGAACATGATGTTCCACATCTGGTAAGGTACTGCCTAATCCATGTATGCCTGTTGGCCAGTTGGGAAGCAGTAAATGAATGAGAGATAAATCAGTCAGAAGAGTAAAGGAAAAAGACATATACAGATTTTCAAACTGCTTCCATTTTCATTTTGACCTGACTCATACGAGTGCAGTGTTCTGGCTCACTGAATGCTGCTGTTTGATCACTTGGACTACAGCCAATACATTCTTGCATACGCTTGAAGTTTCACCTGTTGGCCAAATGTGTCGCTGTGGCCCCTTAGACCTTGCACGTGCGGTAGATGCAGCAGCAGGACTCAACAGTGCCCATCAGGTTTGATGATTAACATTTAAAGTTAATGATCATTATTTATTCTTTCTTTTCCTTTTTTCCCTAATTCACTCCTTTACGATATAGAGCTCAACAAAATCTTTTGTCTGCCTTGAAGCACCAGAAAAAAAGAAACCGAGCAATATAAGGTTGTACTGTATGGAATACAATATTATAGACATAAAACAAATCAGTGTTTCTTCAATATCCTAAATATGTTTTATCTCTCTGAATGCAGTGATGAGGCTGCTTATATTTGTCAAGCTATTTGTCATATATCTGTCATCTGTTTTTTATATACATATGATTAATATAAGAAATAGACATAATTTTTTTCTATAAGATAAATATGGAAGACTAATATTTTCAGTCTTAAAGCAAGGCAGTAGAAGTGTTCAGCTATCCAATGAAGAAAGGGCCTGACTAAGAAAAACACTAGCAATGGCAAAAACAGATGTAAGAAAAGTTTAGTTTCAGATCTTTCTAAATTCCTTCATCCTCTACTTCTATTGGGCCAAAAATATCAAAAAAAGAAAGAAAGAAAGAAAGAAAGAAAGAAAGAAAGAAAGAAAGAAAGAAAGAAAGAAAGAAAGAAAGAAAGAAAGAAAGAAAGAAAGAAAGAAANGAAAGAAAGAAAGAAAGAAAGAAAGAAAGAAAGAAAGAAAGAAAGAAAGAAAGAAAGAAAGAAAGAAAGAAAGAAAGAAAGAAAGAAAGAAAGAACCCTAATGCAATCACTAAAAGCATAATATTCTCTTGTGTCATGCTAAAAGCACAATTTATTTTTGCATTCATGCACCTATAATTCAAGCTGGAAAGCATTTCAAATACAGGGGCCCAAATGAGCCCAATACCAATTAATTTATGTTTTATACACAAAAACAGGGCTAAGAGGTAGATAATTTTTTAAAAAAAGGAGACAATATCAGCAAGATGCAGAAGAAAAGCGTGCTGCAGAAGCCAGAATGATAACATCTTTTTTTTCCAGGCATGATGATGAAGTATTTTAAAGAGAGTAATGAAATGTCATAGGAGTTGGCTGCTTTGAAAATATTTCTGAGAAACTCCTCCCATATATGAGTGGAAGCATGAAGATTATTTGAAAATATAACACACAGTGATGCATCCATCCGAGTTGACATTTTGTCATAAATAAGATATGATAGGTAGAGTGTTTCAAGGTTGCGAAGAACCTTGAAAATAAAGGGAAATGCTTGATGGTAAAGAGGTAAAGTAGATGGTGGAAGAATTTGAAAAAAAAAGGAGAAAAACCAGAGAAGAAAAACAGTGGATGAATATGGATGGCTCAGAATTGGATCTCAAATCAGATGGAAGAAAACACTGCAGTAATTGGAAAACCAGTAGATGAGATTATAGACAATAGTTTTAGCTCTGTAATTTGTAGGAAACTGCACCTTAACCAGGTTGTAAAGAAAACCTGGGCTCTGAGGAAACAGAGTGAAATCAAAGCCAAAAGATGGCTTAAGAAGCAGGTTGCTGTCAGGGAGAAAGTGTATTAGAATAAGAACTCTGGTTTAGAGCCTGTACTGATCCTATCAATGCAAGATGATATTATGGGAAAAGCTTTCATTTTTCAGAGAAGAAATTTGCATTGAAGTCATCAGTAAAACTTCAGTACTGAAGTTCTTCTGGTCCCTTTTCCATTTACAACTTCAATTCTCTTTCAGAGATGCTTAATTATTGAATACATGATATATTCATAACTTTCTTTGCCCTTTTTTTCCCTTTTCTAACTGCTTTTACTTTTTTTTGAAAGTAGTGGATTGGATGCAGGTTTTCTAACTCCAGGAAAAGAACCAAAAAGGATTACGTAATCTACTAGATTATATAAAGTGGTTCAAGATTAACTGTGAGCTCATATTTTGAAATGGTAGAAAGATAATAGAAAATAACATAAAAGAGAAGAAAATTATTTTTAGAGGAAGATCATCTTTAACATACCTACCAAAGACTCTACCATTTTCATCTTTATAAAACCTCTGGTTAGGCCTATAAAGCTAAGTAATCGACTAATCATTAGAACCATATAAAATACAAAAGAAAGAACATTTTAGACCCCATCAGACCTCTTAGGAAATTACACCTTTTGGAGAGCTAAGACTCCTTAGAAAAAGATACTATTTTGGATATATCAGACAGATGTTATTTCATGTGAACTATAGTAACCATCCCACCAGAAATTTTTAGAAGCAGAAGTACAGCTTTGATATACTGGTAAAATACTGGAAATGCATAAATTCATGGTACGTTTTCTTTTTGTTTAGTTGCACAGTCTAGGTTTCTTTTGCATTAACAGCATTTAGGGGTGAAGGTGCAGATTTCTGGAGATTTTTAGATATGTTGAGTATATATCCACTAGAATTTGAAGTAAGATTTACCACCTGAACTTCATTGAGTGTCTGGCAGTCAAACTAGTAAAATGCTTTTATAAATCTCATTTGGCACAACTTCTATACTTTTAGCCACTTAAATACCTTTAGAAGTCTGGCCCAAGGTGTTTTTCATTACATACGGATCTTACCACGGCCATCTTTGTCATCCCAAAATCAAAATCCTGTACAATTTCATGCTTCTTTCATTTCTGTATTTCAACACCATGTAAATATAGCAGTTAGTACAGAATACACACACTCATTTGTTATTTTAACACTTCTTGCCAGAAATCCTTTACTCTTTGTTCCTGCACCTGTTGCCTCTTAATTTCCAGGTGAAACTGAACATGTGGGATTTGAATATTTGCGTCCTACAGGACTTGGTGTCTAGCCATCTCAGACATTGCATCAGTAAGGTCTGTGGTTTTAATTTTGCTTCATCCTTTAATTGTTTCCTTGGATTCAGAAAGTACACTGGATAATGTCCAGCACTGGTCTCAAACAGTTCTATATTCTACTGCATAAAACTTTAAAAAAACAAAACAGACAAATAAACAAAAAAACAGATCAGAAAATTACAGTTATTAAAATTTTTTCCATGTTCAGCATTTCAACATGCCTTTGAGTAGTCTAAGCAATCTAGCCATCAATGACTTCTCTTCTGTGGCACTGAGAAGGATAAATATTCTCTGTTAAAAGGTGACTACAAATGCACTTTTCGAACAACAGCTACCCTCTTTTCAGCTAAAGTTCATTCACAGCCAGAATGTCATGTAAATCTCCAGAAATCACACTTCATGAGAAAAAAACCTTTACTGACTAATTGCAGCTTAACATTTGTTGGACTTCAGTTCTAGTAAAGAGTTTCAGTGTCTCAAGTATCCTGTAGCTGAGCAGGAGCAAAATACATTAGCACAAGTAATATCTACTGAGGTGATGATTTCATGTGGATTTCCACGGATCTGTTACAAGGAGAATATTGGATGTAGCTGGTGGGCTGAGTTTCACCGCCTTGTGAAGGAATGGAATGTATTATACTGAAGTGGAATCTTGGGCTGGAGCCATAGGACATTTGCAAGGACATAGAATACTGTATAAAATTAAGATAGAGGATCCCTGGTAAACTTCTAGGTAAATGGAAATTAAAATAAAATTATTTGAGCTGTTTAAGATTCAAAATTGGGTTAAAGGAAAGAATAAAAACATGACTATTCTGTTCCTGTATCCAGAGTTTATTTTATGACTTAAGAATATTGTTTTTAATGGATTGAATGCTCTGTCAGGTTTTTAAGGAACTGTAAGAAATGGCCTTTTTCTGCAAAGATGACTACTTAGATACCTTTTGGTCCAAACTTAAACTCTAGGAAGTCTTAGATCTTTTATTTGCACAAGAGTCTGCAGCTATAGACATCAGGAAGTGCTGTTCTAGTCTATGTGTTTTTACCAGATCTCTCTGTGCCCATGCTTCATCTGTAATCATATCTCATCTACACAGGTTTTGTTTGCATTTTGTCTGTGTATGTTGCAGAATACCAGGTATATTGTATTGGAATGGCTTAGAAATAGAAAAAAATGGAAGATTTCTTCTCAATTAACAACTTTTTTTCTTCAAAAATTACTATTTTTTTAAAAACATTTCTTTCTAATTCATTGTGGCAACTAATCAAGATGGAAATATGACACTAGAGAAACAGTCCAGGCTCAAACTTCACTAAAAGGAAATTTTTAAAGGTAAGCTATTTGAACAAGTATTTAAATAACGGGGCTCAAGTGTGTCAAATTAAATCTGACATTAACTTTCCAAATTAAAGAAAAATTAGGACCAGAAGTTTCACTATTTCAGTTGCTTCCTCAAGTGATAGTTCAACTCTATGGATCATTTGTGGCTCTTGGGCTTCATGGTTTCTGAAGACTTTTGGTGCAGTGCTCTCTTACTGTGATTAGTTCTGCTTTCTTCTGCTTGTGGTCCTCTCCTTATCCTATGCAGAGGTAATCACTGTCTTGATTAGAAACTAAGAAAATATGTATGCATAACAGTGGGATCAGTGTCAGGTACAATTAAGCACGTCATAAATTGGCATCTCAGTTAAAATTTCTCAATTGTACTTGTTATCTGAAAATTACTCTCCTGAAATAGTCTTTAAAGAGCTAGTTTCCATAGTTACTTCATGTTTCATTATTAAAATTCAAACCAAATGAGTTCCCTGCATATGTATGTGTATATATAAATATATGTAATATTTGTGAAATGCCATGTTAATTTCTTTGTCATTTTGAAGTCTGCACAACCTAAGTCCTAAGCAAAAGCATATTATTAATGCTAGTTCAGAACCAGACATAGATGAAGGCTTAATACACAACCATCTTGGTGCACCTGCATGTTAGTCCAGCCCCACTGAAATTGTTTTAGCAAACAACTAAAAAAAATACAATAGGCAAGGAAAATTCTGTAGTATTAATCATTTAATCTTTTCTTCCCAAGATTAATATTTTATTTTAAATTGCATTTTTTAACCTTCCTTGTTGTTATTTTTTTTCTGCAAGTAGTAGACCTATACTAGATAATTTATTTTGTAATCTTAAATAAGAATTAGAGTCATCTTTAATATTCTGTAAAAGATTTGTGGTTACAGATATCCATGTATAAATCAGTACCCTAAACTTGCCACTTCATTGGCAACATAACGGTGATCAGAATGACTATTATGATTTGGTTTACAGTGGCAGATTTTTAAAGCTCTTTTTTGAAATCCTTCTCAGTTTTTTTGATATCTTTTATACATGTTCATCCAGATGGGTTCTTATGTGTCTTATTCTGTACATTGAAAAGAAAAAAAAGAGAGTCCACATAAACCTTCATGAAGAACTATAGAAATAGCTTGACAAGAAGCAGAAGACCCAAAATGAAAAGGTTATGATAAGTCATGAAATGATGCCATCAGAAAAACATATATTGCAAATATGTTTTAAAAAATAGTATTTTTGTTGCTTTTGTTTGTTTGTTTATTTGAGTGCATGTTTGTTTGTTTAAATATGAGAAAAAAACTGACCTGGAGATAGCAAAGTTTGAACAGGAACAAACACATTTTCATTTTCATCCCCTGGATTAACTTGATAATGAATTTCAGAGGATTAGATCATTTTAAATCTAACACAATGAAAAATATTTTTATATTATCTAGAAAAAATCCAGCAATGAAAATGCCCTAATAATATGAGCTCTGTGTTAAGAGATATAATGGCATGACTATTTTGTCTATTTTTGCCTATTAGGTATTATTATAAAAGAATAACGTTGAAGGTGCAATTCTCCTTCTAGCCCCATTTTACACGGAAATGGTTATGATTCTTTGCATTCTCAGAATAAAGTCCATTGTTCTATTTTTGACATTGTTATAGAAGTGTTTTTAGATTAGAGATTTTGAGAAAGGAGTAAAAATAATTTTCAAAAAATCTCCAAACGTAGAGCCTTGAATTCCTCAGCAAACTAACCATTCTGCTAAGACGAGATGAGATTACAATATACTCAGTGATAAAGGAATTTCACACCAAAATACGGTGCGAGTATACTTTACCACAACCAGGCACCTCAACCTCTCTGCTGAGCCTCCCTAACCTGCAGTTTGGATTTTTGGCCTATAATATAAACATCTAGACTAAAAGGGTAAACTAGACTAAAACCAGAACAGAAGTAAAGGCTGCTGGAAAGGAGAAGAGTGAACAGAAGAGTAAAGATAGTGATACTATCTTTGCTGAGCTATTCAGATGTCCAGAAAAGCTGTGGTCTTATGTTTGTATGAAAGGTGAGAAAATGCTTACAATTATATTAGAATGAGAGACTGGTCAACAGGTAGGTCAGTTTTTCACTGCTTCTGCTTAAATCAGCAAGGTGAATGTGTAAACACCTATTTGCATATGCAAAACCATAGATTTGCATGTTTGTGAAACACCTCATGAGCTGTTTTTATGGAGGATGTGCACAATAGTTCATTTTAAAGTGGTACGTGACTAAATATACAGATATTTTACAGATATCACTGACCAGCCATCAGTGAGCACCTTAAAACATCAGACCGTTTTATATATGTCATCTTCCTTGATACAAATACATTTATTTGAGGTAACTGTGCCATAAATAAACAAATAAATGTGGGTATATGATGCATATATAGAGTAAGTAAAGTAAGCATCATACATAAAATACTTGATTGATTTCAATTGAAGATTGAAATATGTTTTTCATCCTTTCCAATCAGTGTTTATATAACTATAAGATGAACCAAAATCAAATAGATATGATCAAATCTGTAAACAATTCAACTGCCCTCAGCTTTTCAAATTTTTCAATTTGCAGTAATCAGGACTACTTCAGTCTTATTAGCATAATATAACAATGCTTTAGAAAGAGATATTCAAAGTGAACAGTTAAATTTGCAGGTGATAATTACTTGGAAATAGTTGTGAATACCGGTGAAAATACTGTAGTACTTCAAAGGGTATAGCATAGGCTAAAGCACTATAAAATGAAACTGAGCATAGAAAAAATAATCTGTATACAAAATCTCCTGTAAGATGATCTGAAATATAGATAGTACCTAACATTAGAAGCACTCGGAAAACAGCAATACAGGAGGAGACCATAATGGAAAGCAAATTAGACGTGAGTTTATAACGAGATACAGTTGCAGCAAAAAAATACCCTGGGCAATAATGATGCTTCTTTCAGCAGAGTCAGAGGGCCATTAAGTGAAGTGAGTGCAGCAGAAAGAAGAGAAAAATCCTAATAGTAGTAAAACTTGAAGAAAAGGAGGCACCACCAAGGTAAACATAACTTTTGATGTTGGAATATTATATCAGGATTTGTTCCATGCATTCTTGAATGAAATGTTGCTGAATATTCTTTTGTGAGGAATAATAAAAAAAGATGTGCTGGCATTTAAGAAAAGACATTTAAAAAATATAAGTTTCATATGCACAATCTTCACATTAACGTGTATAGAAGGTACACCATAGTCCTACTTGAGAATTAAAAAAAAAGAAATTATGATAAGAGGGGAAAGCATAGGAGAGTTGAGATGTTCTTTGGTATTGGATGGTGAACTTTATCGAGCAAAATTGTTCGATAAGCTTGTGTGGTCTGAGACCTTTTTCTCTGGCCAAAAAGAAAAACTCTCTGTGTTCTGATTTAAGTGGCATAAGTGCATTTCTTCTGCAACAGGCTCAGAAATTGCAGAGTTTGAGTTTTGAAGTCCATTAAAAAAGTCAAAATATTTTACTCTCTGAAAACTCCTGTATTCATTCTCTTGTTCCCTTCCCCCTTCTTCCCAAATGCATTAAAAAAATCAAGAAGTTTGAAAGCAATATTCTCGTGGCTGTGTAAAAGCTTTTATTGGCAAGTTTTGCGTTTTCTCTTTAGCAAATGGATTTTTTTTTTTTTTTTTAATCTTAATGAACTCTCTGGATTTGCCCCCCACCCCATTATTTCTGCTAAAGAAACAAACCATCTGGACAACAGGTTGATTTGTATTTATTTAAATTAACAGTAGTGTATGTAGTTTTCAACCATCACCAACTCTTTCCATTCAGGTGAATTCTCTGAAGTCTTTAAACTTTATGGCTAGACGTATTAGAGCTACAGTGTGCACATTGAAACAATTAAATTGAGGTAAAGGTAGTCATAAAACCAAGTCTGTGTGCCCCTCAAGTACATGTGAAGAAAACAGAAAGAGAAGAAAGACCAGGACCCAGGGTAACCAAAACATGCTACTGCATGCAATTGAGGAGGAAAAATTTTGGAGTTACTTTCATTAAGACGATGCTACTTGAAAAGATGATACAAGGAGCAAAAGTAAGATTGTCCAAAAGGGCTTCTGTATATTTCTTTTGATCTTCAGCTGTGCCAGTTTCTAAAATTTCTACATATCTAGAACAGAGGGGATTTAGTAAACCTTATCTTGTGTTAGACCATTAAAATGAGCTGAGTACAATATTTGAGTGAACATACAAACATAACCTCAATTATTCAGATGTTAAGATAACCTCTTTTTCTTCAGATTTTATCTGTTTGATTCTTTTTCTTTCTGCCTTCTTTTCCCAGTGCTGCCTATCCAGACAAAATTATAACATTCTCACTTTCAATACTTGAAGAAATTTTCTTTGCTGCCAATGACAAGGCTCAGATAGGTGTTTTTTCTTCCACTCTAAGGATACAATATGTTACCAAAAAAAAAAAAAAAAAAAGTAGAAATGAATATGAGCTATAGAGCCCTAAACCTACAAGGTGTCATCTCCCCAAAATCTGAAGATGTTCAGATGACAAGCTTTAATTCAGCTCTGTTAAAACTTTTACAAAAACTACATTTGTAGACAGTCATGAAATCAGAAACTAATACCGAATGCAAATTGTTATTGTTGTTTTTGATTTTTCCTTTGTTTTTCTTAGATTTTCATGAATGCTTTGTATATTCATTTTATCTCTAGATGTACTTCCTCAGCCCATGCTGGCACTTTTGAAATAAAAGCAAAAGGAGTTTGCTATGACTATTTGCCTCCAAAAAGTATTCAGCTACTATTCACCACTATTCAGTGGTTTGATGGCTAAAATGATGAGTTTGAAGTAAGATTCCCATAACTTCCCTTGCTTCAATGCTGCCTTGTTAGTTGCTCTTCTGTCACAATAACATGTGCATATTTTAGTGTAAATTTCTTCTTTCTTCAGTGAACAAATAGAAATAAACACAAAATACTATGAAAGAAAATTATTATATCTAGACAATTTGTGTTTGCACTCTCTTTTAGGAAAGAGCACCCTCTTTTATAGACCCACAGGAATAGTTATTCATAAAGGAGAGTAAAAAGTATAGCACCTACTGACTTTCCAACACTAGAGGGTTAAGTTCAGCTCTGGTATAGATGAATACCAGCCAAATGAAAACAGTGGGATTAGTTCCACAAATACAAAGTCTGAGTTTGGTTCCAAGAAACTGCTTTGTTTAGACAGGCTACAGAAAATCCAAATGATTCTACTACCTCCAGAATGTCACCCTTTGAATCTTTATGTTTATCTGCTCCAAGCCTCTGAACATTGAAAACTTCACCTCTCACTCATCAAATCACATTACCAAGACAAGATTCAAATGCTGATCTGCTTTTAGAGTTCAAGTTATTTCCTTGGCTGTCTGCTGGCTGTATTCTGCAGCTAGATTTTACCATCAAAGACCACTGTAGAAAATAAGCTTTACATTGCAGAAGCAATAAGTTTCTTAAGAAAATACTATTCAGGCACTGAAATTCATGAGTTTCCAACAGGCAGGGCTTCATCTAACAGATTGGCCTCTATTCTCAGCCTTGCATTTTGCTGGTGTCTTGACAGCTTAACAGCTGTTGCCGAAAATTTCCATAAATCTATGTGTTTTGAAGAAGAAAGATGAAAATACTCTACTTTCCTCTTCAACTCCAACAAAAACAAGGCCATTCAGAACCATTTTACTCTGCAGGAGGTGAAGTTAAGAACAGAAAAAGAACGATTACATGCTTTGAACCATCTGCCTCATATCTTTTGGTGGCTTTCTCCGTAATCTCCACTGAAGAAACAGGGGTTATTCTTTCAGTATTTTTCTCTAGAATAGAGGTAGATCAGAGGGAAGAATTCAAGGCTTCAAATCTTTAAAGGGTGATCTTGCTTGAGCTCACCAATGGAAGTCCCAGAAAGCATCCTTTCCTTTCTTCATTTTCTGCAGAGGTGTCCATTAGTTGGCTCAGATGGCACCACATTCAGGAGACTGAATTGCTGGATGAATTTTGGATCTCTATTCAGATCCAAAGATATCCACCTTCACATGAGTTAAAACTGTGAATTTCGTTCTAACAAGTACTGAGGAATTAGGTATTGCACTGAATGTTGGAAGTTAATTTGTCCTTTTTCTTTTTTTCTCCATATTTCTCTTTCTAACAACTAAATAGAGATAAAAGTAATTCATACAAATTTTTAAATTTTAAACAACAATTTGAAAATGCTGAGATGTACTCTGCTTTTTTATTAATTCAATCCATAAAAATATCTTTAGCATTCACGTGATGAATTTATATAAATAAATGTAACCACCGTATACACTAAGGTGACATTCTTTGCTATGTTCCCCGGTGCAGCCGCTACTTGATACTTCAAAATAAGAACCATAGTTACTGCCAATATACTCAAGGGCTTAGAATTAGAAAATCTTTGTAAACACAGAAGCCAGTAAGAATGCTAAACTCTGAGGTAACAATAGCTTAAAAAGAAAACACTGTATCATAATCTCATGCCCGTGACTACAGATTTTTGTGTTTTTAATTACTTGACTTGATTTTAATTGAGCTTGTCCTCTCACAGAGTATTTAATAATGTAAATAAATAAATAAAGCAAGCTTGCTGGCCAGACTTGTTTTCTGGCTTATTATATCCTACTGTGCATTCCCATAGGCAACTCACTTAAGATTTTAGGACTTGGACATAAATCCATGGTCTGTTTTTCTTTTACAAAAATATGTATTATAGCGATGGGAAGATTTCTTGTCCCATATGGATTCACCTTATAATCCTTCCTTCAGGGAAAATGGGATTCATGATATTTTGGAAGTTGCAGTGGAGAGACTACAAAAGATGAGGAAGGCATGCCTTTAAGACTTCAGCCAGACTTAGAAAGAGCAGAATGAGACTTATGCAGAAAAAGAAGCATGAATCTTCAGACAGTCAAACTCTTCCTTTAAGGGGAATCTATCAAAGACTTAGTAAGGGTAAGTAAATAAGTAAAAAATACCAGAAATTATATATTCAATTCAATTTCAATTGTTTATCCTTAAGAATGCCTGAATCATCTTCACTACAGTGTTCAAATGTAACATGGAAATTTTCCCAAACTCAATATCCATTCATAAAAATATTTTTTTACCACAGTTAAAGAGTCCCTTAAAAATTCTAACAGACATTTGTGAGAACTGCTTAAGCTAAAGTATTTCTGACATTGAAATAGTGTTGAAGTGAAAAGCATTTTGTGTATGTGTATTATTTTGTAACTCAAGTGTTATTTTGCTGTGTCTTCTCCAATGTGTGAGCTAGGGTAAGAATGTACACTGTAGCTCTTGCTTCGTACATGCAGTTGCACTGACATATTTCATGACTTTGGAAATAACCATCAGATTATTAACTGAATATCTTATATAGGGACAAAAAGTGTAGATTAGTGCTTCCTCTGCCTTTTCAAGAGAGACTAGACTGAAGGTTCTAGTCTGAGGTTCCTGGTCTTTACATAGACTTCTGAATTAAACTCCTTCAGGAGTGTGCATACATCTTTTTAGTAACTCGAAGTAGACATGTGCTGAACTGACTACAAAACATCATCAAATTAAGCTAGTTAAAACTCAGCGTGATATACTACTGCCTTACAATCTCTCTTAGGTTTAAAATATTAGTGATGAGAAATGAGAGATTAGTGTGCGTTATTACTCTAATCCTACGTATGCATTCTAATCTTATACACGTGTCTGATAAACAAAGGCATCTTAAACATTGCAAATCTCCCTTTTCCAGCATAGTTAAAAATACTGACAAAGAGTATGACTTAACTTTTTGCCCATGTGTAAGAAAGGAGGATTTCAATATAAATACTTATCTAGTAGAACATGCTGCATATCATCCGTGCCACTAGCACCTTGTACAAAATGCAATCATCCAGAGCCATTGAGATAGGACTTAAAAGCTTGTACATCCTGAACACTGTAACCTTTGGTAGAGTGGTGAGGCTGTCAGCAAGCTATTACCCAACACATCCCCTCAAGTGTCTGTGTCTTGTCCTTTCTTCACTACTGACTTCCATCAGCTCAAGCATTAAGTGCTTGCCCAAAATATCACTGCAGTTATGTAAAGCTTTTTAGGAAACATCACTTCAGACAGATGTTTAACCTCAGAGCCCTGAAGGGATAGCTCTGCTAGTTGCCAAGCTTGTCGATTAATTTTACATTGACAATCATGCTAATGTATTTTGACACAGAGGAGAGCTTTAACAACCAGTCAGTTACATTAGATATACAAGGTAGCTGAGAGTAATTCCCTGCAAAATTAATCTGAACACACAATACATCACAACATATGTCTCTTAAATGATACTGCTCAATTTTCTCTCAAATTCCATCCCAGGTCACCAGAAATAGTTAAAATTACTTTTTTTTTGCTCGTCTGTGAGGTTTTTTTTTTCCTTTCTTTTGTTATTGTGTTACTATAAGCGTGTGAAGGAATCAGGACAGGCTAATATTTGGCTTACTGTCTAAACTACAGAGCCAAATATGCACTGCTGAGATGTCCCTGAGACAAGGGCTTTAAACTTGAGGCATCTCCTCATTTAAATCATTTCAACAAACTGGAAGGTATTCAGAGAAGAACAACAAAAATATTAAGGGGCTGAAAAGAACAATTTATGAGAATAGTTTAAACAAGCTAAAAGTGTGTAACTTGGCTCATGAATAAGAAAGGAGTGATGAGGCTGTGATAACCATCTAGAATTACCTGATGAGTAAAAGCAAGGACAACATATGCAGTATAAGAAAATGAAAGTAGGAGATACTGGATTAAAACAACGAAAAGAGTCAGCTATATCAAATTCCAAAAATATTTGGCAACAAAAAGAAAGTTTGGACTATTCCCCACAAGATAAATTAAGTGACATCATCTGGAATATTTAGCATAAGACTGAACAGAGACACAATCCAGAACCAATCAGCTATTGACTAATGAAAAGCTATCAGTATATCCTATCCTCTAAATCCAAATTCTGTGAGTTTCATGATAAAGAATCCTTAATTTTCTGCCTGGAGGAGATGGAAAACTTCAGGGTCACCTTTTCTCCCCCTTCTTTTATTTTGACACTGAATTCATTATAAATAAAATTCTCACTTTTAAAAACGATTTGAACATGCATAAAACTTTAATCTGTCTTAAGACGTTAAATAACTAGGAGAAAGCAGTGAAATGAGAAATGTTTTCCCTCTGTGAGACCACAGAAGAAAATATGAAATTCTTAAACCAAACATAGTGATGAATATAAATGAGTCTAGTGCAAGACCCATGAATAGGAATTTAAATGTCACTCCTTGACACTTCCCAATTGCTGTATACCTGCTTTATGAACTTGATGAGCTTGACTATCAACTAGTCTGTGTCCTACTTTTAATGGTCATGTCATGCAGATTATGTAAACTGTTCAACCTTCATATCTACAGCTTATAATTAAAAAAAACACCTTATGACAGCTTAAGGCCTTGAAAAGTATTACAGTTTTTTCATGCAAGCAAAACTTCTTTCTTTCTCTCAGCCAGGAGATTGTAATCCTTAAGCATGGAGAAGCTCAGTTAATGAAGGTCTTTGAGCATTTATCATGATCTGAGGCAGAAAGGTGGAGCACTTGATCACTGGTTTCTACCATCTTACTGGCAGATAAGAAAAGCAGGATTTTGTGAAAAGCAAAGTCAAGGAAATAATGCACGATCAAGGATAATGCAGCGCTTGCATGAAACAATGGGCAGATGCTTACAAAAAGGAGGCACAGCAAACCCAACCCTAGGTGTCATACCTTATGAAAACACTTTCCTGCTTATATTTGCAAATACAGCTCATCAATTCTATCCTACAGTGTATTTTCTCAACGCAGAGACTGTATTTCTGTTCCTTTCTTACACACTGTCCAATACAGTGGACCAGGCCTTCAGTCAACAATATTGAGCAACTGTTAAGTGCAGAAAATATATTCTCTCTCCATTGACCTCAATTGTACTAATGGCAGCCTCCACTCTATGGTTTTAATTTACCACGGTCACGAGCAGCAACGGGCGCTCTTGTGTACAAAGCATTCACGAACTGCAAGTTCGGACCATTTATCTATCACAGTGCACCTCTGGTCTTTGTCTCACCAATAGCTCTAATGATTATTATCATTTATTAAAATATACATCCTTTTTTGTTACTCTGGAATAGAAGAGTAAGTATTTAGCTATTCTATCAATTCTTATGCATTTGCTCTTCATCAAAAAGCTGGAGAAATACATCAGTACAAGCTAGGCAAATATCAGATATATTACATATGAAATTATGTGCAAACCTACTTCACACTCATTTAATTAAAAGTTATTCAAATTCTGTATTGGAACAAATAGTTCTTGGTCTGTGCATATTTGTAACCACATGATGTAAATACTACAGATCCATAACATACTAGTGTTAGGCAACACTGCAGGTGAAGGGGCTTGGAGCCAAAGGACACTTAAATTAATAAAAAATTAATTCTATGATCAGCGCTGGTTGGAGGCAGTCTGCAACTGATCCATTATTGTAAGACAGAAATCAGAGGGGTAATTGATGTTGTACTGTAGATGTGAAGGCATGTAGATATCTCCATCCTTCAAGGGCAGCAAGAAGAGATCTGATGACCAGCAGAGACAGGTGGGCCTGGAGAAGAGAGACCATGCTATAGCTTGGGAACAGAATGTTTAAAAGAGGTAGGGAGATAAAAAGACAGAAAGGAATCCGGAAAGATAGATGAAGGTGAGGATGGTGGTGAGGAAGATGCTTTGGAAATTGGTATGATATTAAACTAGGTTGCCTAGAAGAGCAAGTAGAATAATATATTAATTCTTAAATATATTATTTTTATTATTGTTGATTAATCCATTAAATTTGAATGTTATCAGCTTTAATTATACACTATTCCTCCTGCTCCCTGAATTGCTTGCTTATGTACTTAAACACTGTGCAAGAACATGCTTTCGTTTGCATATTCAAAAAGAAAAGAAAACTGTAAAGGCAGAATCTGCATTTTTGTTGATTAGTTGAGCAACTTTCAAGCATTTGTTTGGAATGCATTATTCAAGAGTATTCTTCCTTGTAGAATGTGTTTGCCAATATAGTTTTGTAATCTGAACACATAAGAAAATCTATCCAGGCAATTAAAGTAAATACATTTAGAATACAAATGCACTGTCAGGTGTAATTTTGTTGCCAGCACTCTCCCAGTAGAGCTACCCACTTCAAAATTAATCTCCTCTTGTGGATAAGAAAAAAAAAGTGAAAAATCTCATAGTTCAAGGCCTCAGAAAACACATAGTGATACCACCTACTAAGAAATAGTGAGCTCTGAGCATCTTTTGAGAATTCTCAGTTCTTTCCAAATAAAAGCAGAATTTGTTGTAAACTTATGGATTGCTCTCATCCTTTTTTAGGAAAAAAAAAACCAGAAATAATGGAAGAGGAGGAAGTAATAAATGTGAAATGTCTGTTAAAGAAGCTCAGTTCTTCTATGCTTCTGCTTTTAGGAGTGAGCTTTCTTCTCTGATTTAGAAATCCAATATTCAGAAATCAGAAGTTTCCTATCTGGTGTCACTTCCCTACTTTTCTTCATTTTCTTCCTCTTACTGACAACATTTTGACAGGAGATCTCCAAACCCTTCATCATTGTTAAAAAGAAATCTAGGGCTGGCAAGTTCTGACACTGGACAAACACGTCAACAACCTTGAAGTAGTGCTGCCTCTAGGCAGCGGAGTGCACTAGTGCCATGTCTGCTCCAGACTGCTGCTACTGGGCTTCCTTAGGAACACTGACAGCTTTAAACACCATCATGGTAGTGCTATGTGATACAAATCAAATCTAGTAGCAACCACAGAAAGCTCTCTGTCCCTGCTCAAGATATATCAGCTTTTGAGGTTAAAGATTTGATTGCATTTATTGCCTGAAGGAAAAAAGTGCAAGGAGCAGATTCTAAACCGAACAAAGTGAATGGAAAAGCTCTCCTTCGGTAGCAGTGGGTTCAGGCTTAAGCTATAAAATATCAAATTGAACTTGCCTCACCCCAAAGATACACACACATTAAAAGCTGCAGTTCATATACAAAATGCACAGAGAGCAAGTAGTGCTTGAGCATGGATGTAATCACAAAAATTTAAAAAAAATTAAAAATGTCTACTGTCGGCCAGTAGACATTCCAGAATCAGGCATTTGCAACAGAAAGAAATAAATTGGTTTTCATCTTTGCAAATTATATCTAGGAATATGAGATGCAAGCTTCCATTTAGTAGATTTTGTGAGTCAGATATTTAAAAATCTTAAAGACCTTTTCTGAGTGGTTTTATTAATATCAGCTCAAAAGTTCTATTAAAAATGTTTTCAAGTGAGAGATTTAAAAAAGCTTGAAAAGTTGGAAAAATACTTTTAAAACGTGAACTACAGAATTTATTACAAAACCAGAGAAAACAAGTACATTTACAATGTGGAAATGACATAGGCTGCTGTTTTCACACTCATGTACTTCTGGTTAACAGTCTCAATTTCTATTTAGGCTCCAAACCAGAACGAGCATTGGTTTTAGCGTAATAAATAACTGCTAGTCAACTACATCAGAAATTATGCTGATATAAAAATGTCTCCAGAAAGCATTCATAACCTGACATAAAAACTGCAGCCAGTGGCCTCCAGATCACTATGTACTGACTCCCTTTGAAAATGTGAAGTCATGTCGAAATACCTAATTTTGGAATTCAGGTATGACTCAGACAAATACTAAAACATGCTTTTCACTTCAGATGTATACTTAAATATATCTTTATTCAGAAAAGCATAAACTTCCTCGGTTCTTGCTTTCAGTGGGACGTATGTATATATTATATATAGGAAGGTCACTCACTGATTACCTAAGTGCCTGATTTAAGTATTTATAAAGGAAAATTAGTAGCAATTCAGTTACTTCAAGGGACAAACTTCCTTTGTGAATATTCTTTTCTAAATTATGCAGCTTGCTTGCTAACAATAGAGAGCAAATCAAGACCAACACCTTTTGTGAATCTGTAAGCCATTCAGCTTTGCAAAGATTTTAGTAGGGCCAACGTTTGCTTGGTGATAATATTAATTTATATGTAGTGGCATTTATCAATTTTAGTGATTTTTTTGCAAAATTGTCACTTGCAAAGCTTTATCCACTATTTGCCAATGTTTTCTCCATTTTGTTAAGTTTTTAAATAAACAGTATCTATTTTTGTAAGATCATCTTTCATTTATGAGATTTGCTCCAGTTTTATGTTGGCAGCTGCTTTCAGTTTTTCCTTTTTTTTTTATTTCCATACAAAATTGACAGTAGCTAAAATGTTCTGATTTCTAAAGATGTACTGAAGAGAAACAGCAGGGAAAAGAAAGAAAATCTCCATTTATTTAGGTACAGAGTAACACTGCCACCAAGAATGAATACTTTATAGGGCAGCACTTTATTAACTCTGTCCATTTCAAGCTACTAATAATTAGCTCAGCACAAAATGATCACTTACTATTCAGTAGAGTAGGCAGCATTTCTCCAGAAGGGAATTTGTTATTGGAGACTGTTTTTATAAATGCATAGTTTCCTTAATTCCTATATAATGATCTTTCCTGACTTAGTTATTGTTGTTCTAAGTGGCTAAAATAAACACTCTTGTTCATGTACTTTCAAATGAAAACATGAGTGTTCATGGCTTTATATTACTGAAGTTTTCCCTTATTCCCTCTACCCCGCACTGTGTTCTTTATTCAGACTACAGTCTCTGAGTACTTTGATAGCTTATACTTTCTTCTCATAGTGAGGTGTTGTAGTAAAAAAGCTCTTTTGGCAGCTACCAAAACATGTCACATTGACTGTAACCTTTTCAAAAGAAAATGCTCCAAGGAGCTTTGATTGTGTAAACAGTATGTTCTGTCCTGAAAACAGGGACATTGCAAAGGGAGAAATAGCATAAAGGAAAATAATTTTTTCTAGCTTCAGTGTAATACTTAGTGGTGGCTCTGTAAAACCATTGGACTGTGCACTGCTATTGCTAAGATAACTTAGTACTTCTGGGTGTAATACTTTTATTATTATATAGGCCCCAAATCAGTAAGTTCACCTGAAGAAATTATGATCTTCCTACACTGTTCACGTAGAAATGGTTATAGTTTTTCCCATGGTAAGCAGTGTAATTCCTATGTGTGTGCACATATACATATATATATATAAACGATTTGTAAATTAAGATTGTTGGTCAAATATCAACTTCATATCTGAGAAAAGACCAACAAAAACAACAACAAAAAAAAAACCAAGTAAGAGAAACAATTGTAGCTTCTCTAGAACTGTAATAATAGAATTGTAATAATGTATAACTTCATAATTTCACTGTCAGTATCTGATTCATAACTGAAGAGAGAGTTTTGTTATGCTGGGCTATTCTCCCTAGCCCTTCCAAGTAAATTCAATTTGCAAAGAGGAAAAAAAGGTGTTTTTCACAAAATTCCTTCCTCTTGCACTTTCCAAAAAGAGAATAAAATACTGCAAAGGCAGATCACATGTCTCTAAGACCATTTATTCTCACCAGGGCTGTGAATAAGCTCATGGAGCTTAGAATTTTATTACTCAGGTAAAAAAGTTTATACAGCACTCAGTAACACAGGTTTTATGCACTTCCTCAAATGGTATAATTAAACTTGCTGAAATAACAGGCCCCCATGTTTTTCCCTCACCTAGCATCTCCCTAGAGTATTTCAGTGCTATATCCACAACTACTAAAAAATTATTAAAAATTGCCAGCTTGAGACCAAAATAGAAACCTTGAGCTAAGCTGCTTCCACCCTGTCAGAATGCACAAGGTTTCATCATCTGTAGAGGAGAGAAAAGTTCACATTTCATCCCATGCAAATGATTTCATTTAGAGTCAGCTAGATTAAACCATGATGATATACCTGCAATATAAATGAACCTCCTTCACCTTCAAAGAAGAGTTTATCTCCCTGAAAAAAGATTTGCTGGCAATCTCACCAGCAGGCTTCTTGTTTCTGACTGTGCATATTACTTCTGAATATTCTAATAGTCCTATTAACTTTAGGGCCACACAGTAACCAGCTAGAAAGTCATATCCTCTCGGAGAAGGGAAACTGGTTTTACTTCATCTGTCACTTAGGAAGGCTGGCGAGACGTGACTGTGTCACATTGCCCTCTGCATTTTCAGAGAGATTCTAGATGACAATTTGTTATATAGGAACAAAGGTAAGTGGGGTGCAGCTAAGCAAAATGCTTAATTTTGCTGCTGCTATGCTCTTCTGTTACATAAAGTGGATAACATATAAAACTCTTTAGACATTCTCTTTCGTCCAGATTGGTCTCATGCAGATCTTCTAAGGAACCTACATAGTTAACAAGCTATAGGTGAAATAATTGAAAAATCAAAACAAAAAGAAAAAAGGAAAAATAAATTTTAAAAAATCAAACTGTGATAATCTGTTTCTTTGGAAATAAAATGTACCATGTAGCATTTCTTAATGAGAGTCCTAAATGCCTAACCTGTTGTTTCTTTTTCATTCTCCTCTCCTCTCCTCTCCTCTCCTCTCCTCTCCTCTCCTCTCCTCTCCTCTCCTCTCCTCTCCTCTCCTCTCATTTTTTTTAGCATGTCTAGCTGAACCTAAAAAATTCTTCCTGATTTCCTTAGGCTTGAAAATGAGCTTTTATTTCATTTTTTATTTATGCCGGGAATATCTGAGATATTGCATGATTAGAGGGGGATACAGTACTTTTGATCTTCTGGTTTATGAAGGCAAAAGGTTAGAGAAAAAAAAATTATGGCTGATATATATATTTTTTTTTAAAGATTGAGACATTTATTTCTTGCAAAATATATTTCTCCATTTCCAATACTTACTGCACAGAACTATTACAATATAAACAAGTATTTGAAAGACAGAAGAATTTTTTTCTTCTTTTCTCCTTCTGTCTTTTCTCCTTCCTTTCTGCTTATTTTTCTTCATTCTTCCTTCCCTTTCCCCCTTTCCTCTTCATGTTCTTTCACTCTTCTCCTTCACTCCCTCTCTTCCTCCCTCCTTCCCTTTCTACATTCCTTTCCTCCTTTCTTCCTCCTTCCCTCCCTCCCTCATTTCCTTCTCTCTTTCCTTCTCTCTTTCATGCTCTTTATTTCTCTCTTTCTCTCTCCCTCTTTCTTTTTTTTTCTTTCTCTTCCACATTCTCTTCCTCTCCTGCCTTATTCCTCTGAACCTACTCATCCCTTTTCTGTTATTTTTCTCCCCCAATATGTGTTAAATTCTTTTGGATTTATATCCTTTTCTCCTTTTAATCTTTTTCTTCTCTTCACTAGGAGTTGTCCCAGATTCACAGAACCACTTGAATGACTTAATTGTATAAAAACTCAGTGAAAGTCAATGCAAAATGTTTTGAAAAGCTTTTGAAAATATCTTCAGAGATCAACTCATTTATTCTCAAACTTTCAACCCTTGGTTTAAAACAGGCTCACGTGCACACATTGGAATAGTGGAATGAGGAAGAGAGGTAAAAAAAAAGAAAGATCCATAGATATTCCAGTCATGTCCGATGCAGTGGTTTCTCCACCAGGATACTCCACCAGGTTATTGCAGCAGCAGCAAGATATCAGCTCTATTTCAGCTACTGTCTTACTGTTTTTCTTACTCTTGCTTGTCCTGCAAGAAGAAGAAACTTGGGCATATCCTGCAGTAATGATAGAGGACAGGTTTGGCTAGGTCCCCCAGAAGTCTTAATCCAATATACAGACAGATGCAAATTTTCCAACTTGAATTTGGGGTTGAATTTACAGCAGATCATCTCAAAAACTCAACTTGGATTGAGTTTCATCTTGGACTTTAGAGCTCTCTTCACAGTTTACAATCCTGGAAACCACTAGACTAAACTGCACTCCTTATTAATACATTCCTAGCCTGCAGCCTAATCTTCTCTTTCTATAATTTATGCATGAGGTCAGTTACCAGTGCTTCCAGTGTGTTCATTTTCCAATCATTTCCTTAGTTGCCTTCATTACTCACACCCATTCACTATTTACCAAACATGACTTACAGTTTCTACTAGTTCTTTACCTTTATTGTCAAATTTTTATCGCTGAATCACAGCTGAGCCCAGGGGAGGAAGTTGTTATGTGCTACTGAAATAGATACCAGCTCTGCATTTTCAAAGAACAATGCTACACAAATGAAAGTTCTGCACAGCAAAGTAATAACTAATGAAAAAGAAAACCCTCATCCAGGAAAAGTCGTTACAATTCAGAAGGGATTTGAACTATTGTACATAGTTAACCTATGCAGAGCACAGCATTAGCAGTATGTTTTGTTAATCAACATGCTGCGGTTGCTTTTAGAATGAAGGAACTGTTACTGTTGCCAGCAAAGAGTTTCAACTCCTTTAGGTACGTTCTGAATCCTGTCAGTGACCTTAAGATGCATTCGTCCGAATAAGATGTGCACATGCATAAAACATGATTTCATTTTCTTTATATTGCTTAAAGGATTTCCCAGTGGCCAGGTGAATGGGTGTATGTATTCTGAAAAGCATATACCAAAAGTGGCCAATAATAACCCCTATTTCCCTTGCCTCTATTAACTGAGTTCTCTAAACACTTTTCATATGTTAATTAGTTAAGATTCATGCATAGTCCATGAGATGAAGCAGTGTTATTAGCTCTGTTTTACATCAAGGATATGACACGTGAGGAAAGTAACTTTTCTGGTGACAAATAGTGCATTAAAACAAGGAATTCTCTCAACTGATCATTCCATTTCCTTTCTATTGTGACTTTAAAATAAACAACCAAATCAAACCAGTCTTTTTCTGGGTTCTGTGAATAAAAAAAAGCCAGCAGCCAGCTTCATAGTTCTGGCCTGTTTGAAGTGGCCAGCTGGAAAAGAAAGGAGGAGAGAATGGGTGTGGAGCTGTGACCATGATCTGTGACAAGGAAGAGGGTCACACCTACTTAGTTAAATAAGAGAAGAGGAGAAATCAGTCCACATATACTTTATACTTTGTAAATTCATCCTGACTGGAATAGACTTCAAGAGGCTAGAAAAAAACTGTTTACAGGAATTTGCTGCTATTCAATATTCTTTATTTTCCAAAGCAGGAAGACCAAGAAACACACGAAGAATTTGAAACCTCTTGAATTTTCAGAGCATAATAGACTATTTTAATATTTTTGGCCCAAATTTAATGGCAAATGCCAGAACCGTATATACATACATGCATATATGTGTACATACATATCTATACGTTTGAATTCCACCTTTCTCAAGACCCATCATACATTCAGAAAGGCTATACCTATGCCTCGGGAACTTTTATTGTTAAATTAGCAATGGAAGTGTTTCATGATGGAAGTATCACCAATGAAAGCTACTGCACAATGTCTACATTTGCCACTGTGTTACTTGCTGAGGTTCAACATTCTTATTAGGAACTTTCCAGTGAACTGAAAAGTGTCAGAAAATTAAATTACACTGAAACATGACTTGGTTCTTAAGTCGTTTAAGTGTTTTTAAAAATCTCTTCCAAAATTCCATCTGACATCCTTTATGTTGGACAACAAGATCTGTTTGGAAAAATGAATCCAAAAACATTCCATAACTTCAGAAATCGTATGACATAGTATTCATTTGTCTATTACTCTGGAAACTTCATCTAGTGCCTTAAATATATATATATATATTTATGGTTTTTCCTTGTTGCATTTCTACCATAAGAATAAGCAGCTTTTAAAACATTTTTCGTCTCTTTTTTTTTTGTAAATAAATTTTTTTTTTTTTTAATATTTTAGACTGGTCTGGAACTTTCCCAATTTGCCCAAGGTTTTTGTCATATAGATCTTGACAGGTTTTTTTTTAACCTGAGTCCCCTAGAAATTTTTCTTAGACCTCAGCAGTTTTATTCAGGAAATATGGGATTAAGACTTTCTGGGGTTCTCCTGTCCCCTAATTTCTATGCTTCCTTCCCTCTCCAACCCTGTCTGCAGCTAATCTATAATAAAGGTTAATTTTAAAAAGCCAGCTCCATAATATTTATACAATGAAGTCAAACACTGAATGAAACACACTTGTAAAAACAACAGTGGCCTTTTCCTTGTGCAGTATAGGATGTGGTCAATCATTTGGCAATTCAGTTTTGGCACATCATGAACTATTTATTTGTTAAGTCCAGTTCTTGAGACTGTAAAAGCTCTGTGAGGTTTTTCTTTTCTTTTCCCTCCTTTTTTTTTTTTTTCCCCCCAATCCCTTCACTGGAAACTATTAAATTTACAAAGTCTGATGTTTATTTCACATTGAAACATGTACTATCGTATCGATGAATATTTAATGGTGCTGGAGTTCAGTGGATATAGCCTCATATGTTTCTTTTAAAAGGTGTTTTATTACCTGGTGAGTGCGCTGTGGTCAATTAAGCAAGAAAAAAACAAACCCAAAACAAAAACTTTCCACTAAAAGATGACACAGGGTTCAGTTTCAGTTTGAAGAGGGTGTGGAGGAAACAAGTAACCATATATTTCTCTGAAGCTCTCAAACTCAGCACTGCACAGGCAGTTCCATTTGGGATAAAGAGCAGGGGCATTTCATAGGCAATAAAAACACTTGAGCTGAGAAAGGATAACAGATAGAAAAGATAAAGCACTGTAAAGAAGCTTTCAGGAACAGTCTACAGAATTTCTGAGAAAAATTCACTTTTCCTTCCTTAAGCCTTCTGTGATAATTTTGCAGCAACATACAGTTTATAGACTCAGACTAAAAGAAGCTTATGCAAAGTGATTTCAAGACTTTCTCGACAAATATTTGTTGAAATGAATTTTTAGATCTGTGATCTGATGTTAAATTATTTAAGCAGATATATCCTTTTTTAACATATATTTAACCTTATGCTGTTCTTGAAACTATTTGAAATGGAGGGACAGGACCAAACTAACAAGAGAAGAAAATGTACAAATATTCAATAGTAAAAACACTTTTTGTTTGCTTTTTCTTCCTTACTTTTTATTTTTATTCTCCAGTTCCACTCATTCTTTAAACATACATGGAAATCTAAATTTCACTTCATCTAATTTTAAGTATTTTCTTTAAAATGTATGAGAAAAGCATAATTTCTAGCAAGGAGATTAAAGATCTTATTTTTTCAGCTTGTTGTCTATTCTTAAACTCAGATGAAAGTCATACTAATGCATAATGTCCTAAAGCTGAAAGGTTCATATTTCTTAAGAAAGCTCATAAGGATTAGTAAACCTACACAAATTTTGCAAAGAATTAAAACAAAAAACTTGTTATGTAGAAATGACCCCTAGAAAAATTCTCTAGAAAACATGATGACATGATTTGTCCGTTATATCATGTACGCAATGTTGTCTTCTTATTTATGGCTAAGACTCAGCAGCTATTAAGCTAACACTTCTACTCAACAAAGTTAATTATAAACTAAATCTTTTAAATCTAATTGAAACATCTTTGAGGATATTTTCTCTGCCTGTGTAGATTTGTTAGGCAAGGACCATACACAGATTTGCTTCAAAGGTGCTTCACATAGATGTAAAGAATAAAAAGACCATCCGGTCTAACAACCTGACAGGAAATGTTAAGGTTAAAAAAAAAAAGGCTAAATAAGAATCAAAAAAGGACCCTTAAAATTACAGTACCAAAACAAATGAAAAATAATCAACTTATGGTTAATCTCCTGAGCTCTTTATTCTTTTATTTAATTTCTTATAGGGGCTTTTTAACAAGGCAAGATAATGAAAATATAGGTTAAACACAATTCTTTTACTATCCAATGAAGGACCACAGATATATATCACAGAAATATATCAGCAATTAGAGATAATAAATATCTCAAAACCCTCAAACATTCACAAATCGGACCAGAGATCTCCACTAAACAAGCATAGATTGAGTTTACTGTGCTAAATATGGGAGGAAATACACTCACAAGTATGTAATGAGCTATTTATCAGTCCAGCATCTCTGAGTTCTTATGTCTTTATAGATTTTAGTTAGATACTTAGCCTAATTTGGATTTTGAAAACTGTAGATAAATTTGGAATGTATTGAACTACAAATGAAGCTTTCTAAATTCAACTCCTGCTAGGCACTACAAGTATCATCCAGAAAATGACCTCTAAATAAATAAATTGATTTCCCTACAACCATGTTCATACATTGCCCAGATCCTCAAATCACCATCACTGACAATGATCTGGGTTTTTCTCTCAGCATTAGTCTAGTACAAACTTGAACCTGATAACAAAATGAAGTCATTTGTAGCAATGAATAGTGTCTTTTCTTCTAACTGAAAAAGAGAAATATCTTGCCTTTTCATTCAGTTCGTAATTTCAAGGATTTTAAGTCTTATTTTTAGAATTTTTTTTTTTTAATAGAAAACTGCTTTGCCTTGATGTCACTACAAATAGGAACAGGTTAATCCAGCTTTATGTTGGGGGTTGGACTAGATGACCTCTACAGGTCCCTTCCAACCCTAGCCATTCTATGATTCTATGATTCTATGTCATAAAGGAAATGACCTTTTTAAACAGAGACATGAATATTCCTTTGTCTCCTTTTTACTTTCATTCCAAGAAGACCATCATGATCTCTTGTGAATGTTCAAAGCTATAGAGAAGGAACTCAAACAATGGTATTAAATGTCAGCGAAGAGCTCAAAGCGCACTGAAGAGATGAAGCTAAAGATAAAAAAAAGTTCACTTTTAATACTTTGCAAGTAGAGAACAATTTGGAAATTGCGCTGTGCATTTCACTGCCTATATGAAGGGTAGTATTTTCATGAAGTCTGCAAATTGCAATGTAGGTGAGAAATGAGCATTTTCTTCCTAAGATATGTTGGTTTTATCACAGAAAAAACAAACCATGGCTTTTAGTAACCCAACCTAAACAAGAATTTGCCTAGAGGTAGCAGATTTTCACCTTCTTTAATTTATAACAGTTACATTTCAAAATCAGATGAACTGATGTCAGCTCCCATTGGCTATGTGGGTGGGATGTTATTTCTCACAAGAAGACCATGGATAATGAAGTGTACATGGGGTTGTACACGGGGGTGTACTCAGGGGTGTACAGGGGGATGTACATGGGGACGTACATGGGGATGTACAGGGGTGTGTCCTTGAACAGACCTCAGATAGGCGAATGTGGCTAGGGACTTAGTAACGTGGTTAGCAACCAATCACAGTACGCCACGATCGCAAGGCTAGTGCTTGAGTGTATAAGAACCTGCGCTTTTCGGGCAATAAACTCACACTGAGTGTTAGTCTGGTAATCCCGGCTCTCTCATAAGCTTCATCGACTCGGATCTCCAACAGAAGACATCAGAGCGGGTACCTCACATGACCAAACTCGATGACCTTTATTGCTTTCACAAAGAGATTTATCCAGTTATTCTGGCTTTAGTTTTAGCTAAAAGTGAATGCCATCATCTTTAATGTATTTCTAAACAGAATAAAATTGCGAAATACTGTAAATCATCCATGGCAATCTTTACCAACAGGATGACTAGGACCTTTAAATTAGAATCTTGGTTTTGTTTCAATAAGAATATGCACCGAACCTCTGAAACTTGGGAGATTAACCTGTCGCAATGAAGGATGTGTCTGTGTGTGTATATGGACAAGAATGAGAAAAAAAGAAGATATTCTTTTAAGTGGCTGCCTCACACAGCAGATAAAATACATATTATTTTCTTTTGAGGAAGATACTTTGTAGACCAAAGGTCAAAAGGGTGAGAATTTGAAGCTTAGAGAAATGATTCAGTGTAATACTGAATGCATGTAATTTTTAAAATATTTATGATTCATAAATTAATTCTCTCATTTTACTACTATATACTACCATAGTGGTGGTGACTGGAAATTTCAGTAAAAATTGGTGGTATTTGCATTATCTAAATTCTGTGTTTCAAGTGAAAGCTGAGTTGAAGGAACTTTGTTTGCAAAGTAATAAAAGCATGAAGTGAGTAAAAAGGGAGATATACCTGGGATAAAAGATCTAAAAATGGTATGAAGGAGAGGATAGCACTGAGATTTAGACATATATGTCTTTTTGTTTGCAGTATATTGATACAGTCAGGAGAATTTAGCAAAACATGACATAAATTTAGCAGCATATTTCACTTCCATCTGAACTCACAAAATAGCATTACAATATTTGCAAGCACTGGGTTTTTTTGTTTTTGTTTTTGTTTTTTTCCTCTCCGAGGAGCAGGTCACATCTGTGTCCTTCTTTACTCTCTAAATACATAGAAGCTTTGATCTGAGAATTTATATTTTGCTCTAGACTATATGTGTACATTGCCTTTGCTCAGCCTTGCTACCTCCTCCCATTCTCCTGCAGTCACCCTAGATACAACATGCAGCTGCTACTTTCCTGTCTCCCTCTTGGCCTCTTGGTGAATAAATCATCTTTAAAGCTCTCCAAAGAATTCATCTCTCTGATGTCATACTTGTTTGGCAAAACGAGAGCTTGAACTTGCAAGCCTTTTCCACAGGTTGGCCTTTGGATGCAGCCTTATCAAGTTACCTTGGCAGAATTATTGTTTTAACCTTTGTTTCACTGTTCTGCCATTTTCATAAACTGAAAGCTTTAGACTAAGTAATGCATAAAATAATAATTATTAAAAATATTAAAAATTAATAAAAATAATACATTTTACTGAGTCATATTCTTACAAGAACTGTTCCTGGGATATCCAAGGATTTATTGGATGGGGTAAAGTTCTGGAAAACACTTTTACTAAAGTAGGCTTGAAATGAGAGGCAGAGAGCTGAGAACACCTGGTTTAAAGTCATGTTGTAATAAAACAAAAGCAGGATTTCTCCAGCACTTGCAGTCCAAGTCCAAACCAGGGCATAGAGAGGCTATGTATAAATATGGAAAAAAATGTACAAGGAAGAGGAAGAAAAGGCAGGAGAAATACCTAGAGGGAACAATCTCTTCCAAAGCAAAGCAGCAGTTTGGTCTTGATCCTATGTTTGGCCATGATCATGCTACAATTAGAAGAGATCTCTCATTGTCACTTTTAATAGAAAGCATCAGTCAGCTCTGGGTTGAAGCAACAGAGAGGATTTCATGTTTAGTCTCCACAATGCTATTTTTCAAGGGAAATAAATATTTTAAAAAGACCAGACACAGACCAATAGTTACTTTTAAAATTGTTACCAAAGAAAGACACATTAATTTAAAAGCTTTCAGGTCTCATTTTGAAACTAATTTCTTTTCTTGCATTGAATATAGAAGCGGGGCTATTTTTTTTCCTCTACAGAGAAGGATTTTGATCATGCTCTGAGCACCAGTCTTAAGTCTGTTACACCTGTTTGTGCCCAGTATTTATTTCATCCTTCAGCTGATACCATGCAAATGGGCAGCTGGTAACAAAGTAGTGGTGAATAATTTCTAGCTATATGAGGCTTTCAATGTGTTATGTGTCAAAGAAGCTCAGTAACATACCTGTTCACACTTCATATATGTGTGATCTAGCTTCTTCTAGCTTTGTAGATCCTCTATAGACGATCTTAACTTCTGCAAACAACGTACAGGTGAAAACAAGCTCGGCTCATTTCAGGGCTAAATACAGCTGTGCACAGATGTGCATGCTCTTAAATTTTGTGGCGCATAGTAGATTTTGCATTATTAGGATCATCACAATGAGGATTACTGCCAACCTATGGAATCCCAGAGCTCTCCTTGTGTCCTGTAAAAGAGCACCTGAAAAACAGAGCTGTACACATCGCTCACTGTGTGAAAGATGCTGTCATGACTACATCCTTTTTATTAGGGGAGGGTAGGAAGTGGGTGAATGAAAAATATGTCCATTCCTTAAGGTAGCTGAGTTACTCTGAAATAAGCCATGTAGCTGCCTATATCTTCTTGATCTTACTAGAAAGTGTGTGTGGGCAGGAAGAGATGAGACTGGAATTTTTCTGCAACAGTGCTCTCTGGAGGCTCACAAATCTGGTCATTTAAAATTGATTTATTTGGTCTTACTGGTCTTCTATTCTGCAGTTCTAATTTGTCTTTGCTCCTTTCATATTATTCTTGACCCCTTCATGGAACACCCAGACTAATACAGATAGTTAACATTTAACATTTAACTCTTTAACATTTCAAATAAGCCTTTTTTCATTTAAGAATGTTGTTATTTTTTCTTTTTCTTGGGTTTTTTTTTCCTCTCTTTTGGTCTTGTTTATTTTCCTAGGAGTATTTCTCAGAGCCCTTCCTTTTCAGCTATTGATTTATAATTTCTCCAGAGACATCAATAATGGTAGAAGAAATTACTGGATTACTTTGAAGAAGAAGAACATTTTACGATTTATCATGTTCCACTGAGGATTCTGAGGCACTTTCCTAACAAATGATCTAAGCATTATGGTTCTCCTATGTGGTCAGGCAATATTCCTGTCCCCTTTGTGCAGATGAAGCAGACACACAGAATGGCATGCAGCAATCCAGAGAAAGCATTTGGCATAATAGCAAAGAATCCAGATGTTTGGTCAGAAGCTAACCAGGAGATCACAGTCTTTATATTCAAACTGCCATATCGCCATGACAAAACATTTAAGTAGAAACCAAACCTTTTAAAAAACCTAAAAAGTAAAAATTAAGACTGAGAAACAGAGCTCTGAACAAAGCAGTAGAAAATCTTACCCTGCAATTGGCAGAGAAACAAAGGAACTGGGAGCAAATGTTCAGGCTATTTTCTGCTCATTGTGGTGTTTTTGATCTATGTTTTCTCAAAGATAGTATGAAAAGCAATGCATTGTTATTGGCCAAATGTGGTGCATAACTTATATCTACAAATTGTTTGTGTATGTGGAAATATCATATTTGCAAATATGAGTTTATTGTGACAATAATGGTTTGGCCATTGCCCATCAGCATCAGCAGGGGCAGCATTTCTGGTATGTGTTCTCACAGCGGCTGCTACTTCAGACTTTTTGTTTATTCTACCTTGCCAGCCTTTATGGACAGCAAACCAGTGAGGTGCTTTGCCTATCTTAAAGAACACAGGTTAAACAAATTAACTGAAAATTTTACAATAGCTATGACTGGTCCTTTAAATTAAATCCATTGCTTAAAATTTACTATCTCTGACAGACTTTCCAAACTCCCTATGGAGATCCTTCAGCAGGCACTTGTTCTCTCTACATGGCCACACTTCTACTAAAAATACAAGGAAGGATGGAAAACTGTGGTATTAAGGGACAAAAATCCAAGAGCAAGGAAAAAAATAAAAAAAAAATGTGAAGAAAGGGAGCAATCCAGCATAGCAGATGTGAAGTATTTTAAATATATGCAGCCCACTACTTTCCTGACCAGAAGAAGACAGTCTCTTGTCCTCTGACAGTGTAAGTTAATGTTTGTATTTGATTTAGAAGAAGGACTCTCTATTCACTATAGGAAGGCACCAGATGCCAAAGGACTCTCACTCTGTATATTTTATTTCTGGCTCAGAAATGCATTTTAGTAGTCCATAAATTAATTTTGTAGAAGATCTTCAAGCTTCCAATGCAATCACTTGGGAAAGGGTAGAAATTTTTGAGCTAGATCACAGAGTTAAGATCATAAGGTTCTCTCCTATTTTACAGAACACTGCTGCCATAGCTAGGGGCTAAAGAGTGGAAAAGATATATATATTTTATGTCAATTTTAGTACCATAGTTACATTTCAGGAAAAAGAAAAAAAATCATCAGTAACTAGAAATACAAACAGATTGAAAGCATTATCATATTCTGAGTTTCAGGGGTCGTGAATCTTTCTGTATCTACCAGCCATTCCCTATGATTAAAAAAAAAAATTAGCTGATTAGCTGATTATGAGATTTTAAAACCTCATAATATTTTCTGGCAGTGTTTCTTAAATTTTTTCTTTGGAGCATTTTTTAATCAGATTTTTAATTTTGTTACTTTTAGGACATCTATTTACAAGTTTTTCCTCACAAGAGTTGGTCTTGGAAAGAGATCGTGTTCAGAATGAAAGATTTCACTATTGTGGAACAAAGCAGCCTCATAAACTGGGAATTTTACAATGTCCATGCTTAAGTAATTTAGTAAAGTTTACACATGAAATTTTTGCAGTTTCGGTATGAGCAAGTTACCTAAGAAAGACTATAACTCAATCATCAACTCACTCATCCAGGCAACTCTCAGTTATGCTTTAGTTGTAGAAGCTTTGTATATTATATACCAAATATCAAATAATTTTAGGTTAACATATTATGTAATGCTCTAAGTTTCAAATGCTTAGATTAAGCTTTTGAAAATAATTTTTAATTCTGTTTCTGGACAGCTAGCAAGGCAGGATCCCAGGCCATTTTCACTACTGCAGGGTAACTTCCTAAAATATTCAGTTACTTCAGACTCAGTGAAGCTGTTGAAATAGAACCACTGAAAGTAGGATTTCATTACATTGCCATCTAGTGTCAACGTCTGAATATTCTTTGACTCCAGCTTCCAAGGTATATTTTTGCCCTCTGTCCACCCGACTTATGTGAAAGCTATCATTGCTCCTTGCTATCAGAGGAAAACAACACAGAAAATTAAGAACTGCGGTCTGACTCATTCCAGCTCACTTCCTTTACTAAATTATATTTTGACTACATTTCTGTAGCATGTGTGATATTGGTTCCAGTAGTCCCTCAAACCATTTCCAAGGCAGTTTATAAAACAGATAACAGGCAATATAGGAAACAGGCATCAGTGGCAAGAGCAAAAATTTGGGGTTTAGTGGCTTTTGTTCTCTTCCTGCTGTGATAAACTGTGTGACCTTGGGTAGATCGCCTACGCTTTTTTTTTTTTTTTCCTCACAAGTATCCCATGGTAAAACTCAGCTCAAGCTATCTTCTGAAGGAGTTTCTGGAATCTAATTTATGAATGTCATAGTAAGCAATTTAGAAAATCATGAATGAAAGTGCCTATAGATACATGAAATATTGCTGTCTTTAGCTTTATTTGTTTGCTGAAGTGATGCTTTTCCCATTTATTGATAGACTATAATTACATACCTCCCCCAGATACTACCCAAAATAATTTTTTTTCCCACAGAGGAAGAAGGAGCACAGAACATTCATGTTTTCCGGACATGAAACCTTGGCCATTGCAATGGCAGGACATTCATTTCTACATTTTCCTGGTTTCTGAGGGTTAAGTTTTTAGTTCATTTTGCTCCTCTGTCATGGACTTGGTTTGCCATGATTGTTCAACAATTGAACCGCAGTGCTTTATTCTCTCCCTGTGACCTTACCTCTGCTAAGAATACAGGGGTGAAAAGAAGAGATGGAAAATTGCCCTGCTAAGAGAAGAAAGTCTAACAATTAGAAAGAAAAATGCTAAAAATTCTTTGGCTGATGAAGTTCTTGGACTAAAGAAGTTCAAAATTACATAGATATATGCCTTTTTATAAACTATTCATTATTTACTTGCTTATTGAGTAGCTAAATCATCTGGATACTAGCAGTGCTAGGAGTCATTAGCCTAAACTTTGCATCTGTGACAGAATGTTTGCTTTGAGCAAGACATGTTATGAACATAAACACCATAAACATCAGAAAAACAAAAGATTAAAATCTCTGAGGAGATGGGAATATAATTGTCACTGTCTGCTGAGGCAGGATTTAGGGGAGACAAAATACACCGAAATATATTACATGTAAGTGCAGAGGTTTTGACATTGTATTGCAACTGGGGAATAGATTACAACAAAAACACCACTCTTACTGCAGGTTTTCAGGGCATCTGTACTTCATCTTGCTAATGCAGCTCCTAAAATTGGAACTAATAGGGACATTTCAGGGAGGAAAAGCTGACTCAGGAGAAAGCTTACATGCGAGGCTTAGATTAACCCTAAAAAAGAAAAAAAGAGAAACGACAGCTTTGAATTCTGAATGCATCCACAATACTACTTCATATATGTTTATAGGAGTCTTTCAAAGACACTGATCCTGATAACATGGGACATTTTTTCCTGAACTTCATTTTTTTCATGAACTTCATGAATTAAAAGAGATGGATTTTTCAAGCTGGAGTTTCAGGACAAGAGAGCTCTAGAAAAGCCTTAGACCTTAGATGGACCTTTTTTTTTTTTTTTCTCCCCTGGAGAGTAAATATCTGCACATGTACCATTATTGTGACAAAAGCTCCCTCACTTTTTTCCTTTCCGCTTATCTCTGCTATATTTCTAATTAAGTCTTAAAGGAGAAAGAGGATTGCAGAGAAGAAAGATTTCCTACAACAGTAGACTTCTTTTCCTGAAATATAAGTTTCATGAATCTTGATTTCTCAAATTAGCAAGTACTTTGAACAATGGATTTTGCGTAAAAATATTGTTTGAGAAAAAAAAAAAAAATCTGAACTGATTTGAGAGCCACCACTATTTTCAAGTAGAAATATCCATGTATAATATGACCCTCTTCTCACTCAAGGCTTTAGTAAAATCTACCAAATGATGCCTCTCAAAGACTTTGGTAGTTCTTAGAGTGCAGTATAGACATCTAGACGGTAGAAACCTCTAAGAGAAAAGTATTTCCTTAACATAAACACACTCAACCACTGAAAGATTTGAAAAAGGTCTCAGTTCTATGTTTCAGTGAGCTATTACCTTATTTTTTCTTCTCTTCTATAGGTAACTGCTGACCCTTTCACCCACTTGCCCCTCAAGGCTTTGTAATTACAAAATTCAAACAAGCTATGGTTGGCTTGGATTCATGACTGCTCTAACCTGTTCAGGAACAACAAGATCCCTAGAAAATTTGACCTAGCTACTAACTTTTTTTCCTGAGATTTTTAATTTTTTCTTTAAGTTGTTTATTTCCATCTCCCTGTATGCATGTAAAAAATGACTGATGAATACTTGATTCTAATTTTGTCGGTCCTCTAAAACAGAGCTATATAATTAAATGAGTCCAAATAAGATTAGATTCAATGTTTCTTATGAATAGGAAATTTAGAAGTAGTTCAGATTTAATCATAGAAAATGGCTAAATGCTTAGATCTTTGGGCTATGTAAAATAGAACAGCTATTTGGTTTCTCTTGGTTTTAGTAGAAAGGCATTTGTATAAAAAATATACATTATCTTCCAAAGGTAAAAGGACTTATTCAATCCTTAGGGGCAAGATTTAAGGCAGCATTTGACTCTGATTCTCTGCTGGCTCTGTTCCCTACTGGCAGTATGGCTCCTCTTGAGCATTGCTGCCACTGTGCCATTGTTTGATTTGAGTCTCATTAATTTCTGGCTGGAGTTTTTGAGTAGGTATCCAGAATTCCTGGAAGGCTTGGAGACCAATAGCAATAGCAAGCATCACCTGATACGTGATAATGCCAGCTCCAAATTACCACCACAAGCTTCTAAGAATGCTAATGAGTGCTATAAAACCCTGAAAACTAGCAAATGGTGGAGTTTGCTTCTTTTTCAGCTAGAACAGCAAAATCAGATTTTTGCAACTAAGAGAATCTCAGTATGAAACCAGAAATTAAACAATCTAGATTCCTAGAGATCTGCCTAGCCTCTTTTGTTTTATTTTTTAATTAGGAATTTGAGAAGGAGAAAACCTCCTGAGCATGCCACTGAATTGCAAATTCTATTTTTCTGATCACAGCTTTCCTTTCTCAGCCATGACATGACCTTGAGGAATTATGGTCATTTAATCAGCATTTCCCTGTACAGCCTTGAAGCAGTGATACCAAAATTCCTTCTGCCCAGTGAACTTTTAGATTTATTGTTCCTTTCCTTTCCTTTCCTTTCCTTTCCTTTCCTTTCCTTTCCTTTCCTTTCCTTTCCTTTCCTTTCCTTTCCTTTCCTTTCCTTTCCTTTCCT